>CM053027.1:250382585-250945085 GCA_028564925.1 Lithobates sylvaticus | reverse complement strand
CCCCAGTCACAGTGTCACTGATTGCAGTGATCATTTATTTTACTGATCACTGCATTTAGTGTCAGTGTGACTGCAATAACTGTCAGGGCAGTTAGTTTTAGGCCCCTTTAGGTCCAAGGTAGCCCCCTACCCCCCCCAATAAAGGTTTAACCCCTTGATTGCCCCCTAGGTAACCCTTTCACCCCCTTTTGCCAGTGTCACTAAGCGATCGTTTTTTTGATCGCTCTATTAGTGTCACTGGTGCCGCTAGGTAGCCAGTTTTTTTTTTTTAGGTAACCGCCAGGTTTATATAGGATTATAAATAGGTTTATAGGTCAGGTACCCCCATATTACAACCTAAATAAAGGTTTTAACCCCTTGATTGCCCCTAGAGTTAACTCTTTCACCAGTGATCACAGTATAAGTGTCACTGGTTAGCCAGTTAGTTATTTAGTTATTTAGGTCCCCCGTCAGGTTTTTATATAGTGTCAGGTACCCCCATATATTACCTAATAAAGGTTTTAACCCCCTGATTGCCCCTAGTTAACCCTTTCACCAGTGATCACCGTATAACTGTTACGGGTGACGCTGGTTAGTTAGCTTGTTTTTTTATACTGTCAGGGCACCCGCCATTTATTACCCAACTATCGGTTTAACCCCCTGATCGCCCGGCGGGTGATATCAATTAGGTGTTAGGGTCAAATAAGGTCTGCGTCGCCCCAGGTTAGTGCCAGTACCGCAAACACCCACGCGCAAAGCATACACCTCCCTTAGTGGTATAGTATCTGAACAGATCAATATCTGATCTGATCAGATCTATACTAGCGTCCCAGCAGTTTAGGGTTCCAAAAAACGCATTGTTAGCGGGATCAGCCCAGACACCTGCTAGCACCTGCGTTTTCCCCCTCCGCCCAGCCCAGCCCAGCCCACCCAAGTGCAGTATCGATCGATCACTGTCACTTCTAAAACACTAAGCACACATAACTGCAGCGTTCGCAGAGTCAGGCCTGATCCCTGCGATCGCTAACAGTTTTTTTGGTAGCGTTTTGATTCAGTTGCCAGCAGCCTAGGAGCTTTTTTTCCTGTGAATCTCACTAGTGTACTACTAAATTTAGAGCCCAAAATGGCAAATCGCAAGTACACTAGTGAACAGGCCTACTTGTTTCTGAGTATGTCAGATAGTGAAGAGGAGGTCACTCATCTGTCAGAATCAGGCTCAGAATACGATCCAGTAGACGACAGCGGCTCCATGACAGATAGCTCTGGCGACGAAGGTGTGGTCCCTGCTAAGGTCAGGCGTACCCGATCCCGATCTTCTGATGTTGTTGAGGTGCAGGAACCGCAGGTCTCTCGTATGGAGCAGAGAAGTACTAGCGCCGCTATTCCTTCTGGTGAACTGGCAAGCACCAGCGGCCTAGTACACCCTGGACGTAGTCAAACCAGCACTGCAGTAACACTTGGTGACGTGGCGAGTCCCATAAGTGCAGTTGAAGCTGGCGAGGTGGCAAGCACAAGTAGTGTCCCGCTGCCACCAAGAAGAAGACAAAGGCAGGTCCGTCGATCCCATAGTGTCCTTCCTGCAGAATTCGCCAATCCTGATTGGGTGCCCACCACTTCTGCAGGACCCGTACTTCCCCCATTCACTGGCCAACCCGGTATTCAGGTGGAAACAGCTGATTTTAAGCCATCCGATTTTTATTCGCTGTTTTTCACGGAAGATCTCTATAGATCTATTGTGGACCAAAGTAATATATACGCTGGTCAATACATCGCCGCTAATCCCCAAGTGCCTTCCCTTGCCAGAGATTGGAAACCAATTACGGTTTCCGAATTTAAGACCTTTCTGGGCCTTTCCCTCAACATGGGCATACACAAATTCCCGACGCTGAGGTCTTATTGGTCCACCTCACCGCACCACCAAATGCCCGTGTTCTCTTGCTCCATGTCCAGGGCACGATACGAGATGATTTTGCGGTTCATGCACTTCAGTGACAATGAACTTTGTCGTCCTCGTGGAGACCCTGAATTTGATCGGCTCTACAAAATTCGGCCCCTCATAAACCACTTCAACCAATGTTTTGCAGCCTTGTTTACGCCCAATCAAGTTGTCTGCGTTGACGAGTCCCTGATTAAGTTTTCTGGCCGCTTGTCTTTCAAACAGTTCCTTCCCAGCAAGCGTGCCAGATACGGGGTCAAGCTCTACAAGCTCTGTGACAGGGCAACAGGCTATACGTGGAGCTTTTTCGGTTTATGAGGGAAAAGATAGTTACGTAGAGCCGGAGAACTGTCCAGATTACATAGGGAGCGCTGGCAAGATAGTGTGGAACTTGGCGTCACCCTTATTCGGAAAGGGGTACCACTTGTACGTGGACAATTATTACACGAGCGTGCCACTGTTTAGTCACTTGTTTGATCAGCAGATTGGAGCATGTGGCACCGTGCGACCTAATCGCCGGGGCTTTCCCCAGCGGCTTGTAGATTCCCGTCTTAGGCTGGGGGGGAGAGAGCCTGCTTGAAGTGTAATAACTTGCTCGCTGTGAAGTGGAGGGATAATAAGAATGTTTTCCTTCTTACCTCCCTTCATGCAGACACGACAGTCCAAATTCGTACGGCGGCTGGTGTTGTGACGAAACCCCTCTGTGTCCACGAATACAACCTTAATATGGGGGGGGTGGACCTCAACGACCAGTTGTTGGCGCCGTACCTAGTTGCCCGTAAGGCTAGACGCTGGTACAAAAAAGTGTCTATTTATTTATTCCAATTGGCTTTGCTGAATGCTCATGTGCTATACGGAGCTTCAGGCGGGACGTTACCCTTCCTTGAATTCCAGGGAGCGGTTGTCATGGAACTCCTGTATCCAGGCGATTCCACACCTCACCATCCCCTACCAAATGCAGTAAGCCGGCTGCATGAGAGGCATTACCCTTATGTCCTCCCGAGTACCCCTACCCAACGAGCCCCCCAAAAAAGATGTCATGTCTGCAGCAAGCACGGATGTAGGCGTGACAGCCGTTATTATTGTCCACGCTGTCCTGACAATCCTGGTCTCTGCGTTGGTGAATGTTTTGAACGCTACCACGAACTAGTGAGGTTTTAGCGTAGGGTACAGCATTTCACAGGCTAGGATACACTTTCACAGGGTCTCAAGAATGCCATCGCATTTTGAGACCCGACCGTTGCAGTTAAAATTATAGTTGCAGGGTCTCAAGAATGCCATCGCATTTTGAGACCCGACCGTTACAGTTAAAATTATAGTTATAGTTAAAAAAAAAAAAAGTGTAAAAAAAAAAAAAAAAAAAACCCCAAAAAAATATAAAATAAAAAACCAAAAATAGTTGTCGTTTTATTGTTACTCTCTCTCTCTCTCTCTCTATTGTTGCTCTTTTTTACTCTATTCTGCAATGTTTTATTATGTTTTATCATGCTTGCTTTTCAGGTATGTTTTATTGTTAACCATTTTTTTGTTTTCAGGTGCGCCATTCAGTTGCAGCGCGGATTTATTTATCTTGACAGCAACAGCGTTTGCTCCCACGATACATAAAGCCGCGACTCCAACACTGTAGGAGGTGATTTCACCACCACAGTTAAAAAAAAGAGCATATATGCCGAAGCATGGGGGCAGCAGAGGGCGGAAGAGCGATTTTGCTCCTAATGCCACGTACATACGGTCGAAAAAAGTCCGACCATGTGTACGTGGCATAACTTTTTTGCGGGAGGATGCCCCCATGCTTCGGCATATATATATTTTAGGCACCGGTTGCGTTAACAAAATGTTTTATTTTTTACTATGTTTTTTTTTTGGTATTTGCTTTGCAGGTATGGTATGGTAAGGTCTTACTGTTATACTCTAATGTTACTTTGTTTTAATGTTAACCATTATTTGCTTAGCAGGTACGCCATTCAGTTGCAGCGTGGATTTATTTATCTTGACAGCAACAGCGTTTGCTCCCACGATACATAAAGCCGCGACTCCAACGCTGTAGGAGGTGATTTTACCACCACAGTTAAAAAAAAGAGCATATATGCCGAAGCATGGGGGCAGCAGAGGGCGGAGGAGCGATTTTGCTCCTAATGCCACGTACATACGGTCGAAAAAAGTGCGACCATGTGTACGTGGCATAACTTTTTTGCGGGAGGATGCCCCCATGCTTCGGCATATATATATTTTAGGCACCGGTTGCGTTAACAAAATGTTTTATTTTTTTACTATGTTTTTTTTTTTGGTATTTGCTTTGCAGGTATGGTATGGTAAGGTCTTACTGTTATACTGTAATGTTACTTAGTTTTAATGTTAACCATTATTTGCTTAGCAGGTACGCCATTCAGTTGCAGCGTGGATTTATTTATCTTGACAGCAACAGCGTTTGCTCCCACGATACATAAAGCCGCGACTCCAACGCTGTAGGAGGTGATTTCACCACCACAGTTAAAAAAAAGAGCATATATGCCGAAGCATGGGGGCAGCAGAGGGCGGAGGAGCGATTTTGCTCCTAATGCCACGTACATACGGTCGAAAAAAAGTGCGACCATGTGTACGTGGCATAACTTTTTTTGCGGGAGGATGCCCCCATGCTTCGGCATATATAAATGGTGCATGTATGCCCATCATTAGAAGTGGGTGGATAAAGGGAGGTATTCTAATGGTGGGCATACCCACCGCGCCATTGGGAAATTGGGAAAGCATTTTATCACACCGATCTTGGTGTGGTCAGATGCTTTGAGGGCAGAGGAAAGATCTAGGGTCTAATAGACCCCAATTTTTTCAAAAAAAGAGTACCTGTCACTGCCTATTGCTATCATAGGGGATATTTACATTCCCTGCGATAACAATAAAAATGACAACTAAGAAAAAAAAATGGAAGGAACAGTTTAAAAATAAAATAAAAAAGCTAAATAAAAAGAAAAACTAAAAAAAAAAAAAAAAAAAAAAAAAAGCACCCCTGCCCCCCCTTTTCTTGCGCAAAGGCGAACACAAGCGTCGGTCTGGCGTCATATGTAAACAGCAATTGCACCATGCATGTGAGGTATCACCGCGAAGGTCAGATCGAGGGCAGTAATTTTAGCAGTAGACCTCCTCCGTGAATCTAATGTGGTAACCTGTAAAGGCTTTTAAAAATGTATGTAGTTTGTCGCCACTGTGTGTTTGTGCGCAATTTTAAAGCATGTCGTGTTTGGTATCCATGTACTCGGCCTAAGATCATATTTTTTATTTCATCAAAAATTTGAGCAATATAGTGTGTTTAAGTGCATTAAAATAAAAAAAAGTGTATTTTTTCCACAAAAAATGCGTTTGAAAAATCGCTGCGCAAATACTGTGTGGAAAAAAAAAATGCAACACCCACCATTTTAATCTGTAGGGCCTTTGCTTTAACAATATATATAGTGTTTGGGGGTTCAACGTAATTTTCTTGCAAAAAAAAAAAATATGTTTTCATGTAAACAAAAAGTGTCAGAAAGGGCTTTATCTTCAAGTGGTTAGAAGAGTGGGTGACGTGTGACATAGGCTTCTAAATGTTGTGCATAAAATGCCAGGACAGTTCAAACCCCCCCCAAATGACCCCATTTTGGAAAGTAGACACCCCAAGCTATTTGCTGAGAGCCCATTAAATATTTTTTTTTTTGGTCCCAAGAGATTGAATAATGAAAAAAAAAAAAAATAATATTTTTTTTTACAAAAAGTTGTCACTAAATGATATATTGCTCAAACATGCCATGGGCATATGTGGAGATACACCCCAAAATACATTCTGTTGCTTCTCCTGAGTACGGGGATACCACATGTGTGGGACTTTTTGGGAGCCTAGCCGCGTACGGGACCCCAAAATCCAAGCACCGCCTTCAGGCTTTCTAAGGGTGTAATTTTTTTATTTCACTCCTCACTGCCAATCACAGTTTCGGAGGCCATGGAATGCCCAGATGGCACAAACCACCCCCAAATGACCCCATTTTGGAAAGTAGACACCCCAAGCTATTTGCTGAGAGGTATGGTGAGTATTTTGCAGATCTCGCTTTTTGTCACAATGTTTTGAAAATTGAAAAAAGAAAAAAAAATTTTTTTTCTTTACTTTCTTCATTTTCAAAAACACATGAGAGCTGTAAAATACTCACCATGCCTCTCAACAAATAGCTTGGGGTGTCTACTTTCCAAAATGGGGTCATTTGGGGGGGTTTTGTGCAACTTTGGCATTTTATGGCCTTCGAAACTGTGATAGGTAGTGAGGAGTGAAATCAAAGATTTGCACCCTTAGAAACCCTGAAGGCGTTGATTGGGTTTCGTGGCCCCGTGCGCGGCTAGGCTCCCAAAAAGTCCCACACATGTGGTATCCCCGTACTCAGGAGAAGTGGCAAAATGTATTTTGGGGTGCAATTATACATATAACCATGGCATGTGTGAGCAATATATCATTTAGTGACAACTTTTTGAATAAATTTTTTTTTTTTTTTTTTTTTTTGTCTTTATTCAATCACTTGGGACTAAAAAAAAAAAATATTCAAATGGGCTCAACATGCCTCTCAGCAAATAGCTTGGGGTGTCTACTTTCCAAAATGGGGTCATTTGGGGGGGTTTTGTGCCATCTTGGCATTTTATGGCCTTCAAAACTGTGATAGGTAGTGATAGGTAGTGAGGAGTGAAATCAAAAATTTATGCCCTTAGAAATCCTGAAGGCGGTGCTTGGTTTTCGGGGTCCCGTATGCGGATAGGCTCCCAAAAAGTCCCACACATGTGGTATCCCGTACTCAGGAGAAGCAGCAGAATGTATTTTGGGGTGTAATTCCACATATGCCCATGGCATGTGTGGGCAATATATCATTTAGTGACAACTTTGGGCAAAAAAAAAAAGTTTGTAATATTCCCGCAACTTGTGGCAAAATATAAAATATTCCATGTACTCAACATGCCTCTCAGCAAATAGCTTGGGGTGTCTACTTTCCAAAATGGGGTCATTTGGGGGGGTTTTGTGCTATTTTGGCATTTTATGGCCTTCAAAACTGTGATAGGTAGTGAGGAGTGAAATCAAAGATTTGCACCCTTAGAAACCCTGAAGGCGTTGATTGGGTTTCGTGGCCCCGTGCGCGGCTAGGCTCCCAAAAAGTCCCACACATGTGGTATCCCCATACTCGGGAGAAGCAGCAAAATGTATTTTGGGGTGCATCTCCACATATAACCATGGCATGTGTGAGCAATATATCATTTAGTGACAACTTTTTTAGAAAAAAAAAAAAATCTTTTTTATTTTTGTCTTTATTCAATCACTTGGGACTAAAAAAAAAAATATTCAATGGGCTCAACATGCCTCTCAGCAAATAGCTTTGGGTGTCTACTTTCCAAAATGGGGTCATTTGGGGGGGTTTTGTACTTCTCTGCCATTTTAGCACCTCAAGAAATGAAATAGGCAGTCATAAATTAAAAGCGGTGTAAATTCCAGAAAATGTACTCTAGTTTGTAGACGCTATAACTTTTGCGCAAACCAATAAATATACGCTTATTGGCATTTTTTTTACTAAAGACATGTGGCTGAATTCATTTTGGCCCAAATGTTTGACTAAAATTGAGTTTATTAGATTTTTTTTATAACAAAAAGTAGAAAATCTCTTTTTTTTTCAAAATTTTCGCTTTTTTTCCGTTTATATCGCAAAAAATAAAAATCACAGAGGCAATCAAATACCATCAAAAGAAAGCTCTATTTGTGGGAAGAAAAGGACGCAAATTTCGTTTGGTTACAAAATTGCATGACCGCGCAATTACCAGTTAAAGTAGTGCAGTGCGAAATTGAAAAAAGACCTCTGGTCCTTTGGCTGCCAAATGGTCCGGGGCTGAAGTGGTTAATGGGAATAAACTTTTCTCTTCCTATCAATTAGAACATAGTCAGGGATAATTAAACATTCCATAACAGGGGGTCCTACAGCACCATCCTTACTCAAATCATAGGAAACAGGTGTACAAATTAAAGTCAACATACAGCTTTCCTCACCTAGTTAATCAGTCAGGAACACTTGGAGATTCATCTCCGTGTTTAAACCTTTAGGAGCCATAGTTTCTAAAGCGTACATCCAGTATTTTTTTTTCTGTAATAACACAGTGTTGAAATCTTTTCTTCTTGCACTCAGATTATGGTGTATGTTTATTAACCACTTCAATACAGGGCTTTTAAACACCCTTCCTTACCAGAGCACTTTTTGCGATTCGGCACTGCGTCGATTTAACTAACAATTGCGCGGTCGTGCGACGTTACACCCAAACAAAATTGACGTCCTTTTTTTCCCACAAATAGAGCTTTCTTTTGGTGGTATTTGATCGCCCCTGCGGTTTTTATTTTTTGCGCTATAAACAAAAGAAGAGCGACAATTTTGAAAAAAAACACAATATTTTTTACTTTTTGCTATAATAAATATCCCATTTTTTTAAAAAAAACTATTTTTTTCCTCAGTTTAGGCCGATACGTATTCTTCTACATATTTTTGGTAAAAAAAAAAATCGCAATAAGCGTATATTGATCAGTTTGCGCAAAAGTTATAGCGTCTACAAAATAGGGGATAGATTTATTGAATTTTTTTTTTACTAGTTTTTTTTTTTACTAGTAATCTGCGACAGTAATCTAGTAATCTGCGAATTTTTTTCGTGACTGCGACATTGCGGCGGACACTTCTGACACTTTTGACACATTTTTGGAACCATTCACATTTACACAGCGATCGTTGCTATAAAATTGCAATGATTACTGTGTAAATGTGACTGGCAGGGAAGGGGTTAACACTAGAGGGCGCTGGAGGGGTTAATGTGTGTCCCTATAGGAGTGATTCTAACTGTAGGGGGAGGGGACTTAAGGGGAGGAGACCGATCATGTGTTCCTCCGTACTGGGATCACATGATCGGTCTCCTCCCTGCTGACAGGACGTGGAGCTGTGTGTTTACACACACAGCTCCACGGTCCCGCCCGGTCCCGTTGTTTTAACGGGCAATCGCGGGTGCCCGGCGGACATCGAGGCCGCCGGGCACTCGCACCGAGTCCCGAGCGATGCCGCGGGCGCGCGTGCGCCCCCCAGGCGGCCGGGAATCCGAGGACGTCATATGACGCCCACCCAGGATGGCAGATCCACCTTGTGGGCGTCATATGACTATGGGCGGGTATTGAAGCGGTTAAACAGAGATAATTTATCTAATTTCAGTTCTCAGAGAAAAATCTTCTCCTCTGGCACCCTGTTTAGGAAGCAGAGAACCTTTGTTCTCAGAAGCAGAAGAGAGGAGAAGTTTTTCCTCTGAGAACACCTGAGATCTGTGTAGAAGGGACAGAGCTGCCTGTGATCTCCTGAGATACCTGTGTGATTACAGAGCAGCTGAGTTCTAAAAGTGAAACCAAAGTTAAAAAGACAGTGTAATTACATGAAAATAATAAGCACTGGCCTCCAGCGCTTTTTTGAACTCAGTTTTTTTTACACACATTTTGGTACATTATTTAAATGTGTATTTTGGCCCCTTTTTATTGCTCATTTCGGCATTATTTACACGCATTTTGCTGTTTAACATGCCTTATTTTTTTTTTTACGTGCATCTGGCCATGGTTTTTTTTTTACTGTGCATTTTTGCACTTTTCTAAACAAACATTTTGGTACAGGTTTTTTTACACATTAATTTTGGTCTGGTTTGTAACGCACATTTTGGCGCTTCTTTTAGCATGTATTTTTTAACATGCATTTTGATCAGTTTTTTATATGTATTTTAGGAAATAGCACATTTGCTATCCACTTTTTGGTTGTTAATGGCACCACAAGCATAACATGCATTTTGCAGGTGTTTCCAGAATGCATACAAAAACGCAGGTAAAAAATTTGTGAAAATACATGTTCAAAAATCACCAAAATGCACTTAAAAATGTGCTAAAATTTGTTTTTAAAAAACACGCTAAAATATGTGTGAAAAAAGCAGCAAAAAAAATAGTTGAAAAACTGTACCAAAATGCGCAAAAAAAGGCCCAACAAACAAATTGAAAAATTTTTGGGCATGGAGTGTTTTGCGTTTTTTTCAATGCGCAAAACACTGTCATCCTAGAAGGAAGCCTCTTCTAAAGATGATGCACAAGAAAGCCTGCAAACAGTTTGCTGAAGACAAGCAGACTAAGCACATGTATTACTGGAACCATGTTCTGTGGTCTGAGACCAAGATAAACTTATTTGATTTAGATGGTGTCAAGCGTGTGTCACGGCAACAAGGTGAGGAGTACAAAGACAAGTGTGTCTTGCCTACAGTCAAGCATGGTGGTGGGAGTGTCATGGTCTGGGGCTGCATGAGTGCTGCCGACACTGGGGAGCTACAGTTCATTGAGGGAACCATGAATGCCAACATGTACTGTGACATACTGAAGCAGAGCATCATGCCCTCCCTTCGGAGACTGTGCTGCAGGGCAGTATTTCAACATAACAACCCCAAACACACCTCCAGGAAGACCACTGTCTTGCTAAAGAAGCTGAGGGTAAAGGTGATGGACTGCCCAAGCATGTCTCCAGACCTAAACCCTATTGAGCATCTGTGGGGCATCCTCATACTGAAGGTGGAGGAGCGCAAGGTCTCTAACATCCACCAGCTCCGTGATGTCGTCATGGAGGAGTGGAAGAGGACTCCAGTGGCAACCTGTGAAGCTCTGAGGAACTCCATGTCCAAGAGGGTTAAGGCAGTGCTGGAAAATAATGGTGGCCACACAAAATATTGACACTTTGGGCCCAATTTGGACATTTTCACTTAGGGGTGTACTCACTTTTGTTGCCAGCGGTTTAGACATTAATGGCTGTGTGTTGAGTTATTTTGAGGGGACAGCAAATTTACACTGTTATACAAGCTATACATTCACTACTTTACATTGTAGCATAGTGTCATTTCTTTAGTGTTGTCACATGAAAAGGTATAATAAAATATTTATAAAAATGTGAGGGGTGTACACACTTTTGTGAGATACTGTATATATACACTGCATATATAAAACACATACTGTATATACATATATACACACAAAAACATATATAGTTATTATTTATATCAATAAAAAATAAAAGATTTTTTGCTATAATAAATATCCCCAAAAATGTTTTTAAAAAACAAATTTCTTCCTTGGTTTAGGCCAATATATATTCTTATACATATTTTTGGTAAAAAAAAAAAATCCCAATAAGCATATATTGTAAAAGGAGAAGCAAGGATAGAGTTAGGGGACTATAGCGGTAAACGAGAAAACGAAAAAAAGTGGATAATACTTGCAACTTTTTGAATAAGAAATAATTTTTTATTTTTTTATTATTTACAAAATAGTTTATTCCTGAACAATTAAACAATGAAAATCATAAATGACAAACATTCACATATATTACAAACATGGGTATCGTGGGGTGGGTCCTAAAGTCATATCCTGACCAATGCAATGGTGGAGGCGCATAGGGTCCGGGGATGACTAGGGGACCGTGGGAATAGGCAGTAAAATATGAGCTTTAAAAAGGATCTACAGGATTTTGGTAGATCCTGGGTACAAAGAGGCTGGTTGGAGAAAGCCGACCAACATGTTTCGCCACACTATGGCTTCTTCAGGGTCAGTTTGTACCGTGAAAAAAAAGATCTGAGAAATATGGAAACACAAGGAAAAATTATTTATATAAAACAGTAAGTATGGTGAAAGAGAATAATTTATGTGTCACCACATCGCCACAAAACAGCCCACTCGTCCAATATACAACACTGCACTATGCTCAGCCCAGTAAGTTCACACCTGGAGTTTACAGAAGGCACATTCCCCGAAATACTGGAGCAACCACCTGAGTCGCTGATGTGGCCAATTGTACTTGAGTCCCAAGTAGCAGGGAACTATCGAGGATCTATATAGAGCCTGGTAAGATAAGGTGGAAAAAAGAAAAAGGAAATAATAAATATAAAAAATTTTTTTTTTTTTTTTTTTTTTTTATATTGAAGAATATATAAATATGTACGACAAAAGATTATTATTATTTTCCTTTGCCATTAACTGGCTAAACATAGCCTAGATTTAAATTATATAAAAAAACTTACCAATATATCAAGGATGGAAAATATGGATGGAGCGCCAAGTAAGAACAGTCATCTGAGAGTTTTGGAAAAAGTCAGCTCTGATGAAAAATAGCAAAAAAAGAGACCAGGGATAAGAATAGGGTGGATAGATATAGCAATCCAAAAGAAACAGAGGGGAAAAAGGGAGAAAAAAAACTCACCTAGAACATGGATATTAGTTGGTTAAGACTGGACAGGAGAAGTCTGAAACCAGACTAATAGACAGCTCTATTTAGTTAGGTCACCGACAAGGGACCAGTGGCTGCAAAGAGAAAATATTGCAGTGTAACTAGGTAAGAACCTTTTCAAGCAGACTAATAAGGCATAGGCTGGAGAAGAGAGGAAAACAGACCTGCATCGTTGACGTTCACAGCATGAATGGCGCTCCAGATTCCAACACAAAAGGTGCTGGAGGAAGGGCAGGCTATATAGGTCCTCCACACCTGATCATGGTTAACATGATGAGGCGGCGGGCAAGATGGGCTGTTCGCACGTGTGCAGTAGCACCAGTGCATGTGCCTACATTTCCCATAATGCAACATGTTCGGGAGATGCGAGGGCGGCTCAGCAGACACGCATCTAATGAATTCCGAACAGAGAAGAGCCCTCTAGCGAGTGGAGGGGGTAACTACATCACAATTGTCAGGGCAAATGTGCTGGAAACAAAGGGGAAGATGGAAAAACATTGGATCCAAGGCTAAGAGTGGAATTCGAGCTGTTAGGTTACCAGGTGTAAGTGGAGCATAAGGGAGGTGTGCAGGCAACCAAGCCAAGCGGGCTGCGACCATAGGTTCGCAGCCCTGGGGTGCCCAAACAGTTACCTATGCAAATGGGGAGTACAATTGGTCAAGATGATAAGGCGAAGGTGGGAAAGCCAGAAATGGGGTAGAACGCGCCCAAACACTCCAGATGATCCCTGGAAACAAGGAAGATAGAAAGCAAGGGCAGTGGGATTGAGACGGTGAGCCAAGACCCAATTTTTCCACCAAACAATGGGGTTCCAGTTGTGGCGACATGGGGGTACATGAACTTTAACATTAACAAGGATGGAGATTGAATGGTTAATTGAGAGAGACATACATATTAAATTATTATTACATGGATTACAAAGAAAGAATGGTGCCAAGAAGGATATGGAACAAAATAGGGGGTACTGTAGTTTATAATAAATATATGTAGACAGAAAAAAATCTTAAGTTTAAGTTCAATATGGAAACAGCAATGTGAACAATTAAAAAAAATTGGGGGCATACAAATATAGTGATTATATGTTATAAATAGAAAAAAGCAGCTGTCAAGGTGCCCGAACGCCCAAAGGGCGGTCTTCTCACAACATAGCGCACAACCAGGGAAGACGAGGAAGGATGCATGGTAAAATATCAATGATATGGATACGTAAATAGTAGGTAACCATAAGTAAATAGTATGGATAAACAACCATAATTGGAATATAATAATTGAGAAATATTTATAAAAAGGGCTTGAAGCTTATATATTCATTTAAACCTGGGTATTTGACAGCATTGAGATTATGTATCCATTTCGTTTCAATTTGCAGCAGTTTTTCGTTGATGCCTCCTCCTCGCACATGCGTCTTGACATGATCTAATGCCAAAAAACGTATGTGTTTGGGGTCAAAATTGTGTGCAGCAGCAAGATGTCTATTGATAGCTGTAGTGGTGATGCGTTTAAGAGTGGGTTTGATATGGTCACGTATCCGGACCTGGAAGGGCCGTTTGGTCTTGCCAATGTAGAAACATCCACAGGTACAAGTGGCTAAATATACAACACCAATTGTTCGGCAGTTAACATGGTGAGCGATTTCATGGAGAGAACCATCAGGAAGCAGGGTGAGTCTAGAGTTAGAGACGAATTGACAAATATCACATGACCCACACGAATAAGTGCCATTGTCAGGGCAACTTTGGGTTATTGTTGGGGCATAATGGCTTCTAATGAGTCGGTCACGTAGTGAGGGACATCGCTTATATGTTATATCTGGGCGTGGGCCAATGAACTTGCTGACAGTAGGATCTGCAAGTAATAGAGGCCAAAAATTATTAACAACCTCACGTATTTGAGTGTGCATAGATGAAAATCGGGTAATCAATCTGACAGGTTGAGTGTCAGTGAGATTTTTGGGCTTATGGATCAGTTGAAATCTGTCAAGTTTCTTGACCTTATTGAAAGAGCGTTTAAGAAGTGCCCGACTATAGCCTCTATTGACAAGCCTATGAAATAATTCATTGGATGCTTTATGAAAATCCGCATCTGAAGTACAGTTGCGTTTTATTCGAAGATACTGACTGTACGGAATACTGTTAAGTAGGGATTGAGGATGAGCGCTTTCAGCATGTAAGATTGTGTTACCAGCAGTCGGCTTTCTAAATAAGGCCGTGCTGATCCGTCCTGATTTATCTATATTGATTGTGAGGTCAAGAAAATTGACTGATGACTGACTGGATTCAAAGGTAAATTTGAGATTAAAATTGTTATTGCTTAGAGAGTCAAAAAAGTCCTTGAGGTCCGCATATGGGCCAGACCAAAATAATAAAATATCGTCAATGTATCTAAACCAATACAACATATGAGTTTTATGGTCTGGGGTTAGATGTGAAAAAAGATGGCGTTCCCACCCCCCCAGGTACAGGTTGGCATATGAGGGCGCACATTTGGTCCCCATAGCCACCCCCTGCACCTGGAGGAAGTGGGAGCCATCAAACAAAAAATGATTTTTAGTCAAGATGAATTTTAGGAGGTCCAAAACAAAATTCGCATAATTGTCAAAACGGGGTCCCCGTTCCGAAAGGAGTTCTCGGATGACTTCTAAGCCCCTATCATGGGGGATACAGTTGTATAAACATTCGACGTCCAACGTGACGAGCCAAGTATTGGGAGGTAGAATCATGTTGTATAATAGTTTAAGGAGATGAAGTGTATCCTTAACATAAGAAGGTAAGCGTGTAACATGGGGTGCAAGATATTTATCCACAAGGGCACTTGCATTTTCTGTTAAGCAATGACATCCTGACACAATAGGACGTCCTGGGGGATTAATGGTTGACTTGTGGATTTTAGGTAGGGCGTAGAATGTAGGTATGGTAGGTTCAATGATCTTTAGAAAGTTCCAGGTGCTTTGGTCAATAGCAGTGGCCTGATAAGCATGGAAGATCAATTGGTCATATTGATGAGAAAAGTTCTTTATAAGAGATGGGGCAATGGGACGATACCATTCGCGGTTATTCAATATTTTATAACACATAGATTCATAGGCCTTAGTGTCCATAACTACTACATTGCCACCCTTATCGGCTGGTTTAATTACGATGTCGGGATGAGCCTGAAGGGATTTTAAGGCCCGCAAGCTCTCCTGGGATAGGTTTGAATGACCCGAAGGTATATATTGTAGGTTCTTAATTGCAAGACAAATTTGTTGAACGAAAGCTGAAATATTAGGACTGGTGGACAGGGCTGGAAAGTTCTTAGATTTCGGTTTAAAAGAAGCGGGGGGGGGGGGGGGGGGAAAGAGGCACCGAGGGCGACGAGAGCTGAAGTTTCAGCTTCGTCGTCGTAGGTGGCTCCCTCCTCCCAAAGAGCCATGAGTTCATCAATTGCCTGCATTTCTTCGAATGTGGGCGCTTGATTAGAGACAACGGTCGCCGAATCAGTGGATTTAGTAACAGGTTTATCATAAATAACTTTGTAAATCAGCTTACGGGCAAAAAGGTGAATATCTTTGACAAATTCGAATTTGTCAAAGTCTGAGGATGGACAAAAGGTCAAACCTAGTTTTAGGACTTTTTCTTGCTCTAAGGTTAACGAAATAGAGGATAGATTCAGAACATCAGGACCTGCTGGAAGGGGTGTGGTGATGGGCGGAGCTGTTAACTTGGGTGGGGTGTTGTGTCCAGGGTTAATGGTGAAAAAATGGGTGCAATTTTAGGATCTAACGAGGGACCATTGTGTGAAAACATTGAAGGCAAGACAGGTTCACTGCCGCGTCTGGCGGTTAGTGATGATGGAGTGGTCATGGTGATAGTGTGAATATTAGTGGTTGAAGGGGGTATATGTGTGGCAGGTGTAGAAATTTTGATGTTTTTGAGCCTAGAGGAAGATGAAGAAGTAAGTGGTGTAGGTGTGAGGGTACGATCGTGAGTATCCAATAGGGATGATCTGTCTCCTTTTCTTTTTTTGAGATTTCGGTCGTGTGACAAGTCTTGGTAAATGGTGGAAGTACTGGATGAAAAGGAAGTAAAGGGTGTGTTAGGAAGTTCGTGAGTGTTAGGTTGGGTTGGGGGATTCTGTTGTTTGGATGTGAATTTGCGTATAGGGGAGTCAAGCCATTTGTATGCATAGTTGTTGTCGTAAGCGGACTTATCTCTTTGATATTTGTTTTCTTTCATGTTGATGATGTCGGTAGTGTATGTCTCTAAATGTGCGCGCAATAGTTTATCACGTTTTGTGAATCTGGTAGATGAGATCAAGAGAGCATGATCATCATACCAGGAACTGATAGCTGTGTCAAGATGATCTAGTTCATGTTCATATTGTTTGCACATGAGTGAAATCATATTGAAAGAGCATGTTTGTAGGTTAAATTCCCAGGCTGATTTAAGGGTATCGTTAATCTTTTTGACGTTGGGAAAAATTTGTATTCTTAAACCCCATGGAACTATTTGGTTAGAGGTATACTTATCGAAATATGCTTTATGCCAAAAAACACGGACCTTTTTTTCCAAAAGACGTTGAAGTCTCATAAATGATTTGTCAAGTTCATCATCAGAAATATTTGCAGCATTCTGCGAGATTTGGATTCTCTCCATGAAACCCTTCCAGGCATCACCACAGTAGTCCGCCATACCGTAAGGGCCCCCGAGGGGCGATCGGGCACCGACAGCCAGTCAAAAATATTTAAAGAGTAAAGAATTACAACTAATTATATAAAGAGAAAGACATATAAAGTTTAGTTAATACAATACACCGATATGTGGAGCATTACACTAAATGTTAAACAAAGAGTTGCAAGTATTTTAATTGGAATTCGAGCATAGCCAGCCAGAAAAGAAATGCGCATTGAAGCCCGGTTAAAGAGTGGAGAGGGAGGCTTGGATAGCTCGGGTGGCAGTTATACCTCGTCAGGGATTGTATGGTAAAAGGAGAAGCAAGGATAGAGTTAGGGGACTATAGCGGTAAACGAGAAAACGAAAAAAAGTGGATAATACTTGCAACTTTTTGAATAAGAAATATTTTTTTATTTTTTTATTAAGCGATGTCCCTCACTACGTGACCGACTCATTAGAAGCCATTATGCCCCAACAATAACCCAAAGTTGCCCTGACAATGGCACTTATTCGTGTGGGTCATGTGATATTTGTCAATTCGTCTCTAACTCTAGACTCACCCTGCTTCCTGATGGTTCTCTCCATGAAATCGCTCACCATGTTAACTGCCGAACAATTGGTGTTGTATATTTAGCCACTTGTACCTGTGGATGTTTCTACATTGGCAAGACCAAACGGCCCTTCCAGGTCCGGATACGTGACCATATCAAACCCACTCTTAAACGCATCACCACTACAGCTATCAATAGACATCTTGCTGCTGCACACAATTTTGACCCCAAACACATACGTTTTTCGGCATTAGATCATGTCAAGACGCATGTGCGAGGAGGAGGCATCGACGAAAAACTGCTGCAAATTGAAACGAAATGGATACATAATCTCAATGCTGTCAAATACCCAGGTTTAAATGAATATATAAGCTTCAAGCCCTTTTTATAAATATTTCTCAATTATTATATTCCAATTATGGTTGTTTATCCATACTATTTACTTATGGTTACCTACTATTTACGTATCCATATCATTGATATTTTACCATGCATCCTTCCTCGTCTTCCCTGGTTGTGCGCTATGTTGTGAGAAGACCGCCCTTTGGGCGTTCGGGCACCTTGACAGCTGCTTTTTTCTATTTATAACATATAATCACTATATTTGTATGCCCCCAATTTTTTTTAATTGTTCACATTGCTGTTTCCATATTGAACTTAAACTTAAGATTTTTTTCTGTCTACATATATTTATTATAAACTACAGTACCCCCTATTTTGTTCCATATCCTTCTTGGCACCATTCTTTCTTTGTAATCCATGTAATAATAATTTAATATGTATGTCTCTCTCAATTAACCATTCAATCTCCATCCTTGTTAATGTTAAAGTTCATGTACCCCCATGTCGCCACAACTGGAACCCCATTGTTTGGTGGAAAAATTGGGTCTTGGCTCACCGTCTCAATCCCACTGCCCTTGCTTTCTATCTTCCTTGTTCCCAGGGATCATCTGGAGTGTTTGGGCGCGTTCTACCCCATTTCTGGCTTTCCCACCTTCGCCTTATCATCTTGACCAATTGTACTCCCCATTTGCATAGGTAACTGTTTGGGCACCCCAGGGCTGCGAACCTATGGTCGCAGCCCGCTTGGCTTGGTTGCCTGCACACCTCCCTTATGCTCCACTTACACCTGGTAACCTAACAGCTCGAATTCCACTCTTAGCCTTGTTTTTCCATCTTCCCCTTTGTTTCCAGCACATTTGCCCTGACAATTGTGATGTAGTTACCCCCTCCACTCGCTAGAGGGCTCTTCTCTGTTCGGAATTCATTAGATGCGTGTCTGCTGAGCCGCCCTCGCATCTCCCGAACATGTTGCATTATGGGAAATGTAGGCACACGCACTGGTGCTACTGCACACGTGCGAACAGCCCATCTTGCCCGCCGCCTCATCATGTTAACCATGATCAGGTGTGGAGGACCTATATAGCCTGCCCTTCCTCCAGCACCTTTTGTGTTGGAATCTGGAGCGCCATTCATGCTGTGAACTTCAACGATGCAGGTCTGTTTTCCTCTCTTCTCCAGCCTATGCCTTATTAGTCTGCTTGAAAAGGTTCTTACCTAGTTACACTGCAATATTTTCTCTTTGCAGCCACTGGTCCCTTGTCGGTGACCTAACTAAATAGAGCTGTCTATTAGTCTGGTTTCAGACTTCTCCTGTCCAGTCTTAACCAACTAATATCCATGTTCTAGGTGAGTTTTTTTTTCTCCCTTTTTCCCCTCTGTTTCTTTTGGATTGCTATATCTATCCACCCTATTCTTATCCCTGGTCTCTTTTTTTGCTATTTTTCATCAGCTGACTTTTTCCAAAACTCTCAGATGACTGTTCTTACTTGGCGCTCCATCCATATTTTCCATCCTTGATATATTGGTAAGTTTTTATATAATTTAAATCTAGGCTATGTTTAGCCAGTTAATGGCAAAGGAAAATAATAATAATCTTTTGTCGTACATATTTATATATTCTTCAATATAAAAAAAAAAAAAAAATAAAAAAAAAAATTTTTTATATTTATTATTTCCTTTTTCTTTTTTCCACCTTATCTTACCAGGCTCTATATAGATCCTCGATAGTTCCCTGCTACTTGGGACTCAAGTACAATTGGCCACATCAGCGACTCAGGTGGTTGCTCCAGTATTTCGGGGAATGTGCCTTCTGTAAACTCCAGGTGTGAACTTACTGGGCTGAGCATAGTGCAGTGTTGTATATTGGACGAGTGGGCTGTTTTGTGGCGATGTGGTGACACATAAATTATTCTCTTTCACCATACTTACTGTTTTATATAAATAATTTTTCCTTGTGTTTCCATATTTCTCAGATCTTTTTTTCACGGTACAAACTGACCCTGAAGAAGCCATAGTGTGGCGAAACATGTTGGTCGGCTTTCTCCAACCAGCCTCTTTGTACCCAGGATCTACCAAAATCCTGTAGATCCTTTTTAAAGCTCATATTTTACTGCCTATTCCCACGGTCCCCTAGTCATCCCCGGACCCTATGCGCCTCCACCATTGCATTGGTCAGGATATGACTTTAGGACCCACCCCACGATACCCATGTTTGTAATATATGTGAATGTTTGTCATTTATGATTTTCATTGTTTAATTGTTCAGGAATAAACTATTTTGTAAATAATAAAAAAATAAAAAATTATTTCTTATTCAAAAAGTTGCAAGTATTATCCACTTTTTTTCGTTTTCTCGTTTACCGCTATAGTCCCCTAACTCTATCCTTGCTTCTCCTTTTACCATACAATCCGGGACGAGGTATAACTGCCACCCGAGCTATCCAAGCCTCCCTCTCCACAATAAGCATATATTGATTGTAGACGCTGTAACTTTTGCGCAAACCAAACTATGGGAAAGATTTATGGCATTTTTATTAATAATGGCAGTGATCTGCGATTTTTAGCGGTACTGTGACATTTTTGGCGGTACTGTGACATTTTGGCGGATGCATCGGACACTTTTGACACATTTTTGGGACCATTGACATTTATACAGCGATCAGTGCTATAAAAATACACTGTTTACTGTGTAAATGTCACTGGAAGGGCTTAACACTAGGGGGCGATCAAGGGGTTAAATGTGTGTTCCCTGGGTGTGTTCTAACTGTAAGGGGATAGGACTGACTAGTAGGAACAAACAATATGTCTCTTCTCTCCTGACAGAACAGGGATTTGTGTGTTTACACACACAAATCCCTGTTACTGCTCTTGTGCACGCTATCACATGTGGCCGGCGGCCACGCGCATCGAGTTCCCACGAATCGCCATATGGGTACATCTGTACCTTTTAAGGGCGATAGCAGGCGCACGTGTGCCTGCTATCGCCCTTAAAGGTATAGATGTACCCATACGGCGATTTGCGGGAACAAACCACTTTGCCAACGTATATCAGCATGAGCCGGTCGGCAAGTGGTTAAGCTCGCTGTTGTTCATATTAGGAAGAAAGAAGCCTTCTTCCTCACATTACATTACAGATTCTCTACCTCTGGGCTGGAGAATCTGGGACGAAGATATTTTACAGATATGGTCAGTGAGATCTTCAGATCTCACTTTCATAAACCGGCCATCTCAGTGACCGAAGGGTGTGTCCTGTTATAGGAAGTGAAGAACATGTTCTCCACTCCTCCTCTCAGCTTCACAAACTGGCATACCTGAGAGATCAGCCATGATCATCAGGATCTCAGCTTTTTTCTTTCACAAACGGACTAAGCGTGTATATCCGCTTAACCTTCAAACCATCCAGTAGACATACGCATAACGGAAAAATTTGTTTTGTTTCGGATAGATTTGTTATGTTACTAATTTCATTTCGTTATGGAATTTGTTTAGTTTGGTTTCAGAATACGTTTAGTTTAGTTTAGTTTCGTTTTAGTGAAATTTCGTTCTAGTTAAAATTAGTTTAATGTTTTTAAAAACGATTGACCGATTCTAATTCTGTGTGAAGAAATAGCCCTTCGGGTCTGGTATGGACTGTGGGCGGGACCCCATGCCGTTTTTTTTTATTTTTTTTCTATTGCCGGACAATTGCCAATATTCTTTATCTTAACATTCATCTGTCAGTGGGGAAGCCCGCTGACAGATGACACATGGTAGTTAATGCTTCCCGGCCCGCTGCTTAACAACCAGCTATTTCTCCACACAGAATTAGAATTGGCTGATCGTTTCTCGACCAATCCGTATTCTAATCGTTCTGAAAAGTTGGAATTCGTTAGAAAATGAATAAACAAAACGAAATTTAACAGATTTCAACTCAATTCGTTACTATTTTATTCAGAGATTCGGATCTCCGTATAACCAAAAATTGGTCCAAATTTGTATTCGGACCAAAAGGAATTGAATATGTCTACCATGGGCAAACAGAAAATGCTGTGCCAAAGGGCTCTCAGGCTCCTTCTTTTTGATATCACTGAGGTGTTCACTGATGCATTCGCTCATGGGGCATTTGGTTTTCCCTACATAGGTTTTGCCACCCGGGCAATTAACTGCATAGATCACCCTAGTGTTTGTGCAATTAAACTCCTATTGGATAAAGTTTTAAGCCCTTCTGCATCAGTGATCACGTCCATGTGCTCTACAAAAGGACAGATCTGACATCTTCCACAGGGGAACATTCTCTTGGTCTATGGTTAGTTGGAAAGCTAGGTAGACTTTGGAGTTTGTATAAATTCAGATTTCACTAACACATCCCCTAGGTTTCGTACCCTTCTGACCACCATTTTGGACCATCACCTACAAAGTCTTTCAGGACCAGGCACTCTTCAAGGACATGTCACTATTTATTGAGGGTATCACGGACAAGGGGCCACTGAGCTCAAAATTGGGCAGTGAACCTTACTGCTTCACATAATTGCTCCCTAGGAGCTACTTCATCTTTATCCTTTAATAGTGTTGTATAAATATTTGGATAAAGAGTTTTATTAGCATTACCTCTCTAGTGTGTTTTTTTTAGTTGGCACAAGTCATGTGGCGAGTGATCAACCACATTTTGTCAGGGTCTTTCCCAGGGAACTTTTTCTTTAATGCCTCGTACACACGAGCGGACTTTCCCGCGGGAATACCGCCGGACAATCCGTCCGTGTGTGGGCGCCGGCTGACTTTTTGGCGCCAAAAGTCCGGCGGACTAGGTTTTAAGTTTTGTTTTAAAATTGTCCGCTGAACTCGGCAGTCCGGCGGACAATCCCGCGGTTAGTATGCTAGTCCGCCGGACTTTTGAAAATGAACGGACTTGCCGATCATCGGAAAGTTTGTTCATTTAGAACGTGACTTCAGGTAGAAGGGGGCTAGTGAAGGCAGTGAATGCCGCCGTGCTAGCCCCGTCACCGGGTATGGATTTAAAGGGAATCCCCACGCCGAAAAAACGGCGTGGGGGTCCCCCCCAAATCCATCTCAGACCCTTATCCGAGCACGCAGCCCGGCCGGCCAGGAAAGGGGTGGGGACGAGCGAGCACCCCCCCCTCCTGAGCCGTACCAGGCCACGTGCCATCAACATGGGGGGTGCCCTGGGGAAAGGTGGGCTGTGCGCCCCCCCACCCCAAAGCACCTTGTCCCAATGTTGATGAGGACAAGGGCCTCTTCCCGACAACCCTGGCCGTTGGTTGTCGGGGTCTTCGGGCGGGGGGCTTATCGGAATCCAGGAGCCCCCTTTAATAAGGGGGCCCCCAGATCCCGGCCCCCACCCTATGTGAATGAGTATGGGGTACGATGTACCCCTACCCATTCACCTAAGGTGTAAAGTGTAAATAAAAAAAACACACACTTTTTAAAAAAAATTTTATTGCACTGCTCTGGGGGTCTTCTTCCGTCTTGGGGGGTCTTCTCGCCGGACTCCTCCGCTATTTTACCTAGCTCTTTTACCGAACAGAGGAGCCCAGCTACCTTCTTCATCGTCGCCGCCATCGTCTGGGGGTCTCGATTCTTCTTCTTCTTCTTCTTCTTCTTCTTCTTCTTCTTCTTCTTCCTCTTCCTCTTCCCGATGTTGACTCGTCGCTGTCTCTGGCCGGAATGGCAGAGCCGCGCTGTGTTGTGACTTATATAGGGACATGTGACATCATAGGGGGGGCGGGGTCACCATGTGACATGAGCATGTGACCCTGCCCCCTTGTCCCTATATAAGTCACAACACAGCGCGGCTCTGCCATTCCGGCCAGAGACAGCGACGAGTCAACATCGGAAGGAGAAGAAGAAGAAGAAGGTGGCGGCGGCGCAGACAGCGGCAAGAACAGAAGAGACCCCGGAAGACCCCCGAAGGCGGATCGAGACCCCCAGACGCGGCGACGACGAAGAAGGTAGCTGGGCTCCTCTGCTCGGTAAAAGAGCTAGGTAAAATAGCGGAGGAGTCCAGCGAGAAGACCCCCCAAGACGGAAGAAGACCCGCGGAGCAGTACAATAAAATATTTTTAAAAAATTGTGTGTTTTTTTTTATTTACACTTTACACCTTAGGTGAATGGGTAGGGGTACATCGTACTCCATACTCATTCACATAGGGTGGGGGGCCGGGATCTGGCGGCCCCCTTATTAAAGGGGGCTCCCGGATTCTGATAAGCCCCCCGCCCGCAGACCCCGACAACCAACTGCCAGGGTTGTCGGGAAGAGGCCCTTGTCCTCATCAACATGGGGACAAGGTGCT
Source organism: Lithobates sylvaticus (assembly GCA_028564925.1). Lineage (NCBI taxonomy): Eukaryota > Metazoa > Chordata > Amphibia > Anura > Ranidae > Lithobates > Lithobates sylvaticus. The sequence goes on along the minus strand of CM053027.1, from coordinate 250,921,021 downwards.
TTGGGGTGGGGGGGCCGCACAGCCCCCCTTTCCCCAGGGCACCCCCCATGTTGAGGGCACACGGCCTGGTACGGCTCAGAAGGGGGGGGCGCTCGCTCGTCCCCACCCCTTTCCTGGCCGGCCGGGCTGCGTGCTCAGATAAGGGTCTGAGATGGATTTGGGGGGGACCCCCACGCTGTTTTTTCGGTGTGGGGATTCCCTTTAAATCCATGCCAGGTGACGGGGCTAGCGCGGCGGCATTCACTGCCTTCGCTAGCCCCGTCTACCTGCAGTTACGTTCTAAATGAACGGACTTTGCTCCGTGTGTGGGCAAGTCCGTTCATTTTCAAAAGTCCTGCTGACTTTTTCCCGCGGATTGTCCGCCGGAGAAGTCCAGCGAAGCCCCGCTGGAAGGTCCGGCGGTTTGTCCGCCGGACTAGGTCCGGCGGACATTCCCGCGGGAAAGTCCGAGCGTGTGTACGAGGCATTAGTCTATTTTTTCAGGTTTTATCCCCCACACCAATCCATTGATGAGAGGGTAGCTGGAATACCTAAAAGGAGTTCCCCTCATAACAGATTTTTATAACTGTTGTTTTGACAAATTTATAAGACCTGTTAAGTCATCTCCATGAAAAAATATGTACAATACAATATCTGTGCTAGATGCTTGGCTAGATTCTCACAATATTATGAATTTACAGACTTGACAAGATACAGATTTCCAATATGCTTCCAGCTTAAAGAAAAGTCTTTCACAGTTGCTGCAAGTGTCATTGCACAAGCTAGTACCTGCAATTTTGTGCCATCAACAAAATATTTTGTCTGTTCTACCTGCAAATTAGTTTATTTTCAAGAATGAAATACTGTATTTTTGCTTAACTGGTATATAGGGTGAATTGGAATGTCTTAATACTTGAAGAGATCAGAATCTAGTGTCTTGTTCAGACAGGAAATGGTAAATTTTGGATTAAAGCGGTATTCCACTCTAAAGTGGAACTTCCGCTCATTGGAACCCTCCCCCCCTCCGGTGTCACATTTGGCACCTTTCAGGGGGAGGGGGGTGCAGATACCTGTCTAAGACAGGTATTTGCACCCACTTCCGGGCATAGACTCCCACGGGAGTCTATTCCTCTTCCTGTCTCACCGCGCTGTCTGCTGGGACACACACGGATCCCAGAGACCGCACGGAGCTTTCCTATTGCGCTGCGCGACTCGCGCATGCGCAGTAGGGAACCGGGAAGTGAAGCCGCAAGGCTTCATTTCCTGATTCCCATGCCCAAGATGGCGTCGGCAGCATCCGAGGACCGTTCGGCCCTGGGTGCTGACATCGCTGGACCCTGGGACAGGTGAGTGTCCTTATTTTAAAAGTCAGCAGCTGCAGTATTTGTAGCTGCTGACTTTAAAAAAAAAAAATTCTGCCGGACTTCCTCTTTAACTACTTAGATGAATATCAGATTCTTATTGTTTAATTCTTTCATAAATATTTATTCAAATCTGTAACATATGTTATTAGTGAAGTCATACTCACAAAAAGATTAAACTATTAGATAATACAGAATTATTGTTTGTGAAAAAATAATTATCGTCCTTCACACCACGTTAACGTGTGAAAAGAATGATACATTTTTTCAGTGTCTGCAATTAATCTGTAAATTGTATGTTAGATGTATTTATTTAAAGATGATTATGTAATCTACATGCAATCATCATTTTCTTTCCATAGGATACTATCTATAATCTACAGATTTCAGACTTGAAAACAGGCATGTCTAAGGCTGGCCATACATGGGTCGAATTTTGAATGAATTTTCTTTCGAAAATTGTATCTAAGAAATCTCGAATTTCTCACCATTAATGGACTGCAGCAATGGCTGATTTTCATGCGGCCATCAAATTTGAGTGATCGGGCATGTTGTATATTTTTTGAAAAACAAACGATTTTCTAATCAATGATGGGAGAATTATGCAAGTCAAACATGAGTGCAAGAAAAGAAAATTCCCAAAAAGAAAAGAAGAGTCCCACCCAAGAAATTTCCTTCCTGTAGAAACATGAGGTGAATTTGATAGCTTGGTTGGTCACATTTCAAAATCAATGGTGGCACCATCGGATCACAAAACGCAAACATTTTTTGATTTTCGAAAGAAAATTTGTTCGGAATTCGACCCATGTATGGCCTGCATTCATTTCAGAGGCAGTGGCGGCTGGTGAAGTTTTTGGATGGGGGGGCGCCAGACTGTGCTCTTCCTTTTTGACCCCTCCCACTTCTCACAAGCCCCATCCCTTATAGAATCCACGCACTCCATCCCCTGTATTCCACTTGCTTCCACCCATAGTGTCAGGAGTATACAGCTCAGCATCACAGGACAGAGTATATAGTTCAGCCTCACAGATCAGGGTATATAGCTTAGCCTCACTGATCAGGGTATATAAATCTCAACCTTACAGATCAGGGTATATAGCATTGCAGATCAGGGAATATAGCTCAGCCTTACAGATCAGGGTATATAGCATTACAGATGAGGGAATAATGCTCAGCATTGCAGATCAGGGAATAATGCTCAGCATTGCAGATCAGGGAATAATGCTCAGCATCACAGATCAGGGAATAAAGCATCACAGATCAGGGTATATAGCATCACAGATAAGGGTATATACAGCATAGCCTCACATATACGGGTATATAGCATCACAGATCAGGGAATATAGTATTACAGATCAGGGAATATAGCATCACAGATAAGGGTATATACAGCATAGCCTCACAGATATGGGTATATAAAATTACAGATCAGGGTATATACAGACCAGCCTCACAGATATTATTATTTATTATTATACAGGTTTTATATAGCGCCAACAGTTTGCGCATCACTTTACAACATGAGGGCAGACATTACAGTTACATTTCAATTTGGTACAAGAGGAATCAGAGGGCCCTGCTCGTTAGAGCTTACAATCTAAAAAGGAAGGGTCAATTGATACAAAAGGTAGTAGCTGTGGGGGGATGAGCTGATGGAGGAAGTAAAACTGTGTTAGTTAGAAGCAGGATAGACTTCTTTGAAGAGAAGCGTTTTCAGGGATCGCCTAAAAATTTATAGATTAGGGGACAGTCGGACAGATTGGGGTAGGGAGTTCCAAAGGATGAGAGAAGCTCCGGAGAAGTCCTGGAGGCGAGCATGGGAGGAGGTGACAAGGGAGCTAGAGAGCAGGAGGTCCTGGGATGACCGAAGAGAGCGGCTTGGTTGGTATTTTGGGATTAGGTTAATGATGTAGATGGGGGCAGAGTTATGGATGGCTTTGTAAATTATTGTTAGTACTTTGAATTTTATTTGTTGGGTGAGTGGAAGCCAGTGGAGGGATTGGCAGAGAGGGGTGAAGAACACTGAATGGTTGGTAAGGTGGATGAGTCTTGCAGCGGCATTCATTATGGACTGAAGGGGGGATAGTCTATGTAAAGGTAATCCAATGAGGAGGGAGTTGCACTAGTCAAGGCGAGAGATAACCAGGGAGTGAATTAGAAGCTTGGTGGTGTCATCATTAGTTAAAAAAAGGGTGTATTCTGGAAATGCTGCGGATATGGGCATATAGCATTACAGATCAGGGTTTATAGCTCAGCCTCACAGATCAGGATATATAGCATCACAGATCAGGAAATATAGCATCAAAGATCAGGAAATATACTGCTCAGCCTCACAGATCCGGGAATATAGCTTCACAGATCATGGTATACAGCATCATAGATAAGTGAATACAGCTCATCCTTAAGGGGCACTGACAGAACCCCCGTGGGGCTTGCAGCACTGACAGCACCCCGCAAACCCGGGAGATCCGGCACTTACCGCCGGGCTGTGGTGTCCTCTCCGAGTGCTCCTTTCTCCTCCAGAAGGGCGACAGAGGTGTGCTTCCTAGAGTCCAGCGCGTGTCTCCTCTGCTCGTGTCTCCTCTTCCTAAGCACCAGGCATCCAATAAGAATATTTTATATTCCCATCGCACACATTCCTGGATAAGCTCTCAAAATTTGGGTGCTGCAGGAACAACCAGATGGATACTGGTTCAAGTAACAAAGTAGATATTTGCCAGCACACCATGGATCGACACAAAGTAGTGTCCAAATGGATAGTTTATTGCATGATCACAACACAAGGAGAGTGCAACATTTCGGAGTCACGCATTCATCAGGCAATAGGATCGCCTGGCACTTTGGCCAATCGGGAAACAGGTCTAATGACCTGCCTCCTGATTGGTCGGGAGGAACGTTAGTGTGAAATTAGCGAAAATTCATTCACTATCTTCACAAAATTGGGTGGGATCAGGGCGCACTCTCTGCACCCCAAGCCCACCCTATTTTGAAGACTATTAGAGCCTCTGGCTATAATCAGGTGCTTAAAAAAAACACCCCTGTCCACCCCCTATAGGAGTCTATGCGTCCGGCCTCCTAAAAGGGGCCGGGTGCATGGATAGGGGGTGGTGGCAGGGATGGGGGGGCGGCGCCCTTGCGCCCACAATGCACAGGACGCCACTGTTCAGAGGACCGAAACAGACAGAAGAGCAGGAAAAACACATATTGGGGTTAATTTACAAGTGCAAAATCGGCTTTTAACTTCAGCTTGCTCAATTAAGCTTTGACAAAAAACCTGGAAGCTGATTTCTATGCCGAGTTCCACCAGATTTTGAACTCTCCAATTTTAGTAAATCAACCCCATTATGAATTCCTTCCATTTTTACTGGATTCATTTCTACCTGTGTAACCAGAAAGACAAAACATCAAAAACAGAATTTGCAAAAAAAAGGAAGAGAGCCTTTTCTTACAACCAATTATATCAACAGGTATAATTACTAAAGCTTAAGTTAGGAATGTTTTGATAGAAGGGATAATCCAGCTGTCATTTTTGGGTCAAATAATAATGTTTTTCTAATAACATTCCAGGAATTGTTTTAAATAAAACATCGGTGGTCCCTCTTTTTAACATATATGGTGTACTCTAAATTAATTTGCAAAGATCCTCACTGTATTTTCCTATGCTGATTCCAAGGGATAGGATAGCAAGGTCCTGCCCAGCCTTTCTGTCTCTCTGGTCTGTTCATGAATATTTTTCTTTTAATTCCAAGTCCTGGCAAAATCTTTATTTTAGGCTTGCATATCGTAAGGGAGTGTTAAACTCACTGTCTGAATTCTGTCTGTCTGTAACCCTACTGCAGAGGTTTCAGAACCAGAAGTAAGGAGAATCTGTCAGAACAGACCAGAAAGCAATTACAATTATATCACTTTTTTTTTTTTTTACATTCAGAAATGTATTGGAATTTAAAGTATGCTTTGTTGTTGTCTGTGACCTTGTTGGATGAATACCCTTAATTTCTTATGTGGCCATTGGGAAAGAAAGTGAGGGGGAATCTATCCACTGGAGACCAAGAGATCAGGTAACACTTGTTAGAGGATCAAATCCTTCTCCACATCATTCAACTGGAGTTAAGTTTTAACCAGTGATGTACACTGGTTATGCTACACGTCCAAAAAATCTCTGTGCTGTAAGAAGAAATTGAGTGTTTAAAAATGTGATCAGCAGGCTGTTTTTTTTTTTTTTTTACACAGTAGAGTACATTGTGTCACTAGTGAAGCTAGCCAGTGTCCTTGATCACTAGCCACAGTACAGTATCACCAGTACAGACATCCAATATTCAGCTAGTGCCCCTGATTGCTAAACACTCCACTACAGTGTCACTGGACCAGTGCTGTCAGCCACAGTGTTCCTGATCCCTAGCCAGACGAGTGCCTGTGTCACTAGACCAGAGTAGGACAGAACAGTTTATATTAACACCAATCCCAGTATCACCGGGCCAGTGTAAGCCAGCAGCTGTGTTTCTGATTGCCTCACACATATTGTATACATGGTAGGAGAAGCAGAATGTGTTTTGGGTAGGGATGAGCCGAACACCCCCGGGTTCGGTTCGCACCAGAACCCGCGAACGAACCTAAAGTTCGTGCGAACTTAAGAACCATATTAATTACAATGGACGCGAATGTTCGAAATCAAAAGTGCTAATTTTAAAGGCTAATATGCATGTTATTGTCATAAAAAGTGTTTGGGGACCTGGGTCCTGCCCCAGGGGACATGTATCAATGCAAACATTTTTTTTTTTTTTTAAATGGCCGTTTTTTTTTTTTTCAGGAGCAGTGATTTTAATAATGCTTAATGTGAAACAATAAAAGTGTAATATTCCTTTAAATTTCGTACCTGGGGGGTGTCTATAGTATGCCTGTGAAGGGGCGCATGTTTCCCGTGCTTAGAACTGTCCCTGCACAAAGTGTAATTTTTGCAGGAAAAAAAGCTATTTAAAATCACTCGCGGCTAATGAATTGTCGGCTCCCGTAACACAGAGAACAGTCATTCATTGAAAGTCATTGATAAAAAAAAAGTCATTGATAAAAAAAAAACAAAAAAAAAAGCGTGGGGGTCCCCCCAAATTCAATTACCAGGCCCTTCAGGTCTGCTATGGATATTAAGGGGAACCTCGGCCAAAAAAAAAAAAAAATGGCGTGGGGTCCCCCTTAAAATCCATACCAGACCCTTATCCAAGCACACAACCTGGCAGGCTGCAGGAAAAGAGGGGGGACGAGAGCGCCCCCCCTCCCTCCTGAACTGTACCAGGCCACATGCCCTCAACATTGGGAGGGTGCTTTGGGGGTCTGTGACCCCTCAATGCACCTTGTCCCCATGTTGATGAGAACAAGGGCCTCTTTCCCACAACCCTGGCCATTGGTTATGGGGGTCTGCAGGCGGGGGGCTTATCGGAATCTGGAAGCCCCCTTTAACAAGGGGGCCCCCAGATCCCGGCCCCCCCCTGTGTGAAATGGTAAGGGGGTACAAAAGTACCCCTACCATTTCACCAAAAAAAGTGACAAAAATTGTAAAAATGTCAGGAGACGGTCTTTGACAATTCCTTTATTAAAATCTTCTTTCATCTTCTTTCTTCTGGTCTTCTTCCTTCTTCCTTTCTTCATCCTTCGGTTTCTTCATCTTCTCCTTCCGGCATCTTTTTCCATCTTCTTCTTCCATCTTCTTCTTCCTCCGATCCGCTTCTTCTTGCTCTGGTCTTCTCGTCCAGCATCTTCTTCCATGGCGTCGGCGTCTCTTCTTGGGTCGCTCCACGCAATGGGAGGCTCCCGCTGTGTGAGGCTTCACTGCGTCTGACAGGTCTTTTATAACAGAGGACGGAGCCACCTGGTGACCCCGCCCCCCTCTGACGTCATGGGGAAAGCCATAGGGAAGTCCCCATGATGTCCCCGTGCGTCAGAGGGGGCGGGGTCACCAGGTGGCCCCGCCCTCCGTTATTAAAGACCTGTCAGACGCAGCGAAACCTCACACAGCGGGAGCCTCCCATTGCGTGGAGCGGCCCAAGAAGAGACGCCGACGCCGTGGAAGAAGATGCCAGACGAGAAGACCAGAGCAAGAAGAAGCAGATCGGAGGAAGAAGAAGATGGAAGAAGAAGATGGAAGAAGATGGAAGGAGAAGATGAAGAAACCGAAGGATGAAGAAAGGAAGAAGGAAGAAGACCAGAAGAAAGAAGATGAAAGAAGATTTTAAAAAAGGAATTGTCAAAGACCGTCTACTGTCATTTTTACCATTTTTGTCACTTTTTTGGTGAAATGGTAGGGGTACATTTGTACCCCCTTACCATTTCACACAGGGGGGGGCGGGATCTGGGGGTCCCCTTGTTAAAGGGGGCTTCCAGATTCCGATAAGCCCCCCGCCAACAGACCCCCACAACCAATGGCCAGGGTTGTGGGGAAGAGGCCCTTGTCCTCATCAACATGGGGACAAGGTGCTTTGAGGGGTCACAGACCCCCAAAACACCCTCCCAATGTTGAGGGCATGTGGCCTGGTACGGTTCAGGAGGGGGGGGGGCGCTCTCGTCCCCCCCTCTTTTCCTGCGGCCTGCCAGGTTGCGTGGTCGGAAAAGGGTCTGGTATGGATTTTGAGGGGGACCCCACGCCATTTTTTTTTTTTGGCCGGGGTTCCCCTTAAAATCCATCCCAGACCTCAAGGGTCTGGTATGGATTTTGAGGGGGACCCCACGCCATTTATTTATTTTTTTTGGCCGGGGTTCCCCTTAATATCCATAGCAGACCTGAAGGGGCTGGTAATTGAATTTGGGGGGGCCCCCACGCTTTTTTTTTTTAGTTTTTTTGTTTTTTTTATCAATGACTTTTTTTTTATCAATGACTTTCAATGAATGACTGTTCTCTGTGTTACGGGAACCGGCAATTCATTAGCCGCAGATGGCTGCCTTAGATGACACAACAGGCCAGAAGGGTAAAGGTGTTTTAATGTGATACTGCAATGCTGTACTAACAGCACCCACACACTAATCCCCAGAATCACAGCAGATTATGTCAGCAGTCAGCAGCACTCAGCAGAATAATCACAGCACAGATAATGTCAGACTCAGCAGCACTGCAGAATGGATCACAGCACATAATGTCACTGACACGCTGGAACACACTACACAAGGCCGCCGGCGGCCTTTTATAGTGTGGGGCGTGTACTAAACCCCCTGAGCTATAATTGGCCACAGGCATCCTGCCTGTGGCCAATTATTGCTCTCCTCGCCGCTGGCTCTATGATTGGCCAAGCATGCGGGGTCACAGTGCATGCTTGGCCAATCATCAGCCAGCAATGCACTGCGACTGGCGCAGTGCATTGTGGGCCGTTCGCATCACACGAATTTGATGCGAGCGGCCCAAATAGTTCTGGGCTCGATGAGCGGTCGAACGCCCGATGTTCGATTCGAACATGGGTTCGAAACGAACACCGGGCCCATGCGGAAATAAACAGCATCTCCCCGTTCTGCCTAGCAACTAGTGACGCTGATCTCTGCCCCCTGTGATTGGAGCAGAGATCAGCATTTACTAGCTGACAGCCACGCCCCCCCCCCCCCACAGTAAGAAACACACCTCTAGGCATACTTAACCCCTACACTTCTGCGCAAACCAATCAATAATCGTTTATTGCGTTTTTTTTTACCAAAGATATGTAGAAGAATACGTATCGGCCTAAACTGAGGAAAAAAAAAATTTATATATATTTTTGGGGGATATTTATTATAGCAAAAAATAAAAAAGAATGCGTTTTTTTTCAAAATTGACGCTCTTTTTTGTTTATAGCGCAAAAAATAAAAACCGCAGGGGCGATCAAATACCACCAAAAGAAAGCTCTATTTGTGGGAAAAAAAGGACGCCAATTTTTTTTGGGAGCCACGTCGCACGACCGCGCAATTGTCAGTTAAATCAACGCAGTGCCGAATCGCAAAAAGGGGCCTGGTCCTTAGGCTGCAAATTAGTCCGGTCTGTATGTGGTTAAAGTGGAAGTAAACCCCCCTATCGTTTTCAGCCAAGGAAGCTGCCATCTTTGTCTCTGTTTAATCTTCAACTGCCACGGTGCTGCACATGTGATCTGTTATGACACCAGCCATTGGATGGTTTGACTGTTTGGTTGAGAGCACAGCCAATGTGCAGTTAGCATTCCCGGCATGCCTTTTTTTTTAAACTGTTAAATCGATGGGTTTACTTCCGCTTTAAGGTGTTCTTTTATTTTTATGTGGCTAGGCTGCATAAAAATCACATGTACACTCACACAAAGGTCAAAAGTTTTTAAACACCCCCATTTTTCAATTTTTTATTGAAATGTACACAGTTTACTGTCTCAATGTACTCTGAAAATAAAGCATAGAACAAATAAACAATTGTACATTATGGAAGTGTAATCTACATTTTTGACTCATTAGAATGGCCTTTTGCAAATATAACCGCCAAACACACTTGTGGCATTCTTTCTACAACTGTTGCACTTGTAGGTTGCTTTGCTTTCACCCTTCTGTCTAGTTTTTCCCAAACCAGCTAGATGGGGTTTAAGTCTGGAGACTGTGCTGGGCATTCCATGATTTGATGTCTACCGTCTTGTTCTTCTCTTCTAGTAAGTTCTGACACAGCCTGGAGGTGTTTTGGGTCATTATCTTGAACCCCTGACTAACTAGGCGTTTTCCAGAGGATATGGTACTGCAAATTGTTGTGGTAGTAGTTATGGTTCAGGGTGCCGCTCAGTCTGTGAAAGTTGCTCTGGATCATGCAAAAGAGCCCCAGATCATCACACTTCCTCCTCCATGTTTGACAGTTGGTGTCACACACCAAGGAACCATTAGACATGTGCATTTTTTTTCGTTTTAAATTTTTTTTGTTTTTTTAAAGAATTTCGACAAATTCCTTATCCAAATTCGTAAATTGTAAATTAGAAAATCCAAAAACCCGAAAATTTGAAAATCTGAAATAATAACTAACTTTTAAATTATAGGCATTAGAATTTCCTTTCAAATTTGGCTGTTAGTGAACGTAACGAATACGAATTTATCCAAAGTTACGAATTATCCGAAATAACGAATGCCGTATCTAATGGAACGTAACTAATTAATAATAATAAATAATAAAAACTTTTTTATTATTATTATTAGTTTGTTCAGTTCCATTTGTTTAGATGCAGCATTATTTATTTTGGATAATTCATAACTTTGGATAAATTCGTATTCATTACGTTCACCAACAGCCAAATTTGAAAGGAAATTCCAATACCTATAATTTAATAGTTAGTTATTATTAGTTATTATTTAGAATTTTCAAATTTACAAATTTACGTATTGCGATCATAACGAATGACCTGAAAAATGAAAAAAAAAAAAAAAAAAGGAATGAAACTAAAATGAACACATTTTTTGGCAGTGCACATGTCTAGGAACCATCCTTTCATCTACTTGACACCATACAAAAACCCTGCGTGATAAATCAAAGATCTAACATTTTATTGAATCGGTCCATAAGACCTTATTTGTAGTCTTCTGGCAGTGCTGTGTGGCCCAGGCAAGCCTCTTTTTTCTATTTTGCCATCTTAGCAATGGCTTTCTTACAGCCAGTCGACCTGTTAAACCTGCAGCTCGAAGTGTGAGCTACCTGTCACGTACACTGTTGACTCTCAGAAACTTGTCTTCTGGTTCTGTTGTCGCTTTGGGTCTGCCAGACCGCCTCCTGTCAGACTTTCCTCAAGTTTCTGAGTGGTTTTCTTCTGTAATTTCTCTAAAGGAAATACCTACACTTTTAAAGGTTATAATGGACTGTTTGTCTACCTTTTGTTTATTGCCTTTTTTCTCGCCATTTTGAGAGCAATATACTACTTTCTGCAGTACAATACTGTCCATATATTGCTTAAGAGGGTGTAATAACACAGTCTGTTTCAACACTGCTTTTATACGAACACAGAGTAAGTAATCCACAAAAATTTAGATACCTGTAGGAATTGTTAGCACAAACTTTCAAGGCCTAATTTACTTACATTGCTACAGAACACTTGTTGTAAATCCATTACGTATTCCCTTTTTGCATAACTCTGAAATGTATATTATTTTGTACTTTTTGTTAACCTAAACAGTTATTTTCACCTCTGGGAGTTTACCACTTATCATTGTACTATTTCAGGTTATTCACTGCATTTGAATTGTTTAAATGTAAAAAAAAAAGAAAAGGAAAATGGGGGTGTTTTAAAATGTTTGACCACTAGTGTATGTGGAGGAATAGCAGAAAGTTTTTTGGGGTGTAATCCTAAGTATGTCCATGCTATGTGTTAGAAATATCCTAATAATTGATAGCTATATGTAAAAAAAAAAAAAAAAAAAAAAAAAAATACACCTTCATTACCTTCTTCATGTTACAAAAACGTGTGGCAAAAAATATGATCTTCAAAAGGTTCACCATGTCTCTAATTAAACATGATGGAGGGTCTACTTTGCAAAATGTGGTCATTTTGTGGGTGTTTCTCCTGCCCTGGCACTTTAGGAACTCAATAAATATGGTAAGTAATCAAGAAATCCAATGCAAAATTGATGTCCCTTGAAAGCCTGAAGGTGCTCCTTGGATTTTGGACACCTCTATGCATCAAAGCAGCGAATAAGTCTCACACATGTGGTATCCTTATACTTGGGAGAAGTAGAAGAATGTGTTTTGGGGTGTAATTGTAAGTATGTCTATGCTGTATGTAAGAAATAACTTTACAACAACTTTGTGTAAAAAATTAAATTGTATTACTTTTTTTCATTTTCCAAACAATTGTGCCAAAAAATTGCAATTTAAAAAACTCACCATGCTTCTCAGGAAATGTTTCCATTTTGGGGGCGTTTGTACAGTCTTGGCATTTTAGAGCTCAAGAAATTAGATAGGCAGTCAGAACATCAGGGTTGTTAAATTGCAAATGTGTAGGTTGTAGACACTATAACTTTTAGGCTTCATGCACACTGGCACTTGGCAGGAGAAAAACAGCTTAAAAAAAGTGCCTAAGCTGCGTTTTTCCAAATGTGTTTTTTTTTTTTTATGTAATCTTTATTTAAAAGTTTTTTGCATCATATAACAGACAAAGGACATAAAGCAAAAATATCATAGAAAAGAATAAAAGCACACAAATAGGTCCAGATTAGTGTCACCCGTGGTGCTTAATATAATAACCGGAAAAAGGGGAAAGAAGGCAAGTAAAGCATCATAACCATACTTCATCTGATGAACATACAGTGGTGTGAAAAGTGTTTGCCCCCTTCCTCATTTCCTGTTCCTTTGCATGTTTGTCACACTTAAGTGTTTCGGAACATCAAACCAATTTAAACAATAGTCAAGGACAACACAAGTAAACACAAGATGCAATTTGTAAATGAAGGTGTTTATTATTAAAGGTGAAAAAAAATCCAAACCATCATGGCCCTGTGTGAAAAAGTGATTGCCCCCTAAACCTAATAACTGGTTGGGCCACCCTTAGCAGCAACAACTGCAACCAAGCGTTTGTGATAACGTGCAATGAGGCTTTTACAGCGTCCTGGAGGAATTTTGGCCCACTCATCTTTGCAGAATTGTCCTAATTCAGTTACATTAGAGGGTTTTCGAGCATGAATGGCCTTTTTAAGGTCATACCACAACATCTCAATAGAATTCAGGTCAGAACTTTGGCTAGGCCACTCCAAAGTCTTCATTTTGTTTTTCTTCAGCCATTCGGTGGTGGACTTGCTGGTGTGTTTAGGATCATTGTCCTGCTGCAGAACCCAAGTTCGTTTCAGCTTGAGTACTCGAACAGATGGTCGGACATTCTCCTTCAGGATCTCTTGGTAGACAGCAGAATTCATAGTTCCTTTTATCACGGCAAGTCTTCCAGGTCCTGAAGCAGCAAAACAGCCCCAGACCATCACACTACCACCACCATATTTTACTGTTGGTATAATGTTCTTTTTCTGAAATGCAATGTTCCTTCTACGCCAGATATACTTGGACACAAACCTTCCAAAGAGTTCCACTTTTGTCTCATCGGTCCACAGAATGTTGTCCCAAAAGTCTTGGGGATCATCAAGATGTGTTGTGGAGAAATTGAGACGAGCTTTGATGTTCTTTTTGCTCAGCAGTGGTTTTCTCCTTGGAACTCTGCCATGCAGGCCATTTTTGCCCAGTCTTTTCCTGGTGGTGGAGGCATGAACGCTGACCTTAACTGAGGCAAGTGAGGCCTGCAGTTCCTTGGACGTTGTTGTGGGGTCTTTTGTGACCTCTTGGATGAGTCGTCGCTGCGCTCTTGGAGTAATTTTGGGCGGCCGGCCACTCCTGGGAAGGTTCACCACTGTTCCATGTCTTCGCCATTTGTGGATAATGGCTCTCACTGTGGTTCGCTGGATTCCCAAAGCTTTGGAAATGGCTTTATAACCCTTTCCAGACTGATAGATCTCAATTACTTTCTTTCTCAATTGTTCCTGAATTTCTTTGGGTCTCGGGATGATGTGTAGCTTTTAAGGATCTTCTGGTGGACCTTACTGTGTCAAGCAGCTCCTATTTAAGTGATGCCTTGATTGTGAACAGGTGTGGCAATAATCAGGCCTGGGTGTGGCTAGAGAAATTGAACTCAGGTGTGGACAACCACAGTTATAGTATGTTTTAACAAGGGGGGCAATCACTTTTTCACACAGGGCCATGATGGTTTGGATTTTTTTTCACCTTTAATAATAAACACCTTCATTTACAAATTGCATTTTGTGTTTACTTGTGTTGTCCTTGACTATTGTTTAAATTGGTTTGATGTTCCGAAACACTTAAGTGTGACAAACATGCAAAGGAACAGGAAATGAGGAAGGGGGCAAACACTTTTTCACACCACTGTAAGCATATATGTGTTGCCTCAAATAACCCCTCACTGCGTGAGGCTTAAGGTGACGTAGACCCCAGAATGTGGAGTAGAAACTAGGGAGGAATAAGGAAAGGTCAGACAAAACAAAATAAAACAGAATAAACAAAACATTACTCCATGAAATAACCAGGTCGATAACATGTACGTGAGTACAGTGGCTGATCAGGTGTGGCTAAGGATCAGGAGCCACCACATTCCCAATCCCATCAGGAACAGGGGTTGCAATAGGTGGAGTCCCCTGAGAGCCCGGTGTGGCCTTGCAAGTGTAGTGTATCCAAGTGCCCCATATACTATAGAACTTGTCATATTAACTTTACATGTCGCCATCCACTCCTCCGCAGCCATTATATTATTCACTAAGAGGATCCATTTGCCATCACACAATATATGGTTCTCATTGGTGTACTTTTGTCCTCTTTCACAAACCCTCTCCACTGGATACCTGGTACACATTATCACACGAGAGCTCCTCATAACACACTTACACCATACACACATACACCATATGGAGAATCACATTTACTGGGAAATCTTGTGTTGGGGCGTTCACCCCATGTGCAGTGTTGTCTCCTCAGCTCCTGGGACAGACGACTTACCCTAGCGGCTCCTTCCAATTGCAGTATTACATACTCCTGTTTTTCAATCCCATGTAAGTAGCCAGATTATTATATCTTCTATTCCCTTTTATTTTTATCTTTTTATACTGCTAATAACGTCACAGGCTTCTCCCCCCGACTCTATCAGTGTTTTGTGTGCACTGTCAGCGTATGAGGAGATCCCAGCTTTATGCTGTATGCAACTGATCATTTCATATGCGATCAGGGGCGGACTGACAACTCATGGGGCCCCCGGGCAATAGAAGATCATGGGGCCCCCTTGGTCCCCACACTCAAGGGGACCAAGCGCACACACAGGGGGGGGGACACGCACAGACAGGGGGACACTGGAGGGAGAGCGCACACACAGGGGGACACTGGAGGGAGAGCGCACACACAGGGGGACACTGGAGGGAGAGCGCACACACAGGGGGGCACACACAGGGGGAAACTGGAGGGAGAGTGCACACACGGGGGACACACAGGGGGACACTGGAGGGAGAGCGCACACGCGGGGGGGGGGGGCACGCACACGCAGGGGGACACTGGAGGGAGAGCGCACACGCAGGGGGACACTGGAGGGAGAGCGCACACGCAGGGGGGGCACGCACACACAGGGGGACACTGGAGGGAGAGCGCACACACAGGGGGACACTGGAGGGAGAGCGCACACACAGGGGGGGACACACACACAGGGGGAAACTGGAGGGAGAGCGCACACACAGGGGGGCACACACACACAGGGGGAAACTGGAGGGAGAGCGCACACACAGGGGGGGACACGCACACAGGGGGACACTGGAGGGAGAGCACGCACACAGGGGGACACTGGAGGGAGAGCGCGCACACAGGGAGGCACACACACAGTGGGACACTGGAGGGAGAGCACACACACAGGGGGACACTGGAGAGGGAGAGCGCACACACAGTGGGGCACACACACACAGGGGGACACTGGAGGGAGAGCGCACACACAGGGGGGGACACGCACACAGGGGGACACTGGAGGGAGAGCGCACACACAGGGGGGCACACGCACACAGGGGGACACTGGAGGGAGAGCACACACACAGGGAGGCACACACACAGGGGGACACTGGAGGGAGAGCACACACACAGGGGGACACACAGGGGGACACTGGAGGGAGAGCGCACACACAGGGGGACACACACACACAGGGGGACACTGGAGGGAGAGCGCACACACAAGGGGACACTGGAGGGAGAGGACACACACAGGGGGGGACACGCACACAGGGGGACATTGGAGGGAGAGCGCACACACAGGGGGGCACACGCACACAGGGGGACACTGGAGGGAGAGCGCACACACAGGGGGGCACACGCACACAGGGGGACACTGGAGGGAGAGCGCACACACGGGGGGGACACGCACACAGGGGGACACGCACACAGGGGGAAACACGCACACAGGGGGACACTGGAGGGAGAGCGCACACACAGGGAGGCACACACACAGGGGGGACACTGGAGGGAGAGCGCACACACAGGGGGGCACACGCACACAGGGGGTCACTGGAGGGAGAGCGCACACACAGGGGGGCATATGCACACAGGGGGACACTGGAGGGAGAGCGCACACACAGGGGGGCACACGCACACAGGGGGACACTGGAGGGAGAGCGCACACACAGGGGGGCACACGCACACAGGGGGACACTGGAGGGAGAGCGCACACACAGGGGGGGACACGCACACAGGGGGACACTGGAGGGAGAGCGCACACACAGGGGGGCACACACACACAGGGGGACACTGGAGGGAGAGCGCACACACAGGGGGGCACACGCACACAGGGGGACACTGGAGGGAGAGTGCACACACAGGGGGGCACACACACAGGGGGACACTGGAGGGAGAGCGCACACACAGGGGGGGACATGCACACAAGGTGACACTGTGGGCTGGGGGTGACACTGTGGGCTGGGGGTGACACTGTGGGCTGGGGGGTGACACTGTGGGCGGGGGGGGTGACACTGTGGGCTGGGGGGGTGACACTGTGGGCTGGGGGGTGGGCTGGGGGGTGACACTGTGGGCTGGGGTGACGCTGGGGGGGGTGACACTGTGGGCTGGGGGGGTGACACTGTGCGCTGGGGGGTGACACTGTGGGCTGGGGGGGTGACACTGTGGGCTGGGGGGGGTGACACTGTGGGCTGGGGGGTGACACTGTGGGCTGGGGGGGTGACGCTGGGGGGGTGACACTGTGGGCTGGGGGGACCCGGGGCCCGTGACTCACCGATGCCGATGCTCCCCGCCGGCCCCTCCACTCTTTCCTTCCATTAGGGGCCCGGACTCGGCAGCGGCTGTATTACATGCCGCGAATACTGCTAACAGCGCGCGGCTCCCCACCGGCCCCTCCTTCCCTCCCGTCCGTCCCAGGTGACGTCACGACGCATAAAGTAGAAGCACCTGGGACGGACAGGAGGGAAGAAGGGGCCGGCGGGGAGCCATGTGCCGCTAGCAGTATTGTTAGCGGCATCGCGGCATGTAATACAGCCGTTTCAAGTGGCCCCTCATGTGGCCGAGTCCGGGCCCCTAATGGCCCCGGGCCCTCGGGCGGCGCCCGAGTCACCGACCTGTCAGTCCGCCCCTGTATGCGATCTATCCTGCCGGAAAGCGTGAGTGAGGTTCACCCTAACTAAATAGGGATCACTTTGTTATAATATCTGCGCAATGGTCTTGTTTGTTCCTTGTTTTTCATGTTATGGAAGCCTGCTGAAAGTTGGAAATTCATCCATGGAATCCTGCTGAAAGTTGGAAATTCATCCATGGGAATCAGCAGTGAAATCTCTGAATGAACCATCTGTTACTCAGAAGACTCATTAAGGCTTGATTATCTAGTCCCACATATGTGAATTTATTGGCAGAGACTTTGGTTTGTACACAGTGGAATGTGATATTCTTTTACTTGTGGCAAAAGTTTGCTTTGTTACCATTACACAGAAGGAATTTTATATATTTTTATATATTTTATATATTTCTTATATTTTGTATGGTTCACTATATGTTCATAATTATTCACTTTATTTTGTGGTACACTGTGCAATATTAGTAGGTTAATATTAGCGCAATTATTCATTTAAAACATTTTATTTTTGTGTATCAGTTCACATATATAATTGCAGCTATATTATTTAGTTACCTTTTTAATATTTATTTCTCACATATTTTAATATTTATTCACATCAGCATTTAGTATATTTTTACACTGCCTTTAATTAGTACCTTGCTCTATATGATAACCCACTGGACCACAATCAAGAATCCTCATCCCCTACTAACTCAGGCGTATATCAGGCTCGGTTCTCCACCCAGTATACAAACAAGGCTTTCGAGATAGAAAGCATATTGAAGAAAATTTGGAGGATCCTTAAACAAGACCCTGTGTTAGGCAACAGGCTTCCTGACCATCCTAATATTGTCTTGAAAAAATCCACTAATAAGTCCACTAGTATATGGTCAACAATATTTGACCAAAAAGGGAGCTATAGGTGCAGTATCAAGAATTTTGGCACGTGCATGTATGTGGCACAGGAAGAAAACTGTTGTAGGGAAGGACAGGAGGATTCAACAACTAACATTTTATAAATATATAAGTTTATAAACTGTGGAACAGAGTATGTCATATATGGCATTCTCTGTCCCTGTGGTCATCTTTAAGTTGGTTGGACATCCCGCCCTATGAGAGTCAGGATAGGTGAACACAAATGCGGTATTATCAATCTAAGGGATAAATACCCAGTCCCTCTGCACTTTCAAGAAGCCCATCAAGGAGATCCATCGGGCATGAGAGTGTTCAGGATAAAGTCACTCGGGGGCGGGGGGGGCGATTTAGACACAGGGAGAAGGCACCAGAAGTTATGTAAGCGAGAAGCCTTCTGGATCTTCACCCTTGGTAGTCTCACCCCTGGATGTCTCAATGAAAACCCAGAGATACACAATAGTGTAAAAGTAGGGGTAGTAGTAGTGGTAGTATACAGTTAGGTATAGGCTGGGCCCCTTATGTAGAAATGGTATTCATGCACCTATTACACCTTATCAATTGGTTATTTGCGAGTGAAGATTTGCCCTTTGCACAATATGTGTCCACTGTTACTTTTTCCAGGAATATATATATTTTTTTCTTTATTTTAGCAGCTATTTTTAGCATATGCAAAAATATGTGTATGTGTGTGTGTATATATATATATATATATATATATATATATATATATATATATATATATATATATATATATATATATATATATATATATATATATATATATATATATATATGTGTGTATGCATGGATATATTTTTTTATAATCAATTTAAAATAATAATAATTTTTAATGCTAACTATTTATGCTAATTTTATCAAATTCAATTTATGATATCATTTTATACCTATTTTTAATATAATATTATGTATTATATCACACATTTTTTATATAAAAATATATATGTTTTGAAATAGAAATATGTATTTTTGCCCCATCAGCTATACCTTTACATATTTACAATCTAGTTCAATTCTATACAATTTAGTGCAGTTGTGTGTTATATGTATTTGCAATCTATGAATGAATGAATGACTTGTATAGCGCAACCTATGCGAACTGAATCGCCTCAGGGCGCTTTTTGCCACTGGTGTCCATCTGTGGTATAGTGCGGTCCTTGCCCTGTGGGGTCCTGACACGCTTACAAACACATACACTTACAACATACACATATTAAGCCAATTTTATCGACAGGATCTAATTAACCTACCAGCATGTCTTTGGAGTGTGGGAGGAAACCGGAGTACCCGGAGGAAACCCACGCAAGCACAGGGAGAACATGCAAACTCCAGGCAGAAGGTGTCATGGTCGGGATTTGAACCAGCGACCCTATTGCTGCTAGGTGAAAGTGCTAACCACTACACCACTGTGATGCCCACCAATCTAGTGTTATTATTTGTATATATGTATATTTTTAGTTATAATTTTACACACTTCACATACCTATTGATTCATATGTACATGGATGTACTTTTTTTTGTATGTATATATGTATATGTATATATATACATATATGTATATGTATATATGTATATTTGTGTGTGTGTGTGTGTGTATATATATATATATATATATATATATATATATATATATATATATATATATATATATATATATATATAATCTGTGCTGGTTGGTAACCAATTTCATTAATGGTACACAGGAGAGGCTCAGGGACCCTATTGTCCCCACTCGATCTGGAGGGCAAAGTTTCCTATTTGTCAAGAATTGCCCCATTTTTTTCCCCTTCCCCACTTTCCTTTCCTTGCGTACATATATACATACATTTTATGTGTAATCTTGTTCTCTATATAGAGGAAAGGCAGACATGTCTGCTCTGTCCTCTAAGGGATGTCTACACTAAAATGGCGGACATAATCTACAGAGGTTGACGTCAGCTTCACACGACGGTGGGCGAATGGGAAGTGATGTTTGGACTGCACTTCTGGTCCTAATCTGGAACGCAGACAATAGGTTTGCGTTCCAGACACTAGTCTGGTTGTGGCGATGAGACAAGAGATGCCATCAGTATGACAGTCACCGTGCGCCATGGCAGTGGATTTGGGCATGTACTGGTGCCGGTGTGGTGGTATACAGACCCTTGTAGGTACCATGCTACACTGTTGTCTGCTTGTTGACGGGTGTCAGGTATTTTATATTCTGACTAATTCCTGTGCTGGCTATGCAGATTATTGATGTTGAGTTATAAGTGGGACTATAATATGACCTGTAGGACTATAATATGACCTGTGGTACTATAATATGACCTGTACTACACATTTGGTGCTATTCTTTGGCTGTCACTCTGGCACTGCCCCTCTAGAGGACTTCCCACAGTAGTGGGTGGGGCACCTGAGCCTCTCTGGGAGGTGTCTTATGTATGCACACATATATATATATATAAGAAGCTGAAGGAGGTAGCACTGCTAGGCTCTGAGGAAGAAGGAAATCCTTCGAAACGCATCAGCCAGCAGTGGTCCTCATGTCCTCTCTTTCATCGTCTGGAGACTATGGTTATCGGACATTGCCATCATTTGAATAAACTTATCTAAGGATAATGCACAAGGCTGGTGCGCCCTCTTTTCTTTATTCCCTTTTTGACTGCTATGATACCCCCATCCTGGAGGGCAGCAAGGCCAGAGGCATTATCCATCTTGAAATATAGATCACCTGATCAACACACTTGTGTGCAAGAGTATTTGTTCATGCTATCGGAATTAACCAACTGGCTGCATTGAGTAGATGAGGCAGGACGGACTTGTTTTAATGGCTGAGAGGAATGCAGCAGTAACTCCAATGGGGAGTTGGGAATCTCAATGTCCAGAGTGGCCATAATTTGAGATCGTATGTCTTGCCAATAGGGTTTTATCTTAGGGCACTCCCACCAAATGTGGAGGAATGAGCTTCTGAGGCCACATTCCCTCCAGCAAGTGTCAGACAAATCCTAGCAAGCTTAGAGGGAACCTTATACCACTGGGTGAGTATCTTAAAACTATTTTCCTGCATTTTTGTATCCAAAAAGATCTTGCATGTGTGAGACGATAGAGATGGTCCAACTGTGTTTCGGTAAAGACATGCTGAAGGTCTCTCTCCCTTATGTAGATAGGCTTTCCCCTGTTCTCCAGCGACTTCAACATCCCATATAGTACCGATCTAGCATGAGGAATCGCAGGGGAAGACATACAGAGCCCCTCAAAGTGGGACGCCATGGTAGGAGAGCGACTGGTCTGGGGTTGGCTGCCCACAAAATGTTGGAGCTATCTATAGCACCAGTCATCCAAAGGAAGCGATCCATATTGGGTTCTCAGAGTAGCCAGTGGAAAAAAAACCTTACCTTGTATAAATCTGCCACATCTCGTCTCTCCGTCAGCAGGCCAAGACCTGAAAAGGGAGGGTTGTTCCCTGTGAGTGAACCAGGGGAGAGATCAGAGGGGCAAGCTTTCCCTGTTTGTTTAATGCATCCCAGATTGCAAGGGCATGGATAGCTGTGGGAGAGGCAAGCTCAGATAGTCCCCGTCAGTCCCAAGGGAGCCAGGGAGCATGAGATAAATTACAGCCTGCTAGAAATTTAATAAGCCGGACCCATAATTTAGTGTCCACATTGTGATACCAATCCAAGATCCATTGCAAAGCTATTGCTTCATAATATTTACGGATGACCAAAACACCCATACCTCCCCCTCTTTTAGGGCGCTGTATTGTGCAAAGGGCCAGACGAGGACTTTTCCCATTCCAGATGTATTTAAAAAACAAGCTGTGTAGGGTTGAGAAGAAAGACCTGGGCCATGAAATGGGCACCATTTGTAAATAAAAAAGAATACGGGGCAACACATTCATCTTTAAAGAGGAAGTAAACTCTCCCACTCTGATGCTGCTTTTTATTTAGTCCATTATAATAAGTAATTATCAAACTATAGCCACTGTAATCCAGCCCAAATCGCATATTACTTACTGTTTGAAGAAACTTTAAAAAACTTGTTTCCAGGGGTTAGGCATCGCGCACTTAAGTATTGTTTTCTGAGTCCACAGTGGAGTGTATTTCTGCCCTTACATTGAGCACTTCCTGTACTGTTAACCAAGCCTCCTTCTCAATCCAACGTTTCTATGGCAACCCTGCTTCCCTGTTCATAGCTGACTTGTTTTATGTCATAGTATTTACTTGTGCTGATTATCTAGTGTTTGCCTTTGTCAGTCTTATCAGCTTCAGCTGATAAAACTGCAGTAATGCTGTCCGATGCCCAAGTTTACACTCCATGTGATGTCACATGGTCACATGGGGTGTAGGAGGAAGCTCTGAATGATTCTGCAGTCTCCTGGGATTTCAGTGTTGTGTGCCATAGGAAGTCCTGATAATAGATAAGACAAGTACACAGAGTGTGCCGTAAATCATGGGAGATCTGGGCATGCTCAGTGACATCATTCTAAAGAAAAAAAGGATTACAACAATACTAAGCAAGTAAGGCGATATCTACAAGCATTGTTCATTAGGGTTTTTTATGCTGATTTACATGGGACAAAGTTGTGGGGGAGAGTTTACAACCACTTTAAGACTCTGACTCGGACCATCCAGAAAAAGGAAGCTCTGACCCAGTTTTGAAAATCTGCTCTGATAATAGAAAGCAATAGGGCGTAGTTACAGGTGTACATTTGGGAACACTGGGCTGATAAATAGACACCCAAATATTTTAATGAGGTCTGGCACCACATAAAGGAGAATGAGGCTTTCAGCTGTGTACGCAATCCCAAAGGCAGGTTCAATGGTAGAATCTCTGACTTGAAAGCAGATTAAAGTCTGTCAGTTCAGCCATTTTATTAGGGAGGGAGATCAAGGGGTCCGAGACATAGAATAAGATATAATCCACATAGGCTGACAGCTTATGCTCCATCGGTCCTACTGTAAAACCCTTAATGGCAGCGTTAAGGCATATTTTGTTAAGCAGTGGTTCAAGGGTTGTGGCAAAAATTAGGGGGGACACAGGGCATCCCTGCCACATCACGTTGTGAATGGGGAGCGAGTCCGATAACACCCCATTCACCTTTACATTGGCTTCCAGAGAACAATCTAAAACGAAGACATCCACAACATCATATTAGGGCCTAAACCTAGTCTGGAGACCGTTCGGAGATACGTCCAATCCACCCTGTCAAACACCTTCTCAGCGTCAGTGGAGAGCAGAAGACGGGGGGGGGGGGGTGATTAGTTTGCAATTCAGCCCAATGGATTAGCTGGATCACTATTAGAATTATCCCTTGCTTCCCTTCCCTCCATAAACCCTGTTTGATCAGGGTGGACGATTGTTGGAAGGGTTGGTTTAATACGGTTGGCCAAAATCTTAGCTAAGATTTTAATGTTGGTATTCAAAAGCAAAATCGGCCTATAATTACCGTGAATAATATGATCTAACGCCTCTTTGGGCATTGCAGTGCCCGAAGCTAAAGCATTGCAGTATACGTTGCATCTTTTGGGGTTCTGTGGAATGGGAACGTTTTAGGGAGATGGTAGAGCTGGGCAAAATATTCCCTAAACGCTTCCGCTATTTTAGGCGAACGCACCACCGAAGGGCCCGCCTCAGTAGTAAGCTCATGGACAAATCTTTTGCATTTATTCCCAAATTCATTGAATTTATGGGAGACCTGGCGCAGCCTAACCTGAATCTGGACAAATTAGCCAACTCCTGACAGAGGGATTGTAGTTCCGTCGCCATCTCTGGGGTAAGGCTGTGCTTATGTGTGAGTTTGGCTGAGCAAATCTTTGACAGGATGGTTTGAAGCTCCCCCTCTCTTGCCCTTTTTAATATAGAGCCTTGGGAGATAAGCTCCCCCTAAACCACTGCTTTGTGCCCTTCCAAAACTGATCCCATCCCCACCTCACCTGTCAGGTTCTCGGCAAAGTACAGGGAGATAGTGTCAGAGACTTGTTTCTGAGCAACTGCCTCATCCAGGATGCTCTCGTTCAAATGCCAGGTCAACGACCGCGCATCAGAAGACAGTGGAAGCAGGGGGTGGAAACCGCAGCATGATCCAAGATCGTTATGGAGCCAATGGATGCAATAGATAGGAAGTTAAGGGAAAACTGGTCCATCCACAGAAGCTCTATTCGATAGGGCTGTTAATGATTAAAATTTTCGTGTTTGATTAATTTTTTTTAAATCGATTAATCAACTAATTTCGATTAATTATAACGCACATACAGGTCCAACTACTTTTAGCTGATCTCCTTTCATTGCAACTCTGCATTAGTCAGTGGTAAATGTGGTATACACTATATACAATCACCCGACACTAGTTAGTTTCCACAATCCATGACTTAACTTTCACACAAATACGTTTTAAATTCAAACTGTAGCACTGACGCAAGTAATTTTTTTCCACAGTAGCATAACAATCCCTCCACCTCCGGTCTAACTAATCACTCTCACCTTATGGCATGGACCCTTGTGCAAACAGGTGGTCATGCAAGCAGGTATCAAAAGGGTTAACATGGACCATAAACTTGCCTCACGTCTCCTTAGATCTCAGCAAGGACGCCAGGTCATGGGTAGAAAGAAAAGATCTAAGTGCTCACCACTTAAGTATAAGATTCCATTTTTGTGTTCAAACACAAACTACTCACATAAAGATGATAAAAACACAGCATGTAAAGCCGACAATCGTGTTAGTTCCGTAGGGCAGCAGCGGGTGACGTCATTCGTAGCTCCTTCCCCCGTGCGCGTTGCGTTCAATCAGAACTTCAACATCACCAGACTCCTCCCCCCTTCCCTTCGTTAGCAGACGGAGGCTCTTGGGGAAGGGGGGAGGAGTCCAGTGACGTCTATGTCCGTGACATCACCAGATCTCCGACGGAACTCCTTGAAGACCCGGAAGCCAGCGGAGAGGTGCCGAATTTTGATCGATCAAAAAAATTAACGATTAATCGAGGAATTAATCGTTAATTTCCGCAGCCCTACTATTGGAGTATAGACATTATGGGTAGCCGAGAAATAGCTATAGTCCCTCCCAGTGGAATGGAGCAGTCTCCAACAATCAACCAAATGGTGTGCTTGCAGGGATTTTTTGAAATGCTTTAGAAAGGCAAATGAGTGGGCAGAATGGCCTGAAGACGAGTCTAATTGTGGGGGAGGGCTGACATTAAAATATCAACTGGCCTTCACTAAAGGAAAATAGAGACTCTAGGACAGAGTTCAAAAAATGAAGCTGCTTACAATTCGGGGCGTACACAGCTGCAAAGGTGAACTTGCATTCAAAAATAGTGCCTTTAAGAAACACATACCTGCCATTTGGGTCCGCCAAATGTTCAGTCGGAACAAAAAGGCATTATTTATGAATAGTTATGGCCACCCCTCCAGATTTGGGAATGGGTATTGAGGCGGGGGACTGAGTCAGTGCGAAAGTGTGTTTCCTGTAAAAAACAAGTACAGGCGTTTCGTCTCAAGCCACAAATTACTGCGTTTTGAAGGGGAGCCCTGACCATGGACATTGTACGATACGATTTTCAAGGAGGCCATGATGAGAGATGACACAGGGGAGCACCCAGGTCCCCATCAGGAGGAGAGAGAGATCCACAGCATACCGGACCAGGAATCAGGGAGCGCCGAGAACACGAAAAGCAGAAATAAGAACCTATAAAGCAAAAAGTAGTTATAGTATAGTTATAGTATAAAAAAAACATGAAAGACATAATGAACAACATAGAGGGCATAAAGCCCAAAGGGCGCACCAAAGTGCAAAAACATGCTATTCTGGAGCCTCTACTCTATCCTCAAGACAAGGAGACAGTAGAGGCCAGCGGGGAGCAATAGGTTCCAGAAAGGTGACATAACTCAGAAGCGTTGAACTACTGGGGGTTAGGGATGGGCCCGGTGTTCAATTCAAACCCATGTTCGAATCGAACATCCGGCGTTCGCCCGCTCGGCGAGCCCAGAACTATTTGGGCCGCTCGCATCAAATTCGTGTGATGCGAGCGGCCCGCAATGCACTGCGCCAGTTGCAGTGCATTGCTGGCTGATGATTGGCCAAGTATGCACTGTGACCCGCATGCTTGGCCAATCAAGAGCCAGCGGCGAGGAGAGCAATAATTGGCCACAGGCAGGATGCCTGTGGCCAATTATAGCTCAGGGGGTTTAGTGCTCGCCCCACAGTATAAAAGGCCGCGGCGGCGGCGGCCTCGCATATTGTGTTGTGTTCCAGCGTCAGTGTCAGTGTTATGTGCTGCTGACATTATGTGCTATGATTAGTTAGTACAGAGTTGCAGTATCACATCTGGGGGGTGACTATAGTATGCCTGTGAAGGGGGGCATGTTTCCTGTGCTTAGAACTGTCCCTGCAAAAAGGGTCATTTTTGCAGGAAAAAAAGCTATTTAAAATCACTTGCGGCTAATGTATTGACGGCTCCCGTAACACAGAGAACAGTCATTCATTGAAAGCCATTCATAAAAAAAAAGTCATTGATAAAAAATAATTTTTTTTAAAAAAAAAAAGCGTGGGGGTCCCCCCAAATTCAATAACCAGGCCCTTCAGGTCTGCTATGGATATTAAGGGGGACCCCAGCCCAAAAAAATGGCGTGGGGTCCCCCTCAAAATCCATCCCAGACCCTTGAGGTCTGGGATGGATTTTAAGGGGAACCCCAGCCCAAAAGAATGGCGTGGGGTCCCCCCAAAATCCATACCAGACCCTTATCCATGCAACCTGGCAGGCCGCAGGAAAAGAGGGGGGGGACGAGAGCGGCCCCCCCTCCCTCCTGAACCGTACCAGGCCACATGCCCTCAACATTGGGAGGATGCTTTGGGGGTCTGAGACCCCCAAAGCACCTTGTCCCCATGTTGATGAGGACAAGGGCCTCTTACCCACAACCCTGGCCATTGGTTGTGGGGGTCTGCGGCGGGGGGCTTATCGGAATCTGGAAGCCCCCTTTAACAAGGGGACCCCCAGATCCCCCCCCCCCCCCTGTGTGAAATGGTAAGGGGGTACATCTTCTTCTTCCATCATCTTCTTCCTTCGATCCGCCGGACGAGAAGACCAGCGCAAAAAGAAGCGGATCGGAGGAAGAAGAAGATGGAAGAAGAAGATGGAAGAAGATGCCGGAAGGAGAAGATGAAGAAATTGAAGGATGAAGAAAGGAAGACCAGAAGAAAGAAGAAAGATTTTAATAAAGGAATTGTCAAAGATTGTCATTTTTACAATTTTTGACACTTTTTTGGTGAAATGGTAGGGGTACCCCTTACCATTTCACACAGGGGGGGGCCGGGATCTGGGGGTCCCCTTGTTAAAGGGGGCTTCCAGATTCCGATAAGCCCCCCGCCCGCAGACTCCCACAACCAATGGCCAGGGTTGTGGGGAAGAGGACCTTGTCCTCATCAACATGGGGACAAGGTGCTTTGGGGGTCTCAGACCCCCAAAGCATCCTCCCAATGTTGAGGGCATGTGGCCTGGTACGGTTCAGGAGGGAGGGGGGCCGCTCTCGTCCCCTCCTCTTTTCCTGCGGCCTGCCAGGTTGTGTGCTCGGATAAGGGTCTGGTATGGATTTTGAGGGGGACCCTCACGCCATTTTTGTTGGCTGGGGTTCCCCTTAAAATCCATCCCAGATCTCAAGGGTCTGGTATGGATTTTGACGGGGACCCCACGCCATTTTTTTTTTTTTTGGCTGGGGTCCCCCTTAATATCCATAGCAGACCTGAAGGGCCTGGTTATTGAATTTGGAGGGACCCCCACGCTTATTTTTTTTTTTTATCAATGACTTTTTTTTTATGAATGGCTTTCAATGAATGACTGTTCTCTGTGTTACGGGAGCCGTCAATACATTAGCCGCGAGTGATTTTAAATAGCTTTTTTTCCTGCAAAAATGACATTTTGTGCAGGGACAGTTCTAAACACAGGAAACATGCACCCCTTCACAGGCATACTATAGACACCCCCCAGGTACAAAATTTAAAGGAATATTACACTTTTATTGTTTCAATTTAAGCATTATTAAAATCACTGCTCCTGAAAAAACGGCCGTATTTAAAAAAAAAAATTTCATTGATACATGTCCCCTGGGGCAGGACCCAGGTCCCCAAACACTTTTTATGACAATAACATGCATATTAGCCTTTAAAATTAGCACTTTTGATTTCGAACGTTCGCATCCATTGTAACTAATAGGGTTCTAATGCTCGCACGGACTTTAGGTCCGTTCGTGGGTTCTGGTGCGAGCCGAACAGGGGGGTTGTTCGGCCCATCCCTACTGGGGGTAGGTGGTAAGGCATCAGGTGCGAGTCCGAAAGGGGACCTGCTACATACGCAAGGGGCATGTCTGCACCCTAACCTAATGTAAATGATTACACAGCAGCCAGGGGGGGAGGGAAGCCCCCTGGATAGCTAGGAAGTCAGCAGAAACCATCTCATCCAGTCAGGTTTTCCCCTGGGAGAGGAGGAATGTGAGGCTTGGCTGGATGAGTCACCCCT
Source organism: Lithobates sylvaticus (assembly GCA_028564925.1). Taxonomy (NCBI): domain Eukaryota; kingdom Metazoa; phylum Chordata; class Amphibia; order Anura; family Ranidae; genus Lithobates; species Lithobates sylvaticus. The sequence continues at coordinate 250,892,191 of CM053027.1, read as the reverse complement.
GGATCCATTGTGTTGTCTGCGCCGTGCCGGGCGCCAAAGCTGTGGATGGGATAGGATGGGATCAGGATTTCTGGGGATGCTTTCCAATCAGGAATGTCCACAAGAGGCAGATTGCAGGAACTGGGGGAGGTCATCCTTATTCCACAAGGTAAACTGCTGGCCATCTTTGGTGACCGAAAGACTGAATGGAAAGCCCCATCTGTAAATCAGCTTTGCATCCTGTATGGCTTCCAGCAGCAGCTTGAGGGCACGATGTTGCATCAGGGTGCGTCTGGAGAGATCCAGGAAGAAGGAGAGTTTAGCTCCATCAAAATCCACATGGCAAATTCCGTTAACGTGGAACATATTGCGTTCCTTTAGGGAGTATTTATGAAGTTTACATTTAATGTCCCTGGGTTTATCCAGGTCATCATCGATCAATCTCAATGTGCTCAGGTGCCTCACGGCCTAGGATCTGTTTAAACACCCCCTGCAGACTATATCCCTGGGTGCAGTGTCTTCAGGCAGGCCCCTAATGCGGATGTTAACTCTGCGGCTCCTATTTTTAAAATCGTCTATTAGATCCAGCAAAGAAGAAAAATAGGAGCCACAGAGATAACATCCGCATTAGGGGCCTACCTGAAGCCACTGGGATTTACAGTGCTCAGTGAGTGCCTGCATGGTTGGATTAACTTTCTCCCACTGTGACTCCAGGGCCTCTACTCTACCCCCAATATGTGCAGTATCCGCCTGCAGGGCTTCAATGTCCTGTCTCAGGGCCTTCTCAACCCTGGTAGCAAACAGCTTCAGATCAGCCTTAGTGGGGAGGAAGAGAAGATGGGAAAGTACGTCCTTGTCTCCAAGCACTTCTTCCATATCAGAGAGCCTGTCCTGGCTGCCTGAGCCCCAGGGAGAAAGGGGGGAGTAAGCGTGAGTGAGGGCAGATGTGGAGAGGGGATTGGAGAGGCTGCTTGAGCGGCGTGCTCATCTGGCCCCATCTTGGATGATTTGACTGGACCCCAGCAGGTCTCTGTAAAATAGACATCCAGTGAGCTGGAATGGCACGAGGGGTCCACCACTGGGGACGGTTTTCTCTTAGAGGGCATGATAAGCTGCCAAGATCTCCCTCAAAAGGCTGCTGTATGTGCTGAAATCCGAGCTCTCAAGGAACATGGGAATGCAGTGGCCACGCCCTCCTTTCAAAATGTGTTATGTGTGTCAAGCGCTTGGGCGTTTATATACTGAATATTTATCAAGTGGTAAATGTGTCTAGCGCTTAGGTGCCTTCAGACATTTTTACAAACATTTGGTCGTGTTGGGCATTTTCTATGCTCAAACTCCTCTCCTGAATGCTACTTTGGTGGGGGATTTTTTCTGCCTCAAAAACTGTAAATGCCTATAGTGTACATGGAAACATAGGCTAACATGCTAACAAGATCCTGACAGGGGAAGGGGGAGCCATGGACGTTCAACCTAGCTGCCCAGATCCTGGCAGCATATCCGAGGCTATTCACCACCACGCTCGATGTGCAGATCCTACCTAAGGCACGCAGATCCTAATCCCACAGTTGCCATGGCAATGCGTTTCGGAGGCATGGCCTCCTTCCTCAGGTCTGAGGAAGGAGGCCATGCCTCCGAAATGCATTGTCATGGCAACTGTGTAATGTCCTCACTCTCTTCCCCCTTGTATCCTGCTCGTGTGGGTTGGCGTGTCCTTGGAGAGCAACGCCGGCTATACTGGGCGCATGCTCATTAGGATCTGCACGTCGAGCGTGGTGGTGGATAGCCTCGGATGTACTGCCAGGATCCGGGCAGCTAGGATTAACGTCCACGGCTCCCCCCTCCCCTGTCAGGATCTTGAGGCGGTTTCAGGAGTGCGGCCACAGTGGAATCCTTATGCTGTATCTATCTTCACACAATGTGAGTTTGACCGTTGTAGTGTTTTCAACTTTACCATATTAAAGCCAAGTTACACTAGGGCGGCTTTGCGCTCTCATCTGTTTTGTCTGGATGTGTTCCTGCCACCCAGAGGATCCTTAGAGAGCAGCAGCACCCTTTGACTTGTCTAATTATCACCAATAGCCAGCTGGAGGGCTATACTAAACTTTTGATCAGAGCACCTGGTAGTTTATTTTTGTGTGCATTTTTTGTCTAAATAATGTACTCTGTATTTGTTTTTCTTTTCTTTTTAAATGTAGCAGAAAAAGTTTTGGTCTAGATTTATAAAGAAAAATTATTTACTTCGAAAATTTTCCAACAAACTTTTTCACAGCTTTTTTTTCAACATTTTCAGTCTTTTTTCCTTCATACAACAAAAAAAAAAAAACAATGGTGATGAAATACCACCAAAAGGAAGCTCTGTCTGTCTAAAAAAAATGATATACAAGTCATTTAGATGTAGTGTTGCATGTCCGTGTAGTTTTCAGGGCTGTTCACACCACAAAAACGCACTCCAGATCTGTTCCAGATGCATTTCTGAATATGCATTTTTGGCACATTTGTGATGCATTTCCAGATGCTTTTTTTAATTTCCCTGTTTTTGCATTTTTGATGCCTTTCTGATGCGCTCCGGTGCATTTTTTATGTGTTTTGTCACGTTTCAGTACAATCCAATGCAGGAGAAGTGCAGCATGTTCTACTTTTTTTCTGGAACTGGAATCCCCTAGAACTGATCGCACTGGTGTAAACTATGCCATCGGAATCCATAGAACCTACTTTCCATGCTTTTTTGATGCAGAAAAAAAACGACTGCATGTGGTGTGAATCCCTTTAAACCTGAACACATATGAATTACACAGGTTCTGAGGCTAATTTAATGCAGATAAGGCACAAAGTGAGTTTAATTACCACCTTAATCAGCCACAGAACCTGTGTAATTAATATGTGTTCGGTTTTAAAGGGATGAGGTGGCAACTCTAGGTGTGAACTGGCCCTCAGTCAAAGTATCAGCTGGGCTGGAAGGGGGGTTAACATTCCGGTCTTCAAAACAGGCGATATCTTTTATATTTGGTGTGTACATTTTAATTGGCTGTTTTTTAATGTTGGGGTATAGTTGCGATTTAATTAAAAGCTGCCAATTAAAAAAAAAAAAAATTACAAACTTTTGAAATCACATTAACACATTAAAGCTTATATGGGATTTCACTAATTGGATTTAGGTCTACATTAATACTTTTTTGTTTAGGATGAAGATGAATCAATTTATAGAAACATTCACAAGAAAGTGCATTGTGAAGTCAGTCTGCTGTAGCTACTCCCTCTTGTGGCCTCATGTTAATAACTAGTAGGACAGACATAGACAGGGCTTGTCTGCTCATCAAAAGGCACTGGCTTCTATTGGCTGAGAGCAGCAGTTATCCCTTTTCATTGCTCTCTGCTTTAGGAAAGATTTGCATGATCAGAGAGCAGCATGTCAGCTGCTGTAGCTAGCCTTTCTGAGCTCCTACAGGAACAGCGAATCTCTCAGGACTAACATTAGGAAGCCCATCAACTGAAGTCTAGAGTGCCGGTCACTGATCTCTAAGAAATTAGGCTGCTTATGCATTTTGAAACAATTTTATTTTTTAGTAGCATTAGCACCCAAAGTCCACTACAACAAGATAAAGTGAAATAAGGCTGGATTTGACATAGGGAGCCCATGCTGGGTCACTGAGTGAAAAGAAAGACCTATCGAAGCATATACCATACAGAACAAATGGACTTGTGTTACTAGTCACACAAGACGGGAGCATGGACCAGTACCTTCGCAGACTCAAGCAGGACCTGGTAAGAATACTTTTAAAGTCAAACCTATCTGTCTCATATTGTACTATATATTTTTTTTATTACAGGTATTTTTAACACTCAATTTATGCAGCGCTTTACATATATTGTACATTCACAGTCCCTGACCTCAAAGAGCTTGCAATCTAAGGTCTCTACCTCACATGTATACATACGGAGTGCCTAAACGTATCCTCAAAATTTGCAAATGTATCTGAAGAACTAGAATATGTTATGTAACTATCAGGGGTTTACCATTAGAGTTGTGTCAGTGAACAGCAAAGCAATCATTTGTAAAGTGCTTAGATTTGGGTAGTTTGGTTTAAAAGTGCAGCTGTTTCAGCAAAAATATTTTAAAAAGGAATTTCAAGCCATTTTTTAAAGAGCACTTCCATGGGTAATAGGAATTTGAACATGGACAGTCATTCCTTATCTCAGCACTCACCAATATAAACAATGATTTAATGAATATACAGAGCTTATCAGATATACAGTGTCTATTTAACAAAACAATGGCATGGAATCAAGCCATGACCTAAAACAGTTATGGATGGTATATGTTTATTGATGGGAATTTTTATACCAGACAGTAATAACTTCCATCACAAACTGCTATTGTCGTGGTGTGATATGTGTCTTACTGACTGGTTTTGAATACTTTAAGCTCCTTTTTTTACAGTTTATAACATTTAAATATCCTGCATACTAGAGTAAGGTATTCTATGATCCTAATGGTGTTGAGGAGCTAACAGCAATTCCCTGTCTACCCTACTGCTGATAAAATGGCATGTATTAAACAAAAGTCTATAGAAAGGTATTGTTTTTGTTTTGGAGAGTTAGACCCTTTGTCAGGTTTGTATTGCTGTCTGTCCAGTCTTGGGAAGATTCATTCCTCTATTTGTCCTGCTGAATGACACTTTATAATACACATTGTGTATTTATAAAAACTTTGCAGAGCTATTCATCCTGAAAAACTGCACATACATATGTTTTGTGCAAATGGAAAAAAAAATATATATATATTAGGCTATTTACTCTCTAGGTCAAATGAGATTCATTCATACAGAATAGAATAACGCAGGGAAATACCACATTATCGTCTCCTAGATGTAGCTGATGCTCATGCAAAAAAAAAAAAATGTATTTGCTATAGCTGTCAGCTTCATTTAGGGGCCATAATGCCATATTTTCTTATTTATTCTATAACCATTTTTTGCATGAATAACATTCAATATGTAGAGGGAATAGCTGGAAATAATTGATTTAGAATCTTGAGAATGAACATACATGCCATTTTACAGAACAAGCTCTGCAAACATTTTTATAAATACGCCCCAAAGAGATGAAGGAAAATGTGGGGGACAACTGTTTTTTGACAATTCTCTAAGACAAGAATTCTGTTCACTTTGGAATGATTCCCTCTCATTTCCTGTTTTGTCTCTAGGACAGGAAGTGAAGAAAAATTAGCAGCAAAATAGCCTAGCCTAACAGAAGTTTTAATCCTTTAAATACATTTTAATAGTATAATACAATCAACTTAACAAATTGGTACCACTGGAGAGGCAATATCACAGTGTTGCATAGCAGAAAGAATTGCTGTAGAATTTGGAATTTATGTCAATCAAAAATGGAAAATTAGTGGTTTGGAGCCTCTTATGTAAACATGTGACACCATATCACTGTCGGAACACCAAACACATATTCAACATGGCTTCATCCAGATTAATTTGTGATTACACCCAGAGCACCATAACATTGGCTTCCTGCATGAACTACGATAGCCATCGGTAGCTGTCTTCATACAATCTTTACGATGAACTGCATGTCTTCTGACCTCTGGACATGTGGTGGTACCCTATGTTTGTCTCAGTTCAACATAGAGATGAACAGAGGTTCTCAGACAGCCCATGGTAGCTGTCAAAGTCTAAATAAAGGCTCCCATAATTGGCTTGAATTTTCTCTTTTCAGCCCAGAGAGAGAGAAAATCAATCGTATTTTGATGGAGGAACTTCCATTGCCAGTTATTGCATTCTCAGATTTTCAAGGAGATACATTCAAGAGGCGCTGGGGCTTGGGAGCTTATTAATAGAGTAGTAAATGGTTATGCAGCTTACATGCTACCATCCAATGGGTACCCAGGAATCTCACTTAGAGCTTGAACTAAAATATGGACTCCTTAACAGCTTTAATAATTTATTTGTTGGCTGTTTTATGAATCATAAAAGCTGTTTTGGATTCCTTTATAAATTTAGTTTGGCACTCCTTCATTTGGTTCAAGCTCTGAGGGCTATTGTATTCTGATAGCTGTGGCACCCATGGCTACTGGCACTGACAAACAGTAAACAATCAGTTAGAACGCAGCCATTTTTGGTCGATAATTTTCCACTTGGCTCAGCTGATTTTTAAACCAACTTATTTTGAGCCACCTAGTGCTTTCAGGGCAACTCATGGCCTACATTTTGGCCAATTCATGTAGAATCAGATAAAATTTAAGCCATCTACTGTATAGAAACTTTAATAGATTGAGCATAAAGATCTTGGATCTTCATAATCATGTAAGGGCACCCTAAGAGACTTGGGGCGGGGTGCTACTCTATCTAATTAGTGCAATGCTGTATGTCCCAACACCCCTTTCTTTGTTTTCATGATTTCCCTTTTCTGTGCAGCAGCCATTGAGACCCATCACTCACAGAATATGCACAATATACAGAGAGGGAATGTTCATAGTGCCTGTTATTCCTGTCACATTTTATGACTGTTTTATGACTGTTTCTCAGAACTAAAAAACTAAAAATAATAATAATTTTATAGTAAAATAATTGGTTGCAAAGCTTTATACTTTTATTTTTCCTTAAAGTGACAATTTGTGTTAGGGTAATGGACAAACAATGACAGAGAAAGATAAACTAGCACAGGAAAGTCTTGGACTCACATTAAATAAAATAAAAAATAACAAACTCTGCTAGTATACATAAGTTAAAAGCTCAAAGTTAGCCTAGTTTCACTTCAACAGTCAGCAGACAACAAAGAGATTGTGGGAAAGGAATTGTGGTGTCTATGTTTAGATTCTTTCAAGTCTACGTGCACCTGTTCTAATATGTGGTGTATGAGAATGCTCTTTACAACTGAGACAGCTAAACACATGGACAGAACATTCCATGTCTTTTGTGATGGCACAGACCAACTGCTAAAGCAGGACATTCCGACATCACTTTCACATAAAGCACCAGATGCATTATATGTCTTTTAAAGTTTTTGTAAAACCTGACAATTAACTTTTCTTATTTGCTCCATTTTGGTCTGGGAAATCCTATACTTATTGTAAAAGAAAAATTGAGTTTCCCCTTAGTTCCATTCTGATATAAAGATTGCATGTTAAAAATAATAATATAGAAGGTTCAGTAGTTTACGAGGAAAGAGCGATAAATAATGATATTGAATTTCTAATAAAACACTTATCTTGGAAATAAAAGCAAAAAATAATACATGTTGATTTTGGAATTCGCAAAGTAGAACTGAAGGTAAAACTTTTTTAATTTTTGGTTAGAGTAAGGGAGGGTTATAACCCCCGTAAGGTTTTTTTCCATCCATGTCCCATTAGGGAGATTTCCCTTCACTTCCTATCCCATAAGAAGTAAAAGGTAATCCCTCTAAAGTGAGGGAAATTCCTGGTAGGCACCATGGTCACCAGAAATGATTTTCCCTCTATTCATATTCTGGTCACCAGTTAAAATTTGGGATTTTCTTTCACTTTCTGTGATAACAGTCTCAGGACAAATAGAGAGGGTGAATCTTCCTAAAAGGGTGGGAAAAACAGCAATAGAAACCTGACGTTTTTAATCTCTCTCCACTCTAGTTTTGTCTTCAGTACTTTTGCAATACAGTGGGCGAGAAGCAGTTAAATGGCAGTTGGGCAGGACGGCTCTTGTTCTGGATGTCCTCCCATTCTTGGCATGCAGCGCTGCGATCTGTGGTGTGCTGTGTCTCTCCGATTGCGGTAAAAAGCCGATGACATAGGCTCTTTACCATGTGATCAGCTGTGTCTAATCACAGCTGATCACATGTAAACCATTGGCGGTTATCGTCATTTCCTTTCCTCAGTGCTGTCAGTGCTGCAAGTGGGATGGAAACTTCCCTTTTCACTCCCGGAACAAAATCAAGTTTGGCTGACCTCAGCCTTTCACAGGGAGCTTTGCCTTCTATGAATAAATTCAAAGTTTCCTCTGATTAGCTGAGTCAGAGATTGTGACGTCATCCAACCATCGCTCCACCTCAGCCAATGGGTTATTGAATGAACAAATGAAGCAGAGGTATAAAGGGAAGTCAGATGATCAAGAGAATGAATTGAGCTGAGGTAGAAAAGTGTATAGATTGGACTAAAAAGGGAGACCATGCTATCAAACATATTTTCTGACAAGCTTAGTTAAAGTGGGGATTCAATGGTAAAAGGAAGATAGAGTGAATGACTGACTGAATTGCATCATAGGTGGGGTCACATGTGCAAAGTGTATCTAAACCAAGACGTTTGTTTGCCTTGCATAGAATAGTGAGGGATTAGACATAGGATTTAACTGAATTCTGTGTCCCCTTTCCAGAGATTTATCCTAGAAACCACTTCTACTGGTACTGGAAATGAGGAAAAAAATTTCTTTTGAGTTGTCAGCAGGACAAGACTAGATAGGAAATTTTAAAATGGAGACACCTGACAAATGTCTACAAAAGAGGATAATTTACTTGGTAGATGTTTTCTTACTTCTTATTGTGTCTACAAGACAATAAATGAAAGGAAATCACCCTAGAGCGACACTCCATACAAAAATTTAAAGTTTTAAATACATTTTAATTGCACCCTTCCTTCCTTGGAGTCAAGAGTTGAATTAGCTCTGCTTCATGATTTCATACTGTTACAGATTGGGCTAATTAGTCTCGAAGCTGAGTTACTGTATGTCTAACTGTATCTAAGGGACCTTCCACCTTTGTTCTCTATTTTTATATGCGTTTAACAAGTCAGTCTTTTGGATTCTAACATTTTAGTTGACTTACAATACTCCTATAAAAATGGTATTCTCTGTAGTATCAAGTATTTGGTACTGTATATTGAGAAATCTGTACTGTGTGTGTGTGTGTGTGTATGTATGTGTGTATATATATATATATATATATATATATATATATATATATATATATATATATATATATATATACAGTAGCAGTCAGAGAATATCACATGTAACTGTTGAAATTGCCTTTAACAAATGCAAGTCTTAGTTGCACATCTACTCAGAAATGGGATGATAAACACGTTTTGACATGCCCTGCAGAGTCACAGCAGTGGAGCTGTGTGCAAGATTTACATACGGTCTGAAGGGCTTAATTAACCTCCTCCAAGTTTAATCATTTGCATAACTATATTTTCTGGGGATGAGATTACATGCTGGATCACCACAAGTGCCAAAGCTGTTAAACAGAGCTGTATCCATTTTCTGGTGGAAAAGTTAAGGCAATCAATGAGAACAGATATTACCATGCAGCTTTCACTTAAATAACATATTAACTGCACATTTGTCTGATATTTAAAATGTACCTGTAAGAATAGAAATATGGGAGATAACCTCATTTACATGGTGCTTAAGGGTACATGATCCAAGTCTGTCCCAGGGCTGTCATCCGGATCTTGACTTCTCTACAGAATAAGGCCGGCCATACACGAAGCAAAGTTCTTTCCTGCATTTGCAGGTTGCAGTAAAGACATTTGCACGATTGCCCCATCAACACAGACAGTTTTGATGCAGGAATCCCTCCTGCTGGGCCATTGTTTTCTCCCAGTAGGGGAGGGGGGGCAGGGGAAGCCATCTCTGCTGGGAGAAGATAGTGATTATCTCTTGCAGCTATAGCCATTCAACTTGATACATTCACGCTGCCCATTAATGGTTCGAACCTCGGCTGGTTGCTGCTGAAACGGCCTAGATTCAAACCTTGTATGGCCAGCCTAAGTCAAAGACCTTGACCAATTGGCTAAAAGAGAGAAGTCAAAAGAGCATGGATGGAGAAATCTACACTGCTGGCTGTTACATTCAGACAGTAGCAATAACCATGGCTGCCTGAATACCTAGACTGCATCTGACGATTTTCCACTTTTGATTTTAAAATGGACTTTGGTTGAGCCAGGTGGTGCTGACCGGACCATCAAAAGCTCAAATTTCAGCTAATTCAGCAGGATTTGGCCCAAATTTGGCCAGCTTTAGGTTTCACTGGCTACAAAATTGTTCCAGATCATGGACTCTCAAGGCACTGAACTCAGGATCAGCTCTGTAACCTTTGAATGGAATGTATATGGATTTTGTACATATTTTTTATTATTTATTATGCTTAGGACTAAAAAATTACACACCGGAAAAAAGCAGTGTAAAAGCAGAGGCCACGGGCTCTAAGCAGAATTACCATACAAAACATGTGGAATCAGAGTGTATAGTACTTTGTGAACAGGAACGGGTATGTGCAGAGTTTTGACAGTGAGGGATATTTGAAGGTGGAGGTGAAACAATAGTGGGACAGGTGCCTAAGATTATTGTGTAGATGGAGGAGAGGTGCCAGAGAATGCAGTGTGGCCAGTAGGAGGAGAGGCGCCACAGAATGCAGTGTGGACAGGTGCCTGAAAATGCAGTGTGGACAGTGGGAAGAGAGGTGCCTGAAAATACAGTATGGATGTTAGAAGGAAAGGTGCTACAGAATGCATTGTGGACAGTAGGAGGAGAGGTGCCAGATAATGCAGTGTGGATAGTAGGAGGAGAGGTACCAGAGAATGCAGTGTGGACAGTAGGAGAGGTGCCAGAGAATGCAGTGTGGACAGTAGGAGAGGTGCCAGAGAATGCAGTGTGGACAGTAGGAGAGGTGTCAGAGAGAATGCAGTGTGGACAGTAGGAGAGGTGTCGGAGAGAATGCAGTGTGGACAGTAGGAGAGGTGTCGGAGAAAATGCAGTGTGGACAGTAGGAGAGGTGTCAGAGAATGCAGTGTGGACAGTAGGAGAGGTGTCAGAGAGAATGCAGTGGGGACAGTGGGAGAGGTGTCAGAGAAAATGCAGTGTGGGCAGTAGGAGGAGAGGTTACAGAGAAGGCAGTGTGTGGACAGTAGGAGGAGAGGTGCCACAGAATGCAATGTGGACAGTAGGAGGAGAGGTGCCAGAGAATGCAGTGTGGACAGTAGGAGGAGTGGTGCCAGAGAATGCAGTGTGGACGGTAGGAGGAAAGGTGCCACAGAATGCAGTGTGGATGGTAGGAGGAGAGGTGCCACAGAATGCAGTGTGGACGGTAGGAGGAGAGATGCCACAGAATGCAGTGTGGATTGTAGGAGGAGAGGTGCCACAGAATGCAGTGTGGACAGTAGGGGGAGAGGTGCCACAGAATGCAGTGTGGACAGTAGGAGGATAGGCGCTACAAAATGTATTGTGGACAGTAGGAGGAGAAGTGCTTGAGAATGCTGTGTGGACAGTAGGAAGTTTGGTGCCTGAGAATGCAGTGGGAACAGTAGGAAAAGAGGTGCCACAGAATGCAGTATGGGCAGTAGATGCTACATCAATTCCTAGTGGCCAGTAGTGAAATAGAACATTACAACCACTATTTAGGCTACAGTCACACTTGTGTGGGTCGGGAACCCGTGTCTAATCACACATGTTCCCGACCTGCAGGCAAAATGCCTTCTCTTACAAGCTGGGTTCACACTATTGAGAATTAGATGCCAGTTCACAAAGCAGGAGATTGTCACTGGCTCTCTATAGAGCCGGTTCACACATCTTCGGAGCGGCTCCAGTGTGAATTGCACAGGATTCCTTTGCGTCTTTTGGTCCGTATTCAGCCCAAAATTTGGGCTGAAATCGGACCTGAACCAGTAAATGGAGACGCATCGGACCGCTGCTGTGAGCCGCTCCATACTCTAGTGTGAATCAAGCCTAAATGTTATTGGCACCCCAACCCATGGGAAAACACAAGTTATTTTTGGGTGCCATGTGGTTCTTTGCAGCTGCCTTTTTAAAAAGGGTCAGACTTTTTCTGCATTTGCAAATCCAATTCCATCCAAATGAATGGGCTGCACAAGTGTGTTCCTAGACCTATAACAAAAAGTTAAAACTAGCCTGTCCTATAAGCAGCTGGTCAGGACTATGACTCATTGGGGGAGATTTACTAAAAATGGTGCACACAAAATTTGGTGCAGCTCTGCATAGTAACCAATCAGCTTCTAACTTCAGCTTGTTCAATTAAGCTTTGACAATAAAACCTGGAAACTGATTGGTTACTATGCACAGTTCCACCAGATTCTGTGTGCACCAGTTTTAGTAAATCTCCCCAAATGATGTATTGCATTTTATTTTTTATCATTTATCATTTAATACACACATATAAAATGTATATGTGTATGTGTATGTATGTGTATGTGTGTATGTATGTATGTATGTATATGCATATATATATATATATATATATATATATATATATATATATATATATATATATATATGTATGAGAGAGAGAAAAAAAACACACAAAAGCTAGATTAATCTGTCTATAAGGAAAACTAAACGTTTTGGTTAAAATTTAGGAATAAGAATGTTTTAGATTGAAAATCAAAAATAAAATTCAGTACTTGTTCTTTGCTGACCTATAAAAAGTCAATGTGTAACAATAAGCATCCATAAAAGAAACCAAATCTGTCTTTGTCAGGCTGCTAATGGTGAAAATTGATACTGCTAAGTGCTGATCAATGGCAATATATTCTAGCAAGATGCCTGTTAGGCATTTTCCCACCCTACCATCTGACAACTTACAAGTCACTATTATATTACAGTTCTATACATAGAGTAAATACTTAGTTCACTGCTAGGGGCAATATATGTTATGTTGATCTTTAGGACAATTTTTTTGGTAGTGTGGCAGAAATACACGACAAACAGGTTTGCACTGGGTTTTTATTGGATACATTTTGGCTTGCAGTTATTACTCATCTAAATTCCAGTTGGCAATGGGCCTTGTATTGACAAGGTACAACATCATCCTGAGAGATTTAGTTGCCAGTTGTGCAGCTTTAGGTTGTGCAGTCTGAGAAAAAAAAACCCTTATGCCGCGTACACACGTGCGGACTTTTGCCGGCGGACTTAGTCCAGCGGACAATCCCGCCGGACTTTCCAGCTGGGTCCGCTGGACTTTCCGAGCGTGTGGACTTGCCCACACACGCACGGACTTCTCCGGCGGATAATCCGCCGGCCAAAAGTCCGCGGGACTTTTGAAAATGAACGGACTTGCCCACACACGGAGCAGTCCGTTCATTTAGAACCATAACTTCAGGTTACGTAGCTAGCGTAGGCAGTAAATGCCGGCGCGCTAGCTCCGTGACCTGGCATGGATTTAAAGGGACTCCCCACGCTGAAAAAACGGCGTGGGGGTTCCCCCCAAATCCATGTCAGACCCTCATCCGAGCACGCAGCCTGGCAGGCCAGGAAAGGGGTGGGGACCAACGAGCGCCCCCCCCTCCTGAGCCGTACCAGGCCGCGTGCCCTCAACATGGGGGGTGCCCTGGGGAAAGGGGGGCCGTGCGGCCCCCCCACCCCCAAAGCACCTTGTCCCCATGTTGATGAGGACAAGGGCCTCTTCCCGACAACCCTGGCCGTTGGTTGTCGGGGTCTGCGGGCGGGGGCTTATCGGAATCTGGGAGCCCCCTTTAATAAGGGGGCCCCCAGATCCCGGCCCCCCACCCTATGGTAGCCGGACTCCTCCGCCTGTGAAAGAGCTAGGTAAAAGAGCAGAAGAGAGCGGAGGAGTCCGGCGAGAAGACCCCCAAGACGGAAGAAGACCCCCGGAGCAGTGCAATAAAATATTTTTTCAAAAGTGTGGGTGTTTTTGTACTTTACATTTTACACCTTAGGTGAATGGGTAGGGGTACATCGTACCCCATACTCATTCACATAGGGTGGGGGGCCGGGATCTGAGGGCCCCCTTATAAAAGGGGGCTCTCAGATTCCGATAAGCCCCCGCCCGCAGACCCCGACAACCAACGGCCAGGGTTGTCGGGAAGAGGCCCTTGTCCTCATCAACATGGGGACAAGGTGCTTTGGGGTGGGGGGGCCGCACGGCCCCCCTTTCCTCAGGGCACCCCCCATGTTGAGGGCACGCGGCCTGGTACGGCTCAGGAGGGGGGGGGCGCTCGTTCGTCCCTACCCCTTTCTTGGTCTGCCAGGCTGCGTGCTCGGATAAGGGTCTGACATGGATTTGGGGGGAACCCCCACAAGGGCCTCTTCCCGACAACCCTGGCCGTTGGTTGTCGGGGTCTGCGGGCAGGGGCTTATCGGCATCTGGGAGCACCCTTTAATAAAGGGGCCCCCAGATACCGGCCCCCCACCCTATGTGAATGAGTATGGGGTACGATGTACCCCTACCCATTCACCTAAGGTGTAAAATGTAAAGTACAAAAACACACACACTTTTGAAAAAATATTTTATTGCACTGCTCCGGGGGTCTTCTTCCGTCTTGGGGGTCTTCTCGCCGGACTCCTCCGCTCTCTTCTGCTCTTTTACCTAGCTCTTTCACGAGCGGAGGAGTCCGGCTACCTTCTTCGTCGTCGCCGCCGTCGTCTGAGGGTCTCGATCCGCCTTCGGGGGTCTTCCAGGGGTCTCTTCTGTTCTTGCGGTGGTCGTCGTCTTCCGCGCCGCCGGCGCCTTCTCCTTCTTCTTGTCCTTCTTGTTCTTCTTCTTCTTCAGATGTTGACCCGACGCTCTCTCTGCCCGGAATGCCTGTGCCGCGCTGCGCTGGGACTTATATAGGGGCATGGGGACAGGGTCACATGTTCATGTCACATGGTGACCCCGCCCCCTTGCGATGTCACAGTCCCAGCATCCTCCGGGACTGTGACAACACAAGGGGGCGGGGTCACCATGTGACATGAGCATGTGACCCTGTCCCCATGCCCCTATATAAGTCCCAGCGCAGCGCGGCACAGGCATTCTGGGCAGAGAGAGCGTCGGGTCAACATCGGAAGAAGAAGAACAAGAAGAAGGACAAGAAGAAGAAGAAGGCGGCGCCGGCGGCGCGGAAGACGACGACCGCCGCAAGAACAGAAGAGACCCCCGGAAGACCCCCGAAGGCGGATCGAGACCCCCAGACGACGGCGGCGACGACGAAGAAGGTAGCCGGACTTCCCCCGCTCGGTAAAAGAGCTTGGTAAATGGCGGGGGAGTCCGGCGAGAAGACCCCCAAGACGGAAGAAGACCCCCGGAGCAGTGCAATAAACTATTTTTTCAAAAGTGTGTGTGTTTTTTTTTACTTTACATTTTACACCTTAGGTGAATGGGTAGGGGTACATCGTACCCCATACTCATTCACATAGGGTGGGGGGCCGGGATCTGAGGGCCCCTTTATAAAAGGGGGCTCTCAGATTCCGATAAGCCCCCGCCCGCAGACCCCGACAACCAACGGCCAGGGTTGTCGGGAAGAGGCCCTTGTCCTCATCAACATGGGGACAAGGTGCTTTGGGGTGGGGGGGCCGCACGGCCCCCCTTTCCCCAGGGCACCCCCCATGTTGAGGGCACGCGGTCTGGTACGGCTCAGGAGGGGGGGGCGCTCGTTCGTCCCCACCCCTTTCCTGGCCTGCCAGTCTGCGTGCTCGGATAAGGATCTGACATGGATTTGGGGGAACCCCCACGCCGGTTTTTCGGCGTGGGGGAGTCCCTTTAAATCCATGCCAGGTCACGGAGCTAGCGCGGCGGCATTTACTGCCTACGCTAGCTACGTAACCTGAAGTTACGTTCGAAATGAACGGACTGCTCCGTGTGTGGGCAAGTCCGTTCATTTTCAAAAGTCCCGCGGACTTTTGGCCGGCGGATTATCCGCCGGAGAAGTCCGTGCGTGTGTGGGCAAGTCCACACGCTCGGAAAGTCCAGCGGACCCAGCTGGAAAGTCCGGCGGGATTGTCCGCTGGACTAAGTCCGCCGGCAAAAGTCTGCACGTGTGTACGCGGCATTACACATACCCAGTGAAGTTACTGGCCTCAGATAATACACAGAGATTAAACAAATCCTCCTATATAGGTTGTACCTGCTTATCTGAAGTCTTCTGTTCTCTACAGCTGTTCAAAATGCAGAATTTATACAGCTTGCCTGAGCTTCTAGAAAGCAGGGGGCAGAGAGCTGAAGTTACACTCTGCAGAGCTCAGTGAGGAGATCTGAGGGAAAAGACAGCCCCCTTAACATAGCACACAGGAACAGGGCTGAGGATGTCAATCATAGGCTGTGTGCTGGAGATCCCTCCCCTGTCATCTTTTTTCTCTTGGTGACAGGAAACCTTGTCAGAAGTGATTCATGCTGATAGTACAGGAACCAGGTAGCAGAGAGTAATACACTTAGTGCCAAAGATTGAGATAAGTACACACTGTAGCGGTATATGTTCATATTTCATGTCTGAAGTTTACAACCACTTTAAAGGTATTAAGTAGTGGTTTTGTATAAATAGGAAGCATTATTTTTTCTTCTTTTTTTTTTTTTTAACAGATAAAGATGACGTATTTCCTATTTTGTATTTTTTTTAGCAAAAAGAGCTCAGTTTTTTCAGCTATCATTATCTGCTTTGCCCTCACCGTCTATTTTTTTTTTTTATAGAGCTCAATAGCTCACTTTGAAATCTACATATGTGATTAAATAAATCAGAATAGAGACTCCATCTCCTGCTTTAATCAGATGGCTCCCAACATTTAAAACAGAGAGAGGCTGAAAAGATATAGAAACCCAGAGTGCTCTGTGAATCTTATATTTACAAGTATTTTATATACAACAAAAAGAGATATAAAACTGGCTTAAATACATCAATTCCATGCGCTTTCACCCCTTCCTGACCAGGGCAATTTTCAGCGTTCTCGCATGCAACACTGTACCCAAACTACATTTTTATCATTTTTTCTTCCCACAAATAGAGCTTTCTTTTGGTGGTATTTGATCAAGTTTCTGTCATAAAATTTAGTTTTTTTCCTTCACTAACGGGCGCTGATGAGTTGGCATGCATGGGCACTGATATGTAGAATTGATGGGCACAGATGGGTGGCACTGATGGGCGGAACTGACAGGGGGCACTGATGGGCACTGACAGGTGGCCAGCACTGATAATGAGTTACTGATAGGTGTTACTGCTGGGCACTGATTGGCAATGTGGTGGGCACTGGGAGACTTTATTGAGGGGCAATGACTGGCAGCTATTGCGCACTGATTGGCAGCTGACTATCAGCACAGCCCCTATCAGATGTGGCAATGTGCTGATTATCAGCACAGACCCCCCCTCCCGACAGGGAGAGCCACCGATCCGCCCCCCCCCCCCCCTGTCAGCGCGAAGCAAGGAATGCCATTTACCGTCACTTCCTGGTTCACGCGATGATCAGCTGTGATTGGTCACAGCTGATCACGTGGTAAGAAGCCTCTGCCAGAGGCTCCTTACCATCATCGGAGATCTAGCATGTCACACTGACACGCCGCACTCGTGATCGCAATGATGCCCCCCCCCCCCGTGGGTGCGCACTGGCATGTTATCCTGCTAGACGTCATATGACGCCCAGTCAGGATAACAGAACCACTTCTCAGCCATCAATCTGCTATAGGCCAGGCGAGAAGTGGTTAAAATACAAAAATAAATTACTTAAAGCCATTAAAATAGTTGACTAATAAAACATTCATTTTTTTGTTCTGCATTGTAGTCAAACCATCCCTTCCCTAAAATTATCCAAACTAAAGCATTAAATATTCAGTAAGGGCATCAAAAGACCTCATTTTGCAGATAGGTCTGCTTACAAAAGTTTGAATTGCTCAGAATTACAGTTTTTCTCATTATTTTTTTTTTTTTTGTGTTTGCAGAAAAATTGTAGGTCACTTACCAGTAAGCCCCAGCCTTGTTGCCACAGGGATGGAAAATTTAAATGGGCAGCTATATATTTTAAAACATGTAATTTTTATTTCTACAGAAATGTGAGACCTTTTGAAGTGAGAACACTGAACACGAGCGGCTCTGTTAAAACAGTAATAACATTTTTACTGATCTTGTTGGTAGAAGAGATTAGTAGAAATAAAATAGCACATGAAAGAAACTTGTAAAGTATTAATACTTTCCAGAAGCATGTGCAGTTGCATGTGTGCTGCAAATAATCAAAGACTTATGTTTTTTTTGCCCCTTGCACACAGATATTTCCATCACCATCTTCCTTTTTTAGGCTTTTTTCAGTAAGTGAAAATATTTTAAGGGCCATTAACAGGTTCAGATGTATATGTATAGTGGAAAGAAAAACTGCTCTAAAAATTTGAATTGTGTTCCAGCTGTTAGCAGTGATGTGTTGTTATGGAATCGGAGTAGGTTGGCGGGGGCCTTGAATTTGTTTAAACTTGTAAAACAATGGAAAAAAAAAACATAATAAAATATTTGTCACTGTTTAATAATCAATCTTTGCAGGGTTTTGCGTTATTTTATATAAAAAAAATATATTTGTTAACCCCCCCCTCCTATTAGATGCATTACTTGAATAGGAGGCAAGTAACAAATGGCAAAACAGTAAAAGGTAACAAATACATTACACCACATAAAGAGAAATAAACAAAATGTTAAAGTGGTTGTAAAGGCAGAAGTCCATCTCGATTCAGCAATTTTCCACGAGAGACTTGGCTGTCTGGGACTCTCCCTCAGCCAATGAGGAGAGAGAGAGAGAGGGGCCAAGCCACAGATCCGTGTCTGAATGGACACACCGATTTGTGATTTGGCTTGGGTGCCCCCATAACAAGCTGCTTGCTGTGGGGACACTCAACAGGAGGAAGGGGCCAGGAGCGCTGAATAGGGACCCGAGAAGAGGAGAAACGGGGCTGCTCTGTGCAAAACCACTGCACAGAGCAGGTAAGTATACCATGTTTGTTATTTTTAACAAAAAAAAAAAGGAGACTTTAGTATCACTTTAAAATATATATGTATATTTTTTTGGTGAGTAATGAATATATATTTTTTCAATGAAGACTGTTGGATTTTAAAGGGGTTAAGGTATCACTGCCCTGCGAACTCCTAAAGTTCGAAAGAACTCAAGTTACTGACAACCTGATAGTGAGAAGCAGAAACCACAGCATTAACAGTGGCAGCGTTACTTTAGTAAGAAGCAGAGCACACTTTATAAATCTACATCTCAGGGCAAAACTTATGGAACACCTCCTTACTCCCTTTATGTCTACTCCTTGTTACTGTGAGCTGGTTCTGCATTGTCATCTGACCTAAAATCCAATGCATCATATTCAGTAGTTGTGTAATCAGATGCTACATGGCAATCTGAGCATTTTCCGACCATAGATTTACCTCCAACAATTGAGGAAAAGTGCCTCCATAGTTGAGGAGAAAGATTAACTGATACCCGGCATCAAAATCAAACCGTTACAGTCATGGTCATCTTACTACTCAAAGGGAAAACGGTCACCCGGTCAACAGTGCCTAAGATTAAGGAACATACTAGTATTTCATGACTGATTTGACAATGGCACAACTCCATGCTTTTGCCACTGCTATGGCATTTGATTAGTGGCAACTAAACTTTTACATAAATGAACAGGGCACTGTAATGTAATTTCTCAATGCCAAATTACAATTGTTCTTTCTGGGTGAAGATTCTTACATTTTGACATATTATATTAAATTGATTGTAACTTCATATTTGAAGTAGTATGTATGGGAGTATGAGTTATACACACAGGGGAATCCGTGGAGATTAATTCCTAAAACTGGAGAGTGGAAAATCTGGTGCAGCTGTGCATAGGAACCAATCAGCTTCAATTTTTTATTTTTTTTGTCAAAGCTTAAGGGTCGGTTCACACAGGGGAAACCCGACTTACAGTGCGACTTTGCAAGGCGATTTGGAGGTGACTTCAGTGCGACTTTAAACAACTTACAACGCGACTTAAAGTTGCCTCCAGGACAGGTGACTTTGGCTGTGGCCAATCACAGAATAATAATCTCTGGGAGGGAGGGGTTTGCCTGGGTAAACTAATTTCTTTTCCTGTAAAGTCGATTCAATATAGATGGAGATCCGACTTGGAGGCTACTTCCATTGAATTCTATGGGTACAAGTCGCCTAGAAGTCGCCTTGAAGTAGTACAGGAACCTTTTCTGAAGTCGGAGCAACTTCAGTAGTGTGCATTAAGACGGCTCTCATTAACTATAATGGAATTTCTGATGTCAAGTGACTTGGGGCGACTTGAGGTTTGACAAGTCGGATCCCAAGTTGCTATAGTGTGAACCGGCACTAATTGAACAAGCTGAAGTTAGGAACTGATTGGCAACCATGCACAGCTGGACCAGATTTTGCACTCTTCCGTTTCAGTAAATCAACCCCACTGTGTCTAAAATCCGAACAGCAGCAATGTTAAGATCTTTTTCAAAATATGCACAGTAAAATGTAACTTTTATTACTGATACACTGGGTAGTTGGAGCAAGCTTGGGCTTGACCATGACACTTTACCCAAATCTCCTATACCTGTTCCTGTACTGAAATTTGTTCACGCTCTTCCTGTCAGCTTTAATGTGTGATACTATCCAGCTTGGCAATCCCAGGGAGCAAGTGGGAGGAATGGATCTAACACCTCAATCCTGACTTGCATGAATCAAATGTTTAACACTAGTCATAGGTTTTCCTCCATTTCTAGTTATTTGGCTGAGAAGCTCACACATATCTGACATTAGGCTTGCCGTTGGTGTTTGTTAGCTCCTGCTGGATTTCCTTGTGTCATTCTTTTCCCACAGTGTGTAACAGCTGCTTGCAAATACATGTGGTTTATTTTTAAATTTTCACCCAGAGAAGTCAAGACATCTGGTCCTTGTTTGTCAGTAACATTCAGCCAACTAAAAAAAATGCAATACACTTGCACAAGATTTGCTGAATTTTTATAATGATTGTTTTTGTGCCGCTGATACGGGTTTAAAGCAAGAGACTCGGTTTTCTGGAAATCGTGGCATATGAACAATTGTAGGACTATACAGACTAAATTACTATGGACTATTGCCTAGATTACCCCACGGAATTGTCTTTTTGACTCATAAATAAAAAAGTCCTTGTATAATGCATTATTATATTTGCTTTGCTGATGTGGTGGTTTTGTTAAACCTATGTCTGTCTTTTGTATTGCACACTGTTTATGAGAAGTTGCATATTGTATTCTGCATCTGCATCCGTATCTGCATCATTTATGTACCTCTTTACCTAAAGACTTATCGTCTAGGGTGATATATAGTCTTCATCCGTGATATGAGTGTTACATAGTACTCATCTGTGGTATGAGTGATACATAGTACTCATCTGTAGTATGAGCAATACATAGTACTCATCTGTGGTATGGGTGTTACATAGTACTCATCTGTGGTATGAGTGCTCATCCGTGATATGAGTGTTACATAGTACTCATCCGTGATATGAGTGATACATACTACTCATCTGTGATATAAGTGACACATAGTACTCATCTGTGGTATGAGTGATACATAGTACTCATCTGTGATATGAGTGACACATAGTACTCATCTGTGGTATGAGTGATACATAGTACTCATCTGTGGTATGAGTGATACATAGTACTCATCTGTGGTATGAGTGCTTATCCGTTATACGAGTGTTACATAGTACTCATCCGTGATATGAGTGATACATAGTACTCATCTGTGGTATGGGTGCCTTACAGGAATTACATTTTTGCATCCCCACCTAGTGCACTTTAGCTATATGCAAAAACAATGCAACAGGCTAAACTCATGTGGCAAAGAAAAAAAGAATGATCATCAGACTACAGTAAAACCTTGGATTGCAAGCAACTTAGTCTGCGAGTGTTTTACAAGATGAGCCCATTTTTTAAATAAATTTTACCTTGATAAACAAGCGAGGTCTTGCAATACGAGTAGGGTCACATCCCATTTTAGTCAATGAGAGCTGTCTTAATTAGCACTACTGAAGTCGCTCCGACTTTAGAAAAGTTTCCTGTACTACTTCAAGGCAACTTCTATCCGAGGGTTTGTGAAAAAAAATGCTAATGCTCAAAAAGCTCAAATAAGCTTGAAAAAGCTCAATAAAAACATGCACAAGAGCACAAAAAAGCACAAGTTTCTTCTTCAAGCTGAAATAAAAGCTCAAATGCCTGTAAAAGCAGCTTTTTTTTGAGCTGCAGTGTGCATGAGCCCTAAGTCGGATCCTTATCTTAATTGATGTGATTTGGATCTAACATTACAGTAAGATTACCTAGGCATTCCCTGAAGTTGCCTTGAAGTCACTTTGCTATAATGTTTTTATATGGACTATAAACTGTAGGACTTATGAATAAATGGTTGTGGAACAAATCATCTGAGTTTCCATTATATCTTATGGGGAAATTTGCTTTGATTTACGAGTGCTTTGGATCACAAGCACGTTTCAGGAACAAATTATGCGCACAATCCAAGGATTTACTGTATTTGCGTTCAGAACTTGCAGAGCCCTAAGAAAACCCAAGACCAATGGCAACTACAGTTATCACAGAAAGACATGAACATGGATAGTTCTATAGGAATTATGTGTCTAAATTGGTAAATAAGATAACTTTCTAGATAGTAATGTTTTAGATACATTTTAAAAATGATTATTATTATAAAAAATATCTTTATGGCTCTTGTTTCTCTTTCTCCTACAGCAGTAGTGATGTGAGAGGTTCTCTCGAGTATGCTAGAGCCTACCTCCCTTCTGCTTGAAAGCAAGAGTTAATGCATCATTACTAGCTGTGATCCCAGGGTCCCGACTAGCTGACATATGGTTACAGGTCCCTCATTGAGCCAATCAAAACTCAGCACCTTACTTAGCCCCTTGACAGGAGGGAGGTTGCAGGCTAATGAAGCAGGCAGCACATGCTGTGCATTTGATAAGTAGGTATTAGAGCTGGCTTTTTGCCATAGACGCTCAGCTCATCACAAGATGTCAGCGCAAGTTAACCTCTTCATTGTTACAACAGCTTTCACCTTCTCAGATACACTACGAAAAGTGATGTGCTTTGTTAATTAGGGAGCAAACAAAAGAATCTGCAGGAGTTATTTAAGTCTCTGTATAATTACCTTGCAAATCCTTTTCAGAACGAAAAAATGTATGTGCTAGAAGAAATTGGCCAACTTTGTCACAGCCTGAACGTAGGGTACCCAAAATCACAGATAAAATGTCACACAAAAACAATTCAGCTGTCGTCAATAATTATTGCAGCAAAGTCTTGACCAGTGTTGTCTACTCTTTATCACC
Source organism: Lithobates sylvaticus (assembly GCA_028564925.1). NCBI lineage: Eukaryota > Metazoa > Chordata > Amphibia > Anura > Ranidae > Lithobates > Lithobates sylvaticus. Next base: position 250,869,160 of record CM053027.1, on the reverse strand, counting down.
TGCTATAGTGCCCAAGGTCCATAGACTAGGCACCTTGGACCCTAAAATTATTACATTCAGAGTGCTCCAGGACCCCCAAAACTTTGAGTGCTCTGATATGAAAACAGAAACCATATTGTTCATGGTCATGTTTTATTCTACATCCTCCCTCCACCTATACCATGTTATTGACCATTGATGTGGCATACCACATTAGCTGGCCATTAGAAAGGCATAAAGAATAGAAGGTGGTGGGGAAAAGCACAACGAGGCAAGCTATTTGCATAACAGTGTGCCCCCATTTGGGGATCCCTGGGTGCTCTGAAAATAGCTTGTGGATCAGAATAGGAACCTGGTGGTAGCTGTTTTATGGACCAGTGATCAGGTTAGCAGAACCTTTGAATTTATCTTAAATAAGGGAGAGCAAAACCTGCTTCTCGGTGGTATCTCATCCAACATGCACTATGCGGTTGAAGTTTATATCTGGCAAAAGCATTTGAATCTTTTTTTAGTTTTATGATAGGAAGAACAGAAGTGCTTATGTAAAGGTATGGTTATGATGACCAAACACATGTAGATCTCAGTATAAGTTCTTTAATAGTGCCAAGAGGAAAGCAAGACTTAAGTATAATTACTGCAAGGGAAAATTAATGGAACACACCAACCAGTTCCACTACAACCAGTCACATTGCAGCTGTGATCATCAAAGTGTTTCTAAAAGCTGAAGGTTTTTTACCTTCATGCATTCTATGGATAAAGTTAAAAAACCTTCTGTGTGCAGCAGCCCTCCTCAGCCCCCCAATCCTTGCCTGAGCTCCCTCCGATCCATCGATGGCCACAATAGCCTCGGCTTTCCCAGGACTAACCCTCCTCATTGGCTTACACAGCAGTGGGAGCCCATGGAGGGGCTGAGCCATGTGTCTTATGGATGCATAGAGCAGTGGCTCGGAAGTGAGCACTTAGCAGTGCCCCCAGGGCAAGCGGCTTTCTCTGGGAGCAATGCTCGAGGGGGAGGAGCCAGGAACACTGACGGGGACCAGAAAAGAAACCTGTTAGAAAATGTAAGTATTCTCCCTGCATGTTTTATTCTTAAAGAACATGTTACCCCAACATTTCATATTCCCTGATATGTATCTGTTGTACCATGTACTTGTGGTAAAAAGCATCCTCTTCTGTTTGTATTGCTTTCTTTATGTGAAATACCTGATGATGATCCTGCCAGTCCCTCTGCTTTCCTATTGCAAACTGACCATACTAGGCATGACAGCACATCCATCTTAGCGTGGTCAATTTTCTTGCTGTGCAGGGAGCACAGTATGTCTGTCCTCCAATGATCAAACTTCTGCTTACATTTTCCCATCCTCAAGATCAGTGTGCTGCTGCTTTTCCAAATGAAATAGATTGTTTTGCAAGATGAGGGTTCACATATACCGCTTAAACATTATCTTCCTAAAGTGTTTTTCCACTTTTGCAGATAAATTGGGATAACATCTACTTTATATTTGTTAACATGTTCCCATTCATATAGCATAACTTAAACAACACCTACAAATTGTGGCTTACCTTTTTTTTTTTTTTGAAAATCCTAGGTAGTTCTCTTTGTTTATTAAGGGGCTGGGCTATTGTATGTGCCATAATTGACCCTGTCTGTACTGTGCAAGCAGATCTTCATTATCAGTTGTAACTTTATTTGCACCCTAACAAATGGTTACAGGTGTAGAGGCTTGACTTCTTGCATTGTAAATTCATGAGGACAGACCTGGTACAGGCTCACTCAAAAACATTGTTCAGAAAACCTTGAAGTCAGCCATGACACCTCCTTCTGATAAACATATAAAAGATATTAAATATTTTTAAGAATGTAAGCCTATTTTCCTTTTGATTAATTATTTTAGTTAACGAGTGTATGGCTAGCTTAAGGCTGAACTACACTGCAACTGAGCACCACAAACCAAAAACGCTATTTAATTCATTTTTAATATTTAAAGTAAACGAACCAGTCCATCCATGTCTCCATGCTTTATTTTGTTCAGAAATCACTTTGAAACACACCCCCCTACCATTTCTGTCTGTGGCCATCATGAGTAAGGGCAGATAATTCATGTAGTATTTATTTACTGGGATCCAATTGCCCTTAGCTTAGGCATGCAGGCAGGAGGATGTGCTTCATTGAGAAAACTCCTCCTCCCCTCCTGAAGACTCCTGGGATGTATGACATAATTTGCCTAGGCATGGAAAGCAGGAAGTAACTGAAGAAATGTGAAAAAATGTTTAAAACACATATGATATACCGTCCTATCTATTTACTAATGCTAGCAGCATAAGGATTACAAAAAATAGCTAATGTTGACTGAGAGAGTGAAGTCCCGCTTTAAGTGTTTAGGGTGGACCCGCTTCCTCTTTTATTCTTATCAGTTTATGTAGGGTTCCCCATCCCGTTCCATTGTTCAATCACCTTTCACACCTTCAATGGCCCCTCTTGCTCCTCTCTCACTCACTTAACTAGGAAGAAAGCCTCCCACTCATTCTTAGGTATTGACACACTTCTTTCTCTCTCCCACTAATACCATATGCATTAGCATGAATATCACTAATTCTTTGATGCATCGTGCCTTTAAAGTACACGTTAGGGCAACATTTAAAAAAAAACATGTACAGTACATCTCTGCAATATATATATGCACATCCCCCTATTTTTTTTATTCTCTTAAAAAAACTGCAAGCACAAAAACATACAATGGACCTGGCAGAAATTCTGTGTACTCCTAACATTTTGTTTGAACTGACACAGTGGTCCTTCTGGACTGAAATCCCAAGCAGCTTTTTCAGCCCTGCCTACTGGACTAAAGAACTCTGCTTATCCCTCAGCCATTACTATCCCACTCCAGAAGCATACACTGATTTCTTTCCTAGAAGGGCAAACCTGCTGGGGTTGATTTACTAAAGGCAAATAGAGAGTTGCTCTAGAGATTAGTAAATGAGCAGAAGCTCTGCTGACTTCCATCAGCAAAATGCTGTTTTTTTTATTTTCCTTGCATGTAATTGGGTATTCTTTGCATTGAAAAAACTTACCTCATTTACCAAGCTTTGGAGCAACTGCACAGTCTATTTGTCCTTAGTAAATCAACCCCACAGTCTTGACTTCCAAGACTTGTTCACACACCAATTGAATTACTAAAAGCAAATAGACTGTTCACTTTGCAATGGAATTTTCCCACTAGTGCCGATTAACACTTGTGCGCTGCGAATTTGCAGCAAATTCGGTGTGGTTTACACACCTCATCCAAATCGCACTCTGTTCATGCAAACGTCTGTGGGTGTGTATGTTAACGACATCCCAAAATCGGTTCGCAAAATGCAGTGTGATTTGCAGAATCGGATCGGACAATAAAGGGGTCCTACGTGTTTTTGGTGCAGATTCGGTGCGATTTAAGCCATACAGAATAAATCGCACTGCTTAAGAACTGCATGTGATTTGAACAGGAATGCGATGTGAGTTGCCGCACCACATAATGTGAAGTGGAACTTAGCTTAGTGAATGAAGTAAAGCTCTACTGGTTCCCATTATCGAAACAAGTGCAATCAACAATACAGATTTTTTTTTTGTGATTGAGAATTCTTTGCTTAGGAAAATGACCTTGGAAAGTAAACAGCCTATTTGCCTTTATACAGTTAGTCCACTGTCTATATGGAAAGGTCCATCATTGGAGAAGAAATTCAACAGGATCTGTCCTCCCAACAAATATCCCTGCAAGAAGTTTTCAGATCTTGTGATGATGGCACAAGGACTTTTTGTTATGGGAACAAGCTAGAACATAGTCTAGAGAGAGGGTTTGGGTAAATTTAGTGATCCGCCAGTAACACACATTCCATCTTATGCCATGTACACACGATCGGAATTCTCGTCGGAAAAAGCTCTGATGGTTTTCCCATCAGAATTCCGACGGAATTTCGCTCAAACTGTCTTGCCTACACATGGTCACACCAAATTCCGATGGTCAATAACACCGCGACATACAACACGTTCAACCGCACTGTAAAAGGGAAGTTTAATGCTTCCGAGCATGCGTCAGAATTTTGTGTGTCGGAATTGCATACACACGATCGGAAAATCTGATAGAAAGGTTTTCCATCGGAAAAATTAAGAACATGCTCTCAATCTAAAGTCCCTCAGAAATGCAGACAGAAAAAGACAGATGGGCATACACATGGTCAGAAAATCCGATGAAAAGCTCCCATCAGACTGTTTCCATTGGAAATTCGGGCCGTGTGTATGCGGCATTAGGGTGTCTGCGCTCTATGGAAGAGCAATGGAGACACCTTTGGACAACTGCATTGTCAGTCTGGGAAGTAGGGTTGCCACCTCATCCCTTTAAAACTGAACACATATGAATTACACAGGTTCTGTGGCTGATTAAGGTGGCAATTAAACTCACTTGGTGCCTTATCTGCATTAAATTAGCCTTTAGAACTTGTGTAATTCATATGTGCTCGGGTTTAAAGGGATGAGGTGGCAACCCTACTGGGAAGAGGGTAGTAGATTCACCAGCAGATTTCGATGGACTTGACAAATTGAATTCAAACCCCAGGTAACACTTTTTAAGCAGTTACAACAACAGTATTTTGGCATAAAGGTTTTACACAAATGAATAAAAGCTGATCATTGCAGGTGTCCCAGCAGTCTTAAATGGTTTAACTCAATCCTCTAACTGCTACTTTCACTAGACAGATTGCTCTGTTAATTAAGTTGAAAAATAACACTTACTAGCAGGACTGATAGGAAAAATAAAGTAAAAAACCCTAAAAAAAGAAAGCTAATGCAGCCATCACATTTTAGGATTGCTCCAATATATGTTTTTTGCAGTGAAGGTGAAGCAGAGTAGTAAGTGACACAATCTATTACAGCAGTGAAAGGACAGGTGCACTACAAGTCTCTTTCAATTTATATTGAGTTGCATTTTCTTGTTACCATTATGCATACAATAGAATAATTTGGAAAGGAAGGAGTTAAGCTGCCAGCCTGTGTCTTAATCGGGAGGGACAGGATAATGACAGTCAGCATTACTGTCACTTGCAGGGGGAATGTATCAGCGATCTACAAAGGAAATGGATGAAAATGTAATATCTGCAGAATGGACTAATGACAGCGATCAGAATGAGTGAGTGTTATCTCTACCTTTGGTTGTAGAGCTTAGATTTAAACAGTTGCATCCCAGATTTGGCATCACTGCAGTTATTGTTTGTTCCTGGCCATTTAAACATGTTTGTGCAAACCAACCGGCCACAGGCACAGTCAATAAAAACTCATCAAGACTGGAAGCTTTTATTTTAAGTACACATTACACCGTAAGGTCCAAATTATGTTATGTTTGACCTTTGAGCTACACTGAGACTTATAGCGCCTCATTTAGGAATGTGACTGGAATGTTCCCTTCCTTTTTTATTACAGAACCATCAAGAAGAACATACAGTTAAAAAATTTCTCTTGAAATACTAGAAGTCAGATTTGTATGATGGAACTCGTGGTGTTCTAGGAAAAAGTTTTATGTGAGAATATTTGACATTTAACAAAAACGCAATAGATGTCACTCAAATTTTTATTTTTTTTATTTAAAGTTTAAAAGCAAAACTCTTTATTTTAGTTTTGGATAAGACGGGGATGGCTTAGACCAAGTCAAAGTCTATGAACCCATTGGGAGATTCATCCCTTTATTGGTCCTTGTGATAATTTTCCCTGAGGCAAAAAGTTAGAGAAAGTCATACATTTTAATAAATATATATGTAATACAGATATATATATATATATATATTGGAAGGCCGGGTACCGGCCTGAAGTTATGGGAGGAGCCCGGAGGGTATTTAAGCAGCCCAAAGGCCGCCGGTCTTTGTCGGTTTCCTGTGCGTGATATCTGATACGTCAGACATCTAGGACCGACTCGTTCGAGACAAGCGCTGTTGGTGCCGGTTCGTGAGCTCCGTTTTCGTCTGTCCGTCTCCTCTTGTTGCAGTCCCGCGTCCGTGTTCGTAAGTCGTGTTGTCCCTTCGTGTCGCACTCGTGTCGCCGAGTCGCAATTTCGTACAAAGAGTCTGGTTCGGCGGTCGCAGGTAGGGCTTCGGCTCCCATGTTTTACGTTCTCATGCACTGCTTATCATGTCACTAAACTGTGGTCTGCGTAGCTCACGAACCACGCGCTGCTTGTCTCGAAAAAACTAAACACTTACTCGCACGTTTTTGGTTGTACACGATCGGGAGCCATCTTGCGGCACGCACATTCAGGGCCGCCCGCCACTACATTCCGACCGATGCCGCATCCGGCACTCAAGGGTTCCCCTTTCGCGGTCGTGCTACGCAGTCTTCGAATCGTTCAAACGTGACTCATGCACGGGTGCCGTTCGCACTCACACGTATCGTTCATGTCCTGCCATTATTCGAATCGGTGGCGCCAGCAAGCGTGCCGAATCGCTATTCACATTCCGAAGCACTGTTGGCATACTAATTGTACAAATCACTTCGACCGTGTCGAAACATTTCACGTGTTAGCATGACAATCATTTCATCATTTCAAACGTGGCCAACGTATCAGGCCATTCGGTCATGCTAAGTCATTTCGCATCAGTTGCAACAGGGTGTTCATGCCATCGCTTCCATCTTGGTCCGGTCGCATCCATGCATGCTCCGATCGGGGCGACCCAGATGCACGACTACCCGGCCTCATTTCGATACATGCGCCAAGGGCAGAATCACATCACTGGTTACGTACGATCTTGATTCTTGCCCCTGTCATGGTATATCATTTCGGTCACCTTACCACGCCCGGCTTGTATGCAGTCACTTCCCTTGCACTGATTCGGGTCGGCGTGCCCCAGGCCGGCCTCATTTCAATACATGCGCCAAGGGCGGAATCGCATCACTGGTTGCGTACATTCCTGATTCTTGCCCCTGTCATGGTATATCATTTCTGTCACCTTACCACGTCCGGCATGAATGCAGTCACTTCCCCGCACTAATTCGTGTCGGCGTGCCCCAGGCCCGGCCTCATTTCTATACATGCGCCAAGGGCGGAATCACATCACTGGTTGCGTACATTCCTGATTCTTGCCCCTGTCATGGTATCTCATTTCTGTCACCTTACCACGCCCGGCATGAATGTAGTCACTTCTTCGCACTAATTCGTGTCGGCGTGCCCCAGGCCCGGCCTCATTTCTATACATGCGCCAAGGGCGGAATCACATCACTGGTTGCGTACATTCCTGATTCTTGCCCCTGTCATGGTATCTCATTTCTGTCACCTTACCACGCCCGGCATGAATGTAGTCACTTCTTCGCACTAAATTCGTGTCGGCGTGCCCTAGGCACGGCCTCATTTCAATACATGCGCCAAGGGCGGAATCGCATCACTGGTTTGCGTACATTCCTGATTCCTGCCCCTGTCATGGTATCTCATTTCTGTCACCTTACCACGCCCGGCGTGAATGAAGTCACTTCTTCGCACTTAATTCGTGTCGGCGTGCCCTAGGCACGGCCTCATTTCAATACATGCGCCAAGGGTGGAATCGCATCACTGGTTTGCGTACATTCCTGATTCCTGCCCCTGTCATGGTATCTCATTTCTGTCACCTTACCACGCCCGGCGTGAATGAAGTCACTTCTTCGCACTTAATTCGTGTCGGCGTGCCCTAGGCTCGGCCTCATTTCAATACATGCGCCAGGGGCGGAGTCGCAAAAAAAAAAAAAAAAAAAAAAGACTTTGACTCTTGTCCTTGTCATGTTATATCATTTCTGTGTCACCTTACCACGCCCCGGCGTTAATTGGTCACCTGCCTGTACGAATTCGCGCCGGCGTGCCCTTAAAAAAAAAAAAAAAAAAAAAAAAAAAAAAAGAAAAAAAAGGAGAAAAAAAAAAAAAAGGGGAGCTTGGAGTCGGACCCGGTGGCAGCTGGATGTCACAGTTCGGCCTCAGCAATACCCAGGCAGTTAGCCTCGTTTCACGGTTGCCTCATTCCTGTACGTGCTCCAGAGTCCGGCTCTCAGGCACCCCCCATACGGTACGAACAGGCCGGGCCCTGTCACGGGAAGTTCGTTCAGTTAAGGCAACATGTCAAGTCAGTCATTAGTGTTGTCATCTGTCATTTGATCCCACAGCGGTCTCGGCAGTCGACTTAAGTCACTATCGCCTGTTGTTATCATCTACGTTGGGTTCCGTCGCTCTGGACGGCAGCAGTTAGGCTCTTAAATAGGTACTTTCTCTCACACTCTCTCAGGTCAGTCGGATTCAGTAGGTCCACCTGCACCAGCTTGATCAGGGTTCCAGCAGGTAAAAAAAAAAAAAAAAAACGCAGGGGCACGAGGGGCTCCTGCTTTCTCATGGCAGGTACGTAGATCAGAGGTGACACATTCAAACTCATTGCTTGTCACCTCTTTATAGGCCCAGCCTGCAGACACGTGACCAGTCTACTAAGTAACGGGTCTTGGCAGCCGCCATGTCATCAGTCGGCAGCGATGACCTCACCACCCCGCTTTCTCCGGCATCAGCCTCCGAGGCTGGCAGTGTCCAGTCCCTTAGGGCATGGACAATTTCCAGGCTGTCCGCCGAGCTGAGACGCAGAGGGATACCCTTCTCGTCCACGGCCAGGAAGGCGGAGCTATTCAGGCTCCTCTTCCCACCACCGGCCGCACCAAGCCCCAGCAGCCAGCAGGCGTCTCTGGAATCGATTTCAGCCGCCGTCGCTCAGCTACACACCCTCGTGTCCTCCCTGTCTTCCTCAATCGTTGAGGTCCAGGACAGGGTGTCTCGTCTAGAGACTAGCCCGGCTGCCACGGTTCCGGACCCTGCGGTGGTCCCAGCCATCAGTGCACCGGTCGCAGGTTGTGAGCTTGCCACGACTACCGTACACCCTTCCCACCTGGTGCCACCCAGCGTAAGGAAGGACATTTTAGAGGGCAGAGACGTTAACCTGGCCTCACTCATGATCTCGGTCCATGATTTGGCCGAGAACAAGGCCTACACCTGGGGGGACGTCTCGGTGGTTCTGAAAGCGAAGGATCCGAGGCTCAACAGAAAGCTCACGGTGCCCGAGTTCACGCTCGCTTTCGGCATGTTTAGGGATGTGCTGTGCTCAGCCTCCCCCGGCAGACGGGAGGAACTGGACCTCTACCTCCATTTGATCGTAGACCTGGGCCACAAATACGGTGGCTCAGCGTTCTACGACTATCATCGGTCCTTCTCGGCCAAAGCCGCAGCCAGATTCTCACAGTTTCATCTGACAACGGACTGGAGCGTAGTGGACACGGAGTTGTTCTGCCGCCACTTCGCGGGTCTTCGCTCCCCGCTATGTGCTGTCTGTCAGTCAGCGTCCCACACCACGGTCTGGTGTGCCAACATAGCCTCTGTCCATCCGATAGCTAGCACGGCCTCTACTAGCACGAGCCAGGCTCAGCAGGCCCCGGCGCAAGGACAAAAGGTGGACAAGTTGGGACGTCCGGTGCGGCTGGTTGGGGGAGCCGCCATTTGCAACAATTTCAATTACGGCTCCTGCAACTTCAGCCAGTGCCGGCTCTTGCACATTTGCACCCTATGCCAGAGGGCGCACCCCAGGATTCTATGTGAAGTCAAACAGAAGAACCACGACTAAGCCGGGTCAATGCCCTTTGGCTCGGTGTTTACTTGACCTCACACCCTACTCCGTCACTTGCCAGCTACCTCATCCAGGGTTTCACCGATGGGTTTCATACCGGGCTCGTCACCCTGCCCCACTCCACCCACGAATGTCCGAACCTACGCTCAGCAGCAACAGATGTGCCAGCGATTGACGTCCTTCTGCAGACGGAGTTGGATCGGGACTTCTTGATAGGCCCGTTCAGTCAGTCTCCCTTTAACATCTGGAGGGTTAGCCCTATCGGGCTTGTACAGGGAATAATTTTTCATATAAAAACATCTGGTGTATGATCTGTCAGCGCCTCATTCTTCCGTCGCTCCCAGTCGATATTGTTTCGCGACCAATTTGACCTTCGGGTCTAAGAGTAGCCCTTGGGCAGCCAGGGCAGATCTGGCCATGGGGGAACTCTTTCTTGGTAATTGGAACGGTGTGTCCCTGTTCATCCCAGTCGTGTCCACGCAGTCACCTCAGGTGGTGACCGATGCGGCGACATCCACAGGATGCGCCGCCATTTTTTGGCCATTTATGGTTCGCCGCCCCTTGGCCTCCTCAATTACTAGCCACACCAGGCTTCACTACCACGTCAGCCCTTTTTGAGCTCTTCCCCATCGTAGCAGCCGCTCACCTATGGGGTCACCATTGGTTTGGACAGACTGTGGCTTTCACGACAGACAATCAAGCCACAGCCAAGATCATCAGCAAGGGCAGGCCTAAATCCAGGCCCGTCATGTCCTTCCTCCGCAGACTGGTCCAGCTGTCCCTACAGCATCAGTTCAATGTTTACTGCTCATTCATTCCAGGGAAGTTTAACTCAGCGCTTAGGGTCATTCTCACCTAGCACTGTCACAGCACGATACGCCAGTACGTGGCCGGGGTGCCGCACTACTTGTCGCATCAAGACCCCGCGAGGCCTTCGGTGTTCTCCTGCCACGCAGCGAGGGCTCTACCACGGGGAGTGCAGAAACACCAGCCGCCAGTCAGCCGAAGCGGCTGCCTACCACGGGGGAGATCTTCAGGGGAATATCTGACATCCTGGATAGGTCCCCTTTCGGTCTCCTCCTCAGCACCATCCTGCAGGCTGCGATACACATGGCGTTTCATGGGTTTCCACGGCCAGCGAGTTCACTCGCAGCCACCCAGCCGGTCCAGCCTTGCATAGAAGTAGTCTCTGTCGCCACCAGGATCACTACGTCCTTCACTTGGCGACATCCAAAACTCGGCAGCGAGGTTCCGGAGTAGATGTTCACCTGTACAGGACTCACAACAACTGGTGCCCAGTTGCCGTGTTAAACCGCTTGACGGCACTGCTATCCGACCGCCCAGGGTCCAGTCCGCTCCTGCCCTTTCCGGTATAACCCCTCAACTCGTCGCAGTTCGTGGAACATGTCCGGGTCCTTCTCGGCAATCTTCAGTTGGACCCCAGCCAGTACTCCGGGCATTCATTCCGGATTGGGGCGGCCACGACGGCCTCAAGACAGGGGGTTCCGGACCATGTGATCAAGGAACTGGGTCGGCGGAATCGGCCTGCTTCTCTCGCTACATTCCTAACCCACAGTTAGAGGTGGCTCAGGCCTTTGCTCGTCTTACTCAGCGACATTACCTTAACAAATAATTATCCCCTACCTGAAGGTTTTTGCCCCCTTATTTTGGCGTACCATACGGTAGACCAAGGCACACTTTCAGGTCTATTTCATGTTGGTGAGTTTTGTGTTGTTCCTATATGGTCATCTTTACTCATGTCGTCCGTAGGGCTCTAGACCATAAATTGGAAGGCCGGGTACCGGCCTGAAGTTATGGGAGGAGCCCGGAGGGTATTTAAGCAGCCCAAAGGCCGCCGGTCTTTGTCGGTTTCCTGTGCGTGATACCCACCCACCCTCCCCTTTTAAAAGCCTCTTCCAAGTATTCTTACCTCAGACCGAATACTCATTCCACATTATTCCATAACTACTTCTTATCATTCTTTATCTAGGGTATGCCCCCTTATTTTGGCGTACCATACGGTAGACCAAGGCACACTTTCAGGTCTATTTCATGTTGGTGAGTTTTGTGTTGTTCCTATATGGTCATCTTTACTCATGTCGTCCGTAGGGCTCTAGACCATAAATATATATATATACCGTATTTGCTGGCGTATAAGACGACTGGGTGTATAAGACGACCCCCTATTTTTCCAGTGAAAACTTAGGTTTGGGGCTATACTCGCCATATAAGACTACCCCCCTTCAGAGGCAACACCATTTACAAAAAACCATCAGAAACAAAACAAAAAAAAAAAAACATCAGACTTAACATCAGAAAAAGTAAACTGGTGAACTACAAGTCCCAGAGATCCCACAATTGGTAGACAGCAACAATGAATCCTCTCCTCCAAAGCACCATAAATCATACCTGTATTTTAGGGGAGATCTGGAGCTGGATGTGCAGTACAGGATGCTTTGTTAATATGTAGAGCACCAAGTACACACAGTATATGATGCTGTGTTAGTACAGTAGCGCCAGGTACACTTCAGAATACAGTAAGCAGACAGTGTGCATCGCTGAGCCAATCACGGCAGGCATTGTATTTTACTAATCTGTTGATCTGTTGATGGATACAAAGCCTGCTCGGATTGGCAGAGGCTGTGACTTCAGCCCGCGCCGCTCTGACTCATGTAGCCTGCTCGGATTGGCAGAGGTTGTTACCCAATCCGAGCAGGCTTAGCAGGCTCTGTATTCATTAGAGTGCATCGCCCGCCGGGATTGGCTGAGCAGCGCATACTGTATAAATATTATAATTTTACAGAGCGCCCGGCGGACTGATATCCATCTGGCGGCTTCTTCCCCCGGCGTATAAGACGACCCCCGCTTTTTGGCTGTGTAATTTCGGTGTAAAAGGTAGTCTTATACACCAGAAAATACAGTATATATATATATATATATATATATATATATATATATATATATATATATATACATTTTGAAGTCGTCATGAGAGCAAGAGATGAGGAAAAACTTTCCAATGGGGACAAATATTCTGGTGATTGGAATTGCCTTCCAATTTTAGAATGAATTAAATAGCGTTTTTGGTTTGTGGTGCTCAGTTGCAGTGTAGTTCAGCCTTAAGCTAGCCATACACTCGTTAACTAAAGTAATTAATCAAAAGGAAATTAGGTGCCTGGAATTGTCTACATTTTGTGAAGGATTTTCCCTCATTTCCTATAACTCCTCAATGACAGGAAGTGAAGTAACTTCTCCCCAGCAAAAAAATAATCTGATAGAATCCCTATCTAAACTAAAATGAAAAAATTTAGGCTATACATACAATTTAACCCATTAGAAAGGAAAGCAATAGTATATGATCGGTGATCCCTTTGATGGTCTCTTTGCTCTGTCATTTGCCCTTTAAGTGTTTACAGATTTGAAGAACCTTTTAAAATGTATTTTAATGTTATTCCGAGCATTATAGATGCGTATGACAGTTCAGCAGGGTTCGCTGTGTGATGGTGGCACTCCTAACAGTACCAGATTGATCTCTATGGTGATCGCATATTTTAACATGCATTAACGTTTCTGGAACTAAGAAACAGATCTTGGCATTCTTTGTGCGATACACATTGCAAGCATATGCTATTACAGGAAAGCTATTTTAGAGATCATATCAAAGTTATTCAATCCAACAGTGTTGGATGTGCCATGGGAAAGAGGACCTGTGCATGGATCTTTATACAGGGAAAGACTAGTCCACTGGAGAATCCTTTGGTGAGCCATGTTTAAAATATTTCTACCTGACTATACTATTTACTGAGTGTCATTCCCACTACTCTTTCACTATTAGACTATACTGCCAAACATTCATTGGAATGTGACCTGTCCATCTGTTGGGCCCATCTACCTTACAGAAACCATGCAGCAGATGCATCAGGCAGATAAAGACTCAAACGCCAAAGAGTGACATCACATAGCTTGCTGATAAATACCTGGTGTTTTCTCACCCAAGTCCCCCAGTCAACATGTCATTATTAAGTGACTTGCCCTGTTGTGCCTGCCTAATTATCCAGACAAACATGTGTACGCTGAACATAGTGTCAGATGGACACTGGGCACTTTTACTCATGGCAAGAGCCTATGCAGCCTGTGGTGATGGTTTGGTTTTCCAACAGGCACTAGGCTGCTTCTGTGGATTTAGCTATGAAGCTTTGAAAGGCAAACTAACTAATAAGCCATGTAGTGATCTCCAGGGCCAGGTTATTACAGAACAAGCAACATTTGGGTGGGTGGTAATTAGTAGAGTTGAATGGTAAATTGCAAAATCGGTATATTAGGCACAATCCAAGGAAATATCTAAGCTTGCTGCACCAATTTTAACGTTGCAGGAAACTGGTGCAAGTGCTGAGTACCACATTAACAAGCTAAAATACCTGTTTTAGGTCTATCTGCACCACCAGTGTTAGATTTCTATTCCAAAATGATATTTATCAATATAGATAAGTGCCGCAGATCTCTGCTAGATGTACAGGACGTAATTTGTCAGCAGGCATCTCACATGCCTCTTTGCTCATGCAGTGATCACACTATACGAGCAGAGCCTGCACTCAGCTGAGCAGAGTGGTGAGCATGCAGAGGAATCTGTAGCATACAGCTCCAGCTGAACCACTCTCAATGCAGTGTCTGTCACAGACACAGCACCTGAAACAGCTCAGAACACCCAGCAGGTGACTCCTTAATAATAAAGGGCTTGCAACCCTTTTCTCAGGATCTGCTTTATATTCTTAGGTTAAAAGAATCTGTCTCACTTTTTTTTTTTTTTTTTTCAACAGAAGGAAGGTTTATTGAAAAATTGGTTTTAATGGGAACTGTAACCTGGAAACTATATTTCGGGCCTCTGCACACCACATTACTAAGTTCCAAGGATCCACAGGGTTGTTGCGATCCTGAGTGAACCACCACCTAACTGTAACCATTACCACTGCCCAATAGTATTTTTTAAAACATGGCAGTGCTAGTCCTCCCTCTGATAGCGGGAGTAGCAATTTGGCTCTAGCTACACGAAGTACCAACCAAGCAAGCCCAGATAAATGAGGTAATAACTTGGTCAAGTTTAGTGAAGGATATGTCATTTTAACTAAGTTTACCCTCCTCACAGGGGTCAGTGGCAGCGACTGCCAAGCAGAACATCTTTGGGTAAACTGTTGGAGAACTGGATAAAGGTTGTCATCTCTCTCACTCTTTTTTAATCCACCCCAATAATTATTGCAAATTCTGGACATTTCAAATTCAGCTCATTTAGCCTTTCAAGCAAGTCCCTGATCTTGAAGATGCAGCTGCTCTTTTTGGTATTTTCAATTAATGCTACATGCAGACAGCATCAGGGTAAAGAGTAATGGTTACAACAATTATAGCTAAACTAATATAGCATTTGTGATTTGTATATGTAAAATGAGTAAAAACAAGTAAGCCTCTGTGCTTCTGGAGCTACTAAGTATAACAAACTGAGTGCTTCCAAAGGTAATTTTGTGTGGTAATTTTTTTAACTACCCTACAACTTTATTACTCGTTTGTGATTGTTTATACAAGCAGTGTTGCACCGGCTCCTGTAATTTTCTTAATTTAATCACTGAATTGAGAGACTATAAGTCCCATCTGCCATCGCAGCAGAGGGTCTCCAAGTTCTCAGTGAAGCACAAGTGCATTGACCTCACCATAATTGTAGTACACCAATACTTTCTCCAGGTCTATAAAGTCCCATTACAAATGTCATTGCAAATGAAAGCAAAGACAATACCAACATTTGAATTTCCCTCGGAGTAGGAACAGAGAGGAAATCTTCCAACAGAGACATTTGTTCCCATGACAAATGTCTAATGCCACGTACACATGGTCGGAATTCTCGTCGGAAAAAGCTCTGATGGTTTTCCTGTCTTGCCTACACACGGCCACACCAAATTCCGACGGTCAATAACACCACGGCATAAAACATGTTCGACTGCACTATAAAAGGGAAGTTTAATGCTTCTGAGCATGCGTCGAATTGTTTCCGAGCATGCGTCGGAATTTTGCGTGTCGGAATTCCATACATACCATCGGAAAATCCGATAGAAAGGTTTTCCATTGGAAAAATTAAGAACAGTTTCTCAATACAAAGTCCGTCGGAAATTCCGACAGAAAAAGACCGATGGGCATACACACGGTCGGAAAATCCAATGAAAAGCTCCCATCGGACTTTTTCCATCGGAAATTCCGACCGTGTGTACGTGGCATAAGAGTTGACATTTTTTACATTAAAATATAGCCTGTCACTTCCTCTTAAACTTGTTGTAAAGGCAGAAGGCTTTTTATCTTAATGCATTCTATGCATTAGGATAAAAGCCTTTTGTGTGCAGCAGCCCCTCCAGCACCCCCAATACTTACCTGAGCCCCATCTCTGTCTGGCGATGTCCACGAGACTCTCCCTCCTGATTGGCTCCCGCTGCTGTCAATCAAAGTTGGCTAGCCAATCAGGAGAGAGAGGGGGCTGGGTCGGGCTGGGGCTCCATGTCTAAAAGGACACAGGGAGCTGTGACAAGCTGCTTGCTGTGGGGGCACTCAACAGGAGGGAGGGGCTAGGAGAACAGAAGAGGCACCCAAGAAGAGGAGGACCCAGGCTGCTCTGTGCAAATCCATTGCACAGAGAAGGTATGTATGACATTTTTATTGAAACAAAAACGAGACTTTACAAGCACTTTTAAGCCCCATACACACGGTCGGACTTTTTCATGGATTCTGTCCGATCGGACCATGTTGTCGAAAAATCCGACCGTGTGTATGCACCATCGGACAGTGTACGTCGAATTGTCCGACGGACAAAGTCTTATCTCCTGCTGGATAGATTTGCCTACAACCCGGTCCGATCACACAAAATTCGATCGTGTGTACGGTTGTCCGACCGGACAAAGTGCTACGCATGCTCAGATCACATTACAAGACCAAAGCTATTGGCTACTAGCCTCTACGTAGTCCCGTCGTAGGCAACAAACGTCACCACGTTCAGAATGATCGGATTTTTCGACAACTTTGTCCGACCGTGTGTACGCAAAACCAACATCGGACAAAGTACGACGGACATGATCCGACGGACCTGGTCCGCGGATTGTCCGAGCGTGTGTATGGGGCTTAAGTCTACAGGACAGAAAGTCACAAATGGTAAAAACCCCAAAAAACTTTAGGTTAATCAGTAGAGTTGCTCAGCATCCCACAAATGTTCAGATTATGATAATCTTGTACTTTTTCATTAAATCACCAGATTTTCTATGCCAATTGTGTAATTTTATGTAAATATACTTACATTCATATTTATACTTACGTTTCTTTAATGTGAAAGAACTATGCAAGGCATGTTATCTAGAGCTTAGTGGCCAATAAGTACATATGCAGTCAAGGGGCCCCAGTAGGTAGTAAAAAACTGCATCTTTGGAAAATGTTCATTCATTTTATTGGCATACCTGTAGGCCAATTGGGTCCCTCCAGAAGCTACTGAAAAAGCTAGGACATGAAAACCATTGGTCTTTGCTCCTTTAATGTAACGGTTTTCATACCCTAGCAGCAATGCAGGATATAGGGTTTGCTAACTGGGAGTTTTTCAGCCAGGCTTCCAGGAGAGCCCAACTTTGCTACAATAAAATGAATAAACATTTTACAAAGCTGCAGTTTTTTAAAACCAACTGGGGCAGTTTAAATCATGGGCTTTTTTTTTCTGGAGAAGGTGAACTTTGCTTTTAGCTAAGTAATGGGAGACGTTCCATGGGGGTCCTGATAACATGATCAGTTGTCAGTGACATAGACATGATGTCACCCATAGGCTCCCATGGTTTATCCATTATCTGCAGTCCCTCCCCTTTCCTGCAGCAGCCATTCACTGACACAGGGGAGCCAGAGCTTCAGAATCACATGACCAGGCCAGAGAGGATTAAAATAAGGTAAGTTCTCAATTCTTTTTTATATAGTTCTTTTTGTATATAGGGTAGGCAGGATAAGTAGGGGTGGGGACATTTTTAAGAAGAGTTAGGCTTTTCTTGCACTTTAAGGGTCTATACAAATACATGCATCCTCACCCAACACCTGTGTATAATCGGTCGGCAAGAGGCTCGCATTCAGTCCTCTCCAAAAGCCTGTGTCCTGGCTAGGTTTGTCACAGTTTACCTTTCCACAGTTTTACAGCATGCTCACTGGTTTACTTTGGGGTTGATTTACTAAAACTGGAGATTGCAAAATCTGGAGCAGCTGTGCATGGTAGCCAATCAGCTTCCAGGTGTTCTTGTCAAAGCTTACTTGAACAAGCTGAAGTTAGAAGAAGCTGATTGGTTACTATGCAGGGCTGAACCAGATTTAGCTCTCTCCAGTTTTAGTAAATTAACTATATTATTTATTATGCTTCATAAGCTTTGTATTGCCAATAACATATTACAATAAATACATTCCTATTACTTTTGTGGATGTTTTGTAGTTGATTTTATCTTGTGATGCAGCTACTGATCTGGTGTTCTGCCTGGTTACAGTGTAATACATAGTGAAGTCTGACCTACAAAATTACCTAAGATGTCTAACACAGACATCCAGGCAGCTCTGTATGTTCAAGGCTGTAAAAGGATAATTCATTCAATGCTGAGTGCCTCTTTGCGTGTGAATGAAGAATGTCAAAGTGGGAGGGAGGCTGAGATGTTTCAGACCTTAGCAGGATACCAAAACCAAAGACTTTCAATGGAAAGTGTAAAAACCAAAAGGCAGCTGTCATGGTGTATTGATGAGCAAGCATGATCACATCTGAGGTTAGAAACTTGATACCCAATCACAAATGGGCACAGAGGAATGATAGGAAGCAAGGGATAGAAGTGCAAAGCTGCTACGGTAGTAATATTATACATTAGGAAGCCTGCTAATAAATCAGCTATATGATACCTCTGCACAATTACAGAACACTTGCAGTCTCCATCTGTGCTGGAAAATGTCCTCACAGTGAAAATAATTTTTAAAATGGAAACTCCAAAAGATGAAACCCTGGTGTGATCACGTCATAAGCATAAAAATATATTTTGTGCTATCAGTTTACAGGAGGTAATTATAAACTACCACTTTTCTTACAGTCAGGTCCAAATGTTGTATTTTGCAATCTTTGTGCCACTCTTCTGCTGCAAACAATGAGCTTGCTATTTGATGCACCAAGTCTGGTAAAGTGGTATTAATACCAAAAACAAAAATGTAACACTTTTCTGCCTGTCCCAGTGGCCCTTTAAAATGTTCTGAATACCAGGGGGAGGGACAGATCGGCTGATCATGAGACCTATGTGGTTGGCTGTCACAGTGGTCACATGATTGGGTGTTGGTCCCACTGGCTACCAAACATTAGTGGGGACTAAGAACTGTCTCTCACAGTTCTCTCTCAGCAAAGAAACATTGGCTGTCCAGCAACACAAGTGTGGTGTGTGGGCATGAAAGCGCACTTTTTTTGCTGCTGCATATATGTGTGTGTGGGCAGCAAGAGGGTAATATATTACAGCTTACCAGCCCTTAAAGATGGTGGCTGCTTTTTTATTTTCTAGGCCTCTGGTGCCAAACATGTGGCCCAAGAGCCACATGCAGCCCTTTGGTGTATGGTGTGCAATCCAGCCAAAAACTTAGCAGAGCCCTGCACAGGTGCCCCAATTTTTAATATGTCATTGGCTGGGGAGCGTGAGGGAGGGGATGATAGAACATGTTACATCCTAAATACGGATGTAACATGTTCTAAAGGAACGTATCCTTTAAGTCTGTGAAAAAAGTAGGGCCCTCCTAACCATCATGTCTTGAATTGTATTGTAACTACGCTGTCCCCATTTATTTTGTGAAATTCTGCACAAACATCTGGCGCTACATAAACCCTGTGTTATAATAATAATAGCAATATACATCAAATTTCCTGTTGGTAGTATAACCCTAAGATGATGATCTCCCACTGCCCAGGAACAGACTGTCTGTTTGGCCCCTATCTTCATATGAAATAGTCACAGACCTTAAGTCTATGGTGCCATTAGAAGTGTAGTGTGGGATGAGGCGCAACTTTGTGTTTATGTTAAAAGTGAAGTTATCTTTTAAATAAGGATCAGTTTATGTCTCACTTTGGGCTTATTTTACAGCTAAGTGAAGCACAAGTGCTGCTTTTAACCCAGGTGTTCAATATTTAAGCTGGTATTGGTTACTATAGGTTACTGCATTGCATGCATGATTGTTGCTCCTTGTAATTGCCCATTATACACATGTTGATTTAGGGTTGATTTACTAAAACGGGAGTGTGCAAAATCTGGTGCAGCTCTGCAAAGAAACCAATCAGCTTCCAGTTATTTTTTATTTATTTTTTTTTGTCAAAGCTTAATTGAACAAGCTGACATTAAAAGCTGATTGGTCACCATGCAGAGCTGCATCAGATTTTGCACTCTCCATCAACCCCCCAGACCTTGCACATATGTGCTCTTCTGTAGCACATTTTTTTTTAAAAAGCAGATAAAGCTATAGGAAAGTGGGCTGCTAAATACCATAACTCAAAGAAGCTGTATGAAAAAACGTGTAATAACCACTTGCTGTTCACAGGCCATTTATAAATGGCCTGGAACTCAAGTGCTTAAAACAGGCTCATTGCTGCTGCTGCTGCTGCAGCATCCATGAAATTTGTACCATTTTTCTTTCAACCAGTACTGTGAAGGCACCACTGTACCTTCACAGTACTGTGCTTGAATGGCTGTACTGAAAGGCAGGGGAGGCATTAGAGGCCTAAAAGACCCCTGATCTCAATATAAAGAGAATCTGTTACACCCTTGCAATAGCAATTAAGTAAAAAATAAATAAATAACGTATTAAAAATATAGATGATGATAAAAATAAATAATATTTTTAAAAGTAACCCCATTACATTGGGCACACATGCGAATGGAAATTGCACACATGTACGTAAACAGCTGTTGCACCACGCATGTGATGTTTTGTCGCAAACACTGGAGTGAAAGCATTAATTCTAGGGCCACATTCACGGTTAACTCTACTTTGATTGATTGATTTGAGTGTTTCCAAAAGCCATTTTTGGGTGCCATCGTTTTTGTGTTATTTCACAGACGCACACAGTTTTAAAACTTTACATTTTTGATAACTTGATGCATCCCTATCTTTTATAGCTTAAAAAAAAAATCAGAATTATATAAGGGTTGATTTACTAAAGGCAAATACACTGTGCAGTTGTTTCTGAGCGTAAATGAGCAGAAGCTCTCCTGACTTCCATCATCCAATCATGTGCAAGCAAAAATGCATTTTTTTTATTTATTTATTATCTTTTTTTTTGCTTGCAGGTGATTGGATATTCTTAGCAAAGTGAGGATATACCTCATTACTAAGCCCTGGAGCAACTGCACTTTGCAAAGTCTATTGGCCTTTAGTAAATCAACCTCATTGCATTTGTTTGCACGAAAATTAATTTTAGCATATTTTTATCATGACAATATAGATTTGAGAAACAGTTGCACAAACATTGTGCGAAATAAAAAAAAGTGCAACTGCCACCATTTTATTCCAGAGGGTCTCTGCTTTGATAAAATATAATTGTTTATATGTTTTAAAAAAAATTCTAGAAAAAAAAATGCAGATTTTAACATGTGTGGGAAAGATTAAAAAATTGTTGTGGATGCAAAGTGGTTAAATATTGTATTTTGCTTTTTTTGAAGGTAGTTATTTTTATCATCCTAAATAATATATCCTGCTCTACATAAAGACTTGTCTCAGAAAATTTAATGTTCTTCCCTCCAGCTTTAACTCAGCCTTTAGCAAAACTGAGCCTGGGGAAAGCCACAAGAAAAGGCTTTTTTGTGCAAGGGCTAATAGAGAAGCACATTTGTAAATGAGGGTGCTCTGAACATTCTAACAATGTACATGCTATATACAGTCATCACTTCCCTCTGTACTGTATACTACTGTGGAAACAATGTTTTTACTGTGGGGAGTAGAATACATGCATAAATTACTGACTCACTAGAACATTGTTTCATTTGAATTAACATGTTAGCTATTTTTTAGGACATAAAATTGAGCCCTACTAAAAAAAATGTTTTCTACCCAATAATAGTTAAGTGGAGGGATAGAAAATGAAGGGGACATAAGTGATCACTCTTTAGTCTATTGTGTTTTAGGCATTATTTTAAAATGATACTGCAATTACATGTGTTTTAAGACGGCACCCGATCCTAAATGCTGTGGCGGGTCCCCAGTAGGTGCTACAACTTACATTTGCTAATGACAGCCAATTTAGTACAAGCGCAAAGAGCCTAATCAATCATCTCCTTGGTCTCCAGTCCTGCTCCAGAGTGCTCAATAAATATTCTCTGTGCCATTATGTAACACAATATCTCCAAAAGGAATTTTCAGTCATTTATTTCATGAGCATCAACCACTTATGCTATGTAAAAAATGCAATAGCCTTGTAATTGGAAGATATTATCAGTTATGTTTTGGATGTGATAAAATATTTAAAATTTGTGCTAAAAATTTATTTGCGTTTTCCTACTAATTTACACCTCTGTTAGACATTTTTTGAGGGCCTGAAAGAAATGTGTCAGCTAAAAGGAATATTATTATTATACAGGATTTGAATAGTGTCAACAGTTTTCGCATCGCTTTACAACGTGAGGGCAGACAGTACAATTACAATACAATTCAATACAGGAGGAATCAGAGGGCCCTGCTCATTAGAACTTACAATCTAGGAGGGAGGGTCAAGTGATACAAAAGGTAAGAACTGTTGGGGATGGGCTGATGGAGAAAAAAATAAGTACAGTTGTTAGGTGGAGGCAGCATAGGCTTTTCTGAAAAGAAACGTTTTCAAGAATCGCCAAAAGGTGATTAGGAGATAGTAAGACAGACTGGAATTCCATAGGATGGGAGGAGGTGACAAGGGAACTAGAGAATGACTAGGTTGGTATTTTGAGACTAGGTTAGTGATGTAGCTGGGGGCCAAGTTGTGTATGACTCTGTAAGTTGTTGTTAGTATTCTGAATTAATTTCATTGTATGAGTGGCAGCCAATGGATGGATTGGCAGAGAGGGGTAGCAGAAACTGAGAGGTTTGTAATGTGGATGAGTCTGGCAGCAGCATTCATGATGGACTTAAGGGCGATAGCGTATGAGGAGGGAGTTGCAATGGTCGAGGCGAGAGATAACCAGGGAGTGGATTAGGAGCTTTGTGGTGTCATTGGTTAGGATGGGTTGCATTTTGGAGATGTCGCAGAGGTTGAGGCGGCAAGCTTTGGAAAAGAGTTCAGAGTCCAGGATTACACCTAGCACCCTGGCTTTCAGGGATGTGTTGATGCCATTGATCTTGATAGAAGAGTCGGGGGAAGGGGCACACGGGGTGGAAATATTATGAGCTTGGTTTTGGACAGGTTGAGTTTGAGGAAGTAGTGTGACATCCAAACTGATATGTCGGTCAGTAAATTACTGATGCATGAGGAGATTGATGTGGGCTGAGGGGTAGAGAGATAGATTTGGGTGTTGTCAGCGGCATAGAAATTATATTGAAAGCCATGGGAGGCTATTACCTGAGCCAGGGATGAGGTGTAGATTGAGAATAGGATAGGACTAAGAACAGAACCCAGGTTGACTCTGACTGAGAAAGGAAGTAGTTAATCAGTCACTATCATTTAAAACAAATGTACCAGGAAGATTCTCTTGCAGTGACTACCTAATTACTAAATAAGTTTGAAGAAGTATGAAGTTTTCCCTTTGTTTGAATGAGGTGAAGCTCTTCTTACTTCCATCATCCAACCATGTGCAATCAAAAAGACCATTTCTTTATTTTCCTTACACATGATTGGGTATTTGCAATGTGACTTTTTGCCACATTCACTAAACTAAAGGAAGAATTCCCTTGCAAAGCGAACAGCCTATTTGCCTTTTGTTAAATAAACCCCAAAGTGTTGAACCAACACATCTCAGAAGTAAAAGGGTGCTCTATGACTTATGGGGAAGAGGCTGTGGGACTGACATGACTAAAGCATCCTATTAAAAAAAACAATAGCATACGGATCTTGAGACTGTAAGGTGTGTACACTAAAATGGTTGTTGATTGCCTCATTTATTAGTAATTACTTATCATAAAATAAACAACACCCAACTAAAAAAATGTATAATTTCCCTGAGCGTTTGTTTGTGAGTTTCATCATGTTCCTTATCTGACCCTAGTGTCTATTCACTTACAGAATTTCATCATATGTGTCCAGATTTAGCCTCCTAATCTTTATACCGCTGCATATATTTTTAACTATGCTATATCTTCCTTGATGTAACTAGAGCTCTAATGTTCTTTTCCACAGCTGTCAATGAGAGAATTTGGAGACGGTTTGCAAGAGCAGATGAACTGTATGATGGGAGCACTCCAGGAACTGAAACTCCTCCAGGTCCAGGCAGCTCTTGAGCAGCTGGAAATTTCAGGGGAACAGAACCATCTCCAAAGTATGAGAGCAAATCCGTATTGTCTGAGTGTAACAGAAGCCTCTGAGGTCAGGCATCAATCCAGCAACCAGGCTGCAAAGCCATTGGAAAGTGGGAGAAGTCCAGACAACAGCTCGTTGGCTGACAGCTCACTTAACTTTGTCCCTGTGCCAGGCCCAAAATTAGGTCATCAGGTTTTGTCTGCAAAAGGAAGACAGACTGACATTATATGTACATCATCTTCTGTCTTGCCTCCGGTAGAAACTTGTCCCACATTTGAACCACAAGCGCCAGGTGCTGTCCATCAAAGTCACCATTTGAACAATGTCACCTATTCATATTTCGGCCAAGAGCAATGCAATGATGAATCAATAGATGATGATACAAATGACTGGACATCTTCACTTATGTCACAAAGCCGAAACAGGCAGCCTCTTATCTTGGGTGACAACATATTTGCAGATCTTGTTGGAAACTGGCTAGATTTGCCTGAGATGGAAAAGAAAGGAGAAAAGAATGAAAGCTTACTTAATGCCACTAGATCTCAGGAGATCTACAAAAAGTTCTCCCTTACAGCCAACTTTTTCAAAAAATTCCTAAGAAGTGTGCGTCCTGACAGGGATAAACTTCTCAAAGAGAAGCCAGGCTGGCTACATCCGGAGGCTCAAACATCTCAGATAACTAAAAGGAGTAAGAAGACTAGTAAACAAAAAAGTGTCTTTTATTTCCCATCACAAACTGACATGAAAATCAAAGTTGATAAATCAGGCAAAATTAGAAAAAGTATCACAATAAATAAAACATATTCTAAAAATGATCAGAGAAAAGATGATGCCGTGTACAGGGGATTTGATATGAACACAGCGGTTTGGGTATAGTCAGTGGTATAAAACAATATTTTTCTGATATTTTTAATGCGTGAATGCTGTTCGATATATATGGCATCCAAATAGAATTGACAAAATTGTCTATGTATTCAGCTGGGCTGAGTCCTTATGAAAATGTTTTGCCCTTTTTATATTTTTTTCAAATTGCTGTAAATTATATTTTTACTTTATGGTAAAACAAAGGCAAGTGTGAGTAGAGAACCAAGCTGGTTATTGGTACTATTTTATTTCTGTTAAGCATAAATCCCAACTAAAATATAATATATTTCTGACAATCTGCCTTGAACAGGCTTGCATCCTTCAATGACTAGAGAGAGGTTAAGGTTTTAAGCCATTTTACAACCCAGTAATTTATTTAGTGCAATTATAGAACAATGCAAATTGCCTGCTATTTAGCCAAATCTTAAACCTCTGGCCTGTAGAAAAGAGACATCACAAATGAGATGGCCTAAAGCCTTATAATCCTTAGTACTGTGCTGGCATGTTTTTTTTACATGTGTCATATGTCTAAAAATGACTCTGATTTTGGGTAACAGGTGGATGTAAAGTCACCACTCGTTCTCAATGCAGAAACAAAGAGAAAGTCTTGTAATGCCTTTTTCTAAATGGATTTTCCACCATTTAACCCCTATTCCTTTTGTATTTAATTTGTTACTCCAGAAATAGATGGAAACCCTCAGTAGAGCAAATATATTTCTTCTGAAAGGGCATTGGGGCTGTGTTGTGTAGTTGATTTAGATTTAAATAGTACAAAGAGATGGTCTTACATTTTTGTTTTCAAAACTGAACTGAAGTTACTAAGTAAGTCAACATTATTTAAATAGTGTACATTTGTAAAAAAGTAGTTGATGAAATAGACAATGCTAGCATTGAACAATAACTTACAAAAAGCATTTAAATAAAAACTTGTTCATTTGCTAAAGCATGCTCTGTGGTAAATGCTACTAAGAATCATATTTACAAAACAGTGAATGTGACATTCACCAATCACTGCAGGTGAATGGCCAAGATACAACTGCAGAAGATGTTTGGTGAATATCATATTCACTGCTTTATAGATGCATCTGAATTGTTTTTTATGTGTATAGGGTAAATGTGGTAAATAGTTTAGTACTTGTATAAGTAATTTAACACAGTCCTGTGTACGAAAACACTGATTAGTGTGATTCTATAAAAAGCACTGTAGGAGCAGCCTTGAGGACAAGGTTTGAATACAACTGCTATGAAAGACATTAAGTTGTAGCCATTATTTTATTGTAGAGTATAAAAGTATTAAATTAATGATGTTGCCCAGTCAATTGCAGGTTAAACCAGCCAAGCACCCCATCTCAGGTGGCGTTTTCTAGAAATTGTAAAGCAGTTTTACTTTTCCCGAATTTCCACTGCAACAAAGTTTTATTACCTGTGACCCTAACAGTAGATCATATTTTTCCACACCCTGTAACAGGCTAAATGGTTAGGGCAGCTGTCAATCAACCATCAGGGGGAACTGACCACAGAGACACAGGGGTGACCACTGTCATACAGCATTGGGACCTAGTTGTCATCCTGTTTAAAAAAGGCCTCAAGGAAGGTAGAAGTAAAAAAAAAAAAAACCTACATACTCACCGGCTCTCTGTTCTACCTCTCCAGTGCTCACTGGAGCGCTGGGCTGTGTAGGGGGTGAGAGTGGCTGGCTCAGGCTCTTAGCAGCTTGCTGAGAGGCTGAGCCAGTTGCCGATCCAGGCATCTGGGTGGATCCTGACATTAAAGTTGGACTCTCTCTAGAGCCTGAACTGGCTGAGTGACTTTAGCCCACTGTCAACTAAATATGGGTCACAGGAGTACAGAATGAAGTGGACTACTGTGACTCACAGGAGAAGTAGGGCCAAAAGAGCAACTATAAAAAAACTCACACAACTGCATTTACAAACAAATTGAGCAATTTGCATGCTTTCAGCAAGTTTAGGCTCCTAAATTTGCAAGTCTAATAAAAGATATTTAACTTCAAACTAAAATTCTGAAATGCTTGCCTGTCAATACTCAATATACTGATATGCAAGAAATGGCATGGGAAACAGTGACATCTATGTGACCTTAGCTGAAAAGTATTGGTGTAAATAGCTAGTATTAAACATAAAAAAAGGCCCCTATCAACTATACGTTTGTATTTAAAATACACAAAAAATATGCAAGTGGGCATTCTTTATATATTCACTTGTATTGATGCTGGCTGTATAGACATGCATGTACTAAATATTGGTCAATTTTGTTAAATTATAACAGCTGTACACCTCACTAATGAAGGGAACCTGTACTGAATGAATATGTAGGCTACCATTGCTCTCTCTTGTTCGGAAAATGCTAGTTTCTTTGATGTGATGCTGATCGAATATCTTAGGTCCTTGTAGTAAATGACCCAAGTATTTAGATGAAGAGACTTTATTCTGATTTGCTAACCTGCATGCTTCAGTTGGGTCAAGACATTAAGCATTTTGAGAGGGAGGGTCAGCAGTAGCAATCATACACAGGTGCCCTTTTACAGAAAAATTGTCTGAACTCCTTGTGCTTGACAACAAATTAGATTCTCCATTCATTCCCTCACACTACAAAATGAGAATCTAGTTGGTTACTAGTGACGGCTGGTCTATATGGGGCTCAGCAGCGTTGCCCCCCTAATCTTCATGTGAGGCGCTGGACGCATATTTTTTTTTGAAGCACATGACTAGAGCCTAATGCCGTGTACAGACGACTGGACTTTTCGACGGACTGGGTCCGACTGTCTTTCAGACGGACTTTCGGCAGAGTTCCGACGGACTTCCCGAATGAACGGACTTGGCCACACACAATCACACCAAAGTCCGACGGATTTGAACTTAATGACGTACGACCGGACTAGAATAAGGAAGTTCGTAGCCAGTAGCCAATAGCTGTCCTTGCGTCGTTGTTTGTCCGTCGGACTAGCATACAGACGAGCAGGTTTCTCGATAGGAACTGGGTCCGGCGGAGTTGAATTTGAAACATGTTCTATTTCTAAAGTCTGTCAGATTTTTCGACAGCAAAAGTCCGATGAAGCCCACACACGATCGAATTGTCCGACGGATTTGTTCCGTCGGACCTTTGCTATCAAAGTCAGCTCGTGTGTACGCAGCATAAGGCTTCAAAAAGGTTGGGAGCAACAAACACAGTCCGAGACAATACTGCCCTGTGTTGTTTTTGTTCATGAACCCTAGAAGTTCAGATTTTAAAATATTTTGTGAGACAACTCACAAAATTTTGTTTTAAACTGTTGCTAATTGACAAACTTGTGAATGAAACTGTGAAGAACCTGCAGACGTTTATGAAACTACTGATTTAAAAGGCATCTATAATTCATTATGCAATTAGCATCATATCCTAACTGAGGTGGTAAATTTTATTTTTTATTTTTTATAGAACAGTCTGTAATGGTACTTGAATATTCTGTTCACAAATTGTGTTAAAAATTAGAAAAAGATCTTCTGAGATCAGTTTTGTTGCAAGTTTCATAAAATACACCTGCTCGTTTATTTATTACACCCCACTATTACCTAATTTTTGTTATTGTACTATGATAAATGAAGATGAGAGGAAAATTGTCTGAGATTTAAAAAAAGATATGTGTTTCCGTTATATAATGAAATGGTGAAATTATATGGAGCTGTGAACATGTACTTTGCCTTTACTGTGGTGCCTGTTATTTTTCATTTGGAGCATGAGAAGAAAATCTGATTTATTTATGTCTAAAGAGGAATGTTATGTTGACCATGTATTATTTATGTATTTGTGGCATAGAAGCTTGGAGGTACATGGTAGATCACTGCTGAGAAAGGGCATACTGTAATGAAAATGTCTTTGCTAGAAAAATGTTGTGGTCAGAACTTGAATAATGCCATGGGATACGTGCAGTCCAAAAGATTACAGTTTTTTTTTCCCCGTGCAAAATAGTTTAACAACGTACGTTATTTTTTTTCTATCTGCTAATTTCATCATTGATAATTAGATTTGTCTGGATTGTGTTGGTCTTCTATATTTTCTGTGGGTCAATTGTCAATTGCCACAGTTGTCATAAAGTTATCCCAAACCTGTTGACACATGGATAATCTTAGATTTGTAAATCTCCTTTTAAATATAAGAACATAGGGCCCACACACTTTATTCCCCAAAATATATTATATCAATCAATATTAAAAATACAATTTGTGTGTAAACACAACCATACAGAATATACATAAGAAAAATTATCAAATGTGATTTTATTGCTGCCCAAATAAATGTCCTGGAGTGTACATCAGTGTCTGGAGAAAATCCTTATTTTGATTTTAACTTGGATTGTCTTCATGCACATGTACACACCTTACAGCAGTGGTCATCAACCCGGTCCTCAGGGCCCACTAACAGGCCAGGTTTTATGTATTACCTTGGGGAGATGCAGACTAGAATACTGCAATCACTGGGCAGAAAATGATATCACCTGTGATGGATTTCAGTTATCTTGCAAACCTGGCCTGTTAGTGGGCCCTGAGGACAGGGTTGATGACCACTGCCTTACAGGACATTCCAAATCCCTGTCAGAGGATGTTGTTTCATAAAATATTTATAATCCCATAGGCTGTTCTTTAATGGTTCAAAAATCCAGTATCAGCAGTATATTGGGTTGTAGACCACATGGTAAAATATATAAGCCTTCTCACGGCAAAGCTATCAAATGGTACTTGATGGAAATATGTGTTCCATATGCAAATTGCTCACCCATATATTCCAAATGCCACTGAATTAAATTCATATTGTATAATCCAGCATAAATTCTCTCTTTGCAGTATATGTTGAAGTCCTGTATCCACATGGCTTCCAGAAAGTGTCCTGGCGATTTCTCTCATCCAACACTACAGACACTTGTTGCAGCTGTACTGTGAATAAGTGTCTGCTTCATGAAAGAGAATATATATATATATATATATATATATATATATATATATATATATATATATATATATATATATATATATATATATATATATATATATATATGTATGTGTGTGTGTATATATGTATATATATATATATATATATATATCTATATATATATCTATATAGATATATATATATATATATATATATATATATATATATATATATATATATATATATATATATATATATATATATATATATATATATATATACTATATATATATATCTCTATATATATACATACATACATACATACACAGTGCTGTGAAAAAGTATTTGCCCCCTAACTGATTTTTTCTTTTTTTGAATATCTCTCACAATTAAATGATTCAGATCATCAAAAAAAATTTTAATATTACACAAAGAATACCCGAGTAAATCCAAGATGCAGTTTTTTTTTATTATTATTTCATTTATTAAGGGAAAAAAGCTGTTCAAACCTGCCTGGCCCTATGTGAAAAAGTAATTGCCCCCCTGGAAAGCTGAGTTAAATTTCACTTGCCCCACCCAGGCCTGATTACTGCCAGGCCTGATTACTGCCAGACCTGTTGAATCAAAAGATCACTTAAAAAGAAGCTGTCTGACAAAGTGAAGCATGCTAAAAGATCTCAAAAAACAACACATCATGCCGTGATCTAAAGAAATTAAAGAACAGATGAGAAACAAAGTCATTGACATGTATCAAAGAATTAGAAAGCCATTTCTAAGGCTTTGGGACTCCAGCGAACCACAGTGAGAGCCATTATCCACAAATGGAGAAAACTTGCGGTGCAAGTGTGGAACAGTGGTGAACCTTCCCAGGAGTGGCCGGCCAACCAAAATGACTCCAAGAGCACAATGAGGACTCATCCAGGTGGCCATAAAAGAACCCAGAACAACATCTAAAGAACTGCAGGCCTCACTTGCCTCAGGTAGGATGAGTGTTCATGATTCAACAATAAGAAAGAGACTGGGCAAAAATGGCATCCATTGGAGAGTTCCAAGGCCAAAGCCACTGCTGATCAAAAAGAACACACAGGCTCATCTGACATTTACCAAAAACATCTTGATTATCCCCAAGACTTGTAGGCAAATATTCTGTGGACTGATGAGACAAAAATTTTACTTTTTGGAAGGTGTGCATCCCATTACATCGGGCATAAACGAATACAGCATTTCATAACAAGAACATCATACCAACAGTCAGATGTTGGGAAGCGTGGTGGTAGCGTGATGGTCTGGGGCTGCTTTGCAGCTTCAGGACCTGGACGACTTACCATAATTGATGGAACTATGAATTCTGAGCTTTACCAGAAAATCCTAAAGGAGAATGTCCGGCCATCAGTTTGTGACCTCAAGCTCAAGTGCACTTGGGTTATGCAGCAGCACAATGATCCAAAACACAACAAAAAGTCCACCTCCAAATGGTTCAAACAAAGAAAAATTTAGGTTTTGGAGTGGCCTAGTCAAAGGACTTAAATCCAATTGAGATGCTGTATCATAACCTTACACGGTCCATTCAAATTGCTCCACAGCAATGTGAAAGACTCATTACCAGTTATCACAAATGCTTGATTGAAGTTGTTGCCGCCAAGGGTGGCACAACCAGTTATTAGGTTTAGGGGGCAATTACTTTTTTACATAAAGCCAGGCAGGGTTGGACAGCTTTTTTGCCTTAATAAATTAAACCATCATTTAAAAAATGCATTTTGTATGTACCTAGGCTATCTTTGTGTAATAATAACATTTTGTTGAGTCATTTAAGTGTGACAAATATGCAAAAAAAAAAACAGAAAGGGGGCAAATACTTTTTCACAGCATTGTAGATTTCATATATATATATATATATATATATATATATATATATATATATATATATATATATATATATTACACCATGTTCTTATAAACAAAATGTTCTGTCATTTCTTCTTCAAAAATACACTGTTGGTCATATTAAGGAATCTCATTATATCATGTCAATAATGTCCAACAATGTTTGGAAACCAATATAAATATAGAACTTAAAACACCTAATACAGCAAATAGGAAAGTGTTGTATTCATTCTTGAATAGCGAAAGCCTTAAATTAGTAACTGTATGGTTATGTTCCATAGACATTACACACATCTTGAGAGACTAAAGTCATTACTACAAAAGTACATAGAATTAAGCCCCAAGGCCCAGGTTTTGCAGAAAATGGTTATCTTCTAGGGCCATGTTGGAGGTTGCAAGACGCCTGGGGGTAAAAACGTTTGGCCTGACACCTTTTGTCTCGAAAGGTGTGTTTTGGGCAAAGTGATGCACTGAGCTTCTATTTTTTACCTTTTTTGTATGATCTTTCATATTATACTATCTTTTTAATAGATCACTTATTTGTGCTCCAACATTCGCAGTTGTTGAAACGCTTGGTCCTCCATCTCTTTCACGTTTCCTTTAATGTTAACTGTGGCACTTGTCCGTACCTGCCACAACAGCTCAGGGAAAGGGAGCATAGCAGAAAAGGAAAAAGTGGGCTTTTTGGCAAGGTTTCTTTCAAAAGTCTCAGCTGAAGACCAAGTATGTTCATATGCAAGAGCTACTATATCAGTATTTATCTAAAGTCATACTTCCTACAATGTATTTGCAGCAGATAATATTCTGCATGTACCCAAACTAGGTTTTTTGCCTATTTAAAGTATATATTTTTATTTAAATCAAGGAACCAGCAAAATAAATCACTATGAATGCAGAAGAATTGATGTGTTAATATGTTTGCTTTGGATTTTTGACACTGGAATACAGATATAGTTATTATGGTAAGTTAAAAACATCCTCTGTATGATTATTTCACTGTCAAAATAGTTTCTAATTAATATGTAGTAAATCATGTAAAATTGGAACAGGTATATTACTTTAAAATTGGAAGGCAGTGTTTGATTATTACAGTATACCTTCCCAGTTGACCTCATCATTTTCTTGATTTCCAAGCAGACACGCCTCAGGCTAAGTGATCATTCCACACTTATGTGAATAACGGTTATGACATCACATATGTGCCTACGGGGGACATTCCAACCCTTAGAAGAAAAGCCTGACATTACTGAGTAATATTCAATAACTAAGGTATTATCTTGGATTACAGAGCACATCAGTCTACAGTCTATATATCATGTATATGTCAGGGAGTGTAGAGGTGAGATTAGTGTCTCATGAAATAATTGTGTAAAATCACAGCAGTTAAAATAACAGCTAAATAAATGCTGAGACATTTTTATGTATGGTTCTCAGGAAAGTGAAAACGGTGTTTTCAATATTCTGTACTGTATGTATGCCCATGGCTGTGTATGTTTAACTGTTATTAGAAGTACATATTTGAATTGCATCTATATTATACTTTCGTCTGTCACTTTGCCTTGTCAATAAATTTCACATTTCTTCCTTGTGATAATCAAATAAGATCATCTTGTCTGTTACTATTTTTTGTATTGAATAAAAGCACTTTTGCAGATTTCACAAGTTTGAGTCTTTTTTCTCCAGACGGGACTGATTAAAATAGTAATGGTGATCAGGGGTGTTGCTAGGGGGCAAAAAAAACAGGGGCTTCAGCCCAAAGTCCGAGCCCAGCATGGTGCGCACTGACCTACCTGACATACACTGACCCACACTGACCATTACACTGACCTACCTGACATACACTGACCATTATACTCACCTACCTGACCTACCTGACATACACTGACCATTACTTTCACCTACCTGACATACACTGACCTACCTGACCCACACTCACCTACCTGACATACATTGACTATGACCATTACACACACCTACCTGACATACACTGACCTACCTGACCCACACTGACATGATACACTGACCTACCTGACCATCAGACTTCAGGTGATCCTCTTGCAGCTCAGCCGTAGTGTGCGGCGCGCCCGTAGAGTAGACAGCAGGCACTCCAGGCAGCCAGAGCCATGACACATGACAGGAGAGGAGAGCCGCCCGCCCAAGCGCCACAGGAGAGGAGAGCCGCATTGTAATTGCCGCCTTCTGGAGCATGCAGCGCCTATGATGGACATCATACGTCCTGCGGTCCCCGCATTGGACCAGTGGGACATCCATCATAGGCGGTGCAGGCTCCAGAAGGCAGGACCTGCTATGTCACTCGGCCACGCTCGGGTCAGATTGGTCCCCGCTCGGTGGGGTGGCTCGGGGCTAATAACAAAACTGTGCATGCCCAAGACCCAGGGCTCCAGCCACCATCAGCTCCCCCGCCTACGCCACTGAGATGATTATTTTATGATCTGAAGAAAATTGTATAATATGAGATTACCTGTTAACTTGCACATTTTTTAACATCATGTTTTGTCATATTTACGTTATAAATAATACTAATGTACCAAATAATTTTGAAGCTCAGCTGAACCCTCACATTTTTTTTTTACTTTAGACTGCATAACAAGTAAATATATGGCATTCTTTTTTATTTATTTTTACAATGTGTGTGTACTACAGTATAAGCTGTCCTATGCTGGCAGCACACCAGGGAGCCAGACTGCTGCTCTCACACAGAGAGCACAGAGGTCCGGATCTCCAGCGGTCTGACACTCCCCATACATAATACTCCATACAACAATGCCCATATGTGCTGAGCAGTATTGCTGATTGAAGCACTATGCAAGGGAGAGTGTCAGGGTTCTGCACTCTGTGTAAGAGCATCTTTCTGTCTCTCCAGGGTGCTGCCAAAACAGGGCAGCTTTTACAGTGTTGCTGACAAACATATTGATAGGAGCTCTGTGTGATGCCACTAACACACTAGAAGTCCTATGGGTACTTCTGCAAAGAAAATAGAGGAGCTCTGTGTGATGCCACTAACACACTAGAAGTACTGTGGGTGCTTCTGCAAAGAAAATAGAGGAGCTCTGTGTGATGCCACTAACACACTAGAAGTCCTGTGGGTGCTTCTGCAAAGAAAATAGAGGAGCTCTGTGTGATGCCACTAACACACTAGAAGTCCTGTGGGTGCTGCTGAGAAGAAAATAGAGGAGCTCTGTGTGATGCCACTAACACACTAGAAGTCCTATAGGTGCTTCTGGGAAGAAAATATAGGTCTGTGTGATGGGACTAACACACTTCAAGTCCTATAGGTGCTTCTGGGAACAAAATATAGGATCTCTGTGTGATGGGACTAACACACTTCAAGTCCTATAGGTGCTTCTGGGAACAAAATATATGATCTCTGTGTGATGGGACTAACACACTTCAAGTCCTAATGGTGCTTCTGGGAACAAAATATATGATCTCTGTGTGATGGGACTAACACACTTCAAGTCCTATAGGTGCTTCTGGGAACAAAATATATGATCTCTGTGTGATGGGACTAACACACTGCAAGTCCTATAGGTGCTTCTGGGAACAAAATATATGATCTCTGTGTGATGGGACTAACACACTTCAAGTCCTATAGGTGCTTCTGGGAACAAAATATAGGATCTCTGTGTGATGGGACTAACACACTTCAAGTCCTATAGGTGCTTCTGGGAACAAAATATATGATCTCTGTGTGATGGGACTAACACACTTCAAGTCCTATAGGTGCTTCTGGGAACAAAATATAGGATCTCTGTGTGATGGGACTAACACACTTCAAGTCCTATAGGTGCTTCTGGGAACAAAATATATGATCTCTGTGTGATGGGACTAACACACTTCAAGTCCTATAGGTGCTTCTGGGAACAAAATATATGATCTCTGTGTGATGGGACTAACACACTTCAAGTCCTATAGGTGCTTCTGGGAACAAAATATATGATCTCTGTGTGATGGGACTAACACACTTCAAGTCCTATAGGTGCTTCTGGGAACAAAATATATGATCTCTGTGT
Organism: Lithobates sylvaticus; assembly: GCA_028564925.1. NCBI lineage: Eukaryota > Metazoa > Chordata > Amphibia > Anura > Ranidae > Lithobates > Lithobates sylvaticus. Next base: position 250,833,364 of record CM053027.1, on the reverse strand, counting down.
GATGGGACTAACACACTTCAAGTCCTATGGGTGCTTCTGGGAACAAAATATATGATCTCTGTGTGATGGGACTAACACACTTCAAGTCCTATAGGTGCTTCTGGGAACAAAATATATGATCTCTGTGTGATGGGACTAACACACTTCAAGTCCTATAGGTGCTTCTGGGAACAAAATATATGATCTCTGTGTGATGGGACTAACACACTTCAAGTCCTATAGGTGCTTCTGGGAACAAAATATATGATCTCTGTGTGATGGGACTAACACACTTCAAGTCCTATAGGTGCTTCTGGGAACAAAATATATGATCTCTGTGTGATGGGACTAACACACTTCAAGTCCTATAGGTGCTTCTGGGAACAAAAATATAGGATCTCTGTGTGATGGGACTAACACACTTCAAGTCCTATAGGTGCTTCTGGGAACAAAATATATGATCTCTGTGTGATGGGACTAACACACTTCAAGTCCTATAGGTGCTTCTGGGAACAAAATATAGGATCTCTGTGTGATGGGACTAACACACTTCAAGTCCTATGGGTGCTTCTGGGAACAAAATATATGATCTCTGTGTGATGGGACTAACACACTTCAAGTCCTATAGGTGCTTCTGGGAACAAAATATATGATCTCTGTGTGATGGGACTAACACACTTCAAGTCCTATAGGTGCTTCTGGGAACAAAATATATGATCTCTGTGTGATGGGACTAACACACTTCAAGTCCTATAGGTGCTTCTGGGAACAAAATATATGATCTCTGTGTGATGGGACTAACACACTTCAAGTCCTATAGGTGCTTCTGGGAACAAAATATATGATCTCTGTGTGATGGGACTAACACACTTCAAGTCCTATAGGTGCCTCTGGGAACAAAATATATGATCTCTGTGTGATGGGACTAACACACTTCAAGTCCTATAGGTGCTTCTGGGAACAAAATATAGGATCTCTGTGTGATGGGACTAACACACTTCAAGTCCTATAGGTGCTTCTGGGAAGAAAATATAGGAGCTCTGCCTGCCTGCCACGAACACACTATTAGTCCTATAGGTGCTTCTGGGAACAAAATATAGGAGCTCTGCCTGCCTGCCAGGAACACACTACAAGTCCTATAGGTGCTTCTGGGAACAAAATATATGATCTCTGTGTGATGGGACTAACACACTTCAAGTCCTATAGGTGCTTCTGGGAACAAAATATATGATCTCTGTGTGATGGGACTAACACACTTCAAGTCCTATAGGTGCTTCTGGGAACAAAATATATGATCTCTGTGTGATGGGACTAACACACTTCAAGTCCTATAGGTGCTTCTGGGAACAAAATATATGATCTCTGTGTGATGGGACTAACACACTTCAAGTCCTATAGGTGCTTCTGGGAAGAAAATATAGGAGCTCTGCCTGCCTGCCAGGAACACACTACAAGTCCTATAGGTGCTTCTGGGAACAAAATATAGGAGCTCTGCCTGCCTGCCAGGAACACACTACAAGTCCTATAGGTGCTTCTGGGAACAAAATATAGGAGCTCTGCCTGCCTGCCAGGAACACACTACAAGTCCTATAGGTGCTTCTGGGAACAAAATATAGGAGCTCTGCCTGCCTGCCACGAACACACTACAAGTCCTATAGGTGCTTCTGGGAACAAAATATAGGAGCTCTGCCTGCCTGCCACGAACACACTACAAGTCCTATAGGTGCTTCTGGGAACAAAATATAGGAGCTCTGCCTGCCTGCCACGAACACACTACAAGTCCTATAGGTGCTTCTGGGAACAAAATATAGGAGCTCTGCCTGCCTGCCACGAACACACTACAAGCCCCTCTTTCTAAATCAATCTTTGTAAATTAATCTATCTAACTCAATCTCTCTAAGTAAATCTCTCTAACTAACTAAATCCAGCAGAGTGTCACAGATCTATCCTGCTCTATCTGCGCCGGAACAGCATGTGACCGGCGCAGACGGCGTGGCGGCCTTTTATAGGGGGGGGCGTGTACTAAAGCCCCTGAGCTGTAATTGGCTACAGGCGTCCTGCCTGTAGCCAATTATGGCTCTTCGAGTTTCCGGGGCTGTGATTGGCCAAGCATGCGGGGTCACAGTGCATGCTTGGCCAATCATCAGCCAGCAATGCACTGCGCCGGCCGCGCCGGCCGCAATGCATTGCGGGGCCGCTCGCATCACACGAACGTGATGCGAGCGGCCAAAATAGTTCTGGGCTCGCCGAGCGAGCGAACGCCCGGTGCTCGATGCGAACGTGGGTTCGCATCGAGCACCGGGCCCATCCCTAAGCAGAACTATGTGTTTATAAGGCCTTTGCAATTGTGTTTGTACTGCTGCATGTATTTCATGTGATTTGTACTATACCACATGTATAGAATATCATGTGACCGAAAACAAAACCAAACCATTCACACTGTGACTTGCATACTGTGGTAAAGCCAACCCATTAAAAACATCTAAGATGTTGAGGTTTCAGTTGATAACTTACAGTATAAGCAACAGAGGAGCCATAGAAAAATGTCTTTTACCACGTTGGAAAACATTAAAGTATTTTAACCATAGGTTTCCTGTGCCATCGGGCCATCGGTTTCCTATTGTTTCCTGACTTAGTTAAAGTAAACGACGTTATTTAACGGCGTTACTTTAGAGGGTAACGAGTAATCTAACTGATTACTCTTCCCCTCATGGTAACGCTGTTCCCATTACTTGGGCGGCATTACTGCAATTACATCTACCGTCGACGGGTGCACCAAGATGGCCGCCGCTCCGGAGCTAGGCCGAAGCCACGGCCTTTCCTAAGGCCAAGGCCGCGGAGCGCTCCGCAGATCGTGTCAGTCATTTGCAGCCTTCCATTGTAGCCTTGTCAGTCATTTGCAGCCTTGTCAGTCATTTATAGCCTTCCATTGCAGCCTTGTCAGTCATTTGCAGTCTTCCGTGTCATTTGCAGTCTTCCATGTCATTTGCAGCCTTGTCAGTCATTTACAGCCTTCCATTGCAGCCTTGTCAGTCATTTGCAGCCTTCCATGTCATTTGCAGCCTTTCATATAATTTGCAGCCTTGTCAGTGTCTTTTTTCTTCTAAAAATGGCGCCTCCGAGATACAGAGTGGATGTCCTGTGTATCTCGGCAGCGCTCGGTAGTTCTCGGCGGCTTTCGGGTATTTTCGTCCGTTCTCGGCTATTTTCAGCCGCACTCGGCTGTTCTCGGCAGCTTTCGGCTTTCCGAAAGCCGCCGAGGACGGCCGAGTGTGGCCAAAAATAGCCGAGAGCGGCCGAAGATAGCCGAGAACGGCCGAAGATACCCTGAAAGCCACCGAGAACAGCAGAAGAGGTTACAAACGGCGGGGGATGGGCATATAACACGCACCTCCGATTTTCCCCTCATTTTAAGTGGAAAAAAGTGCGTGTTATATGCCGATAAATACGGTAATTACTTTTTTAAAGTAAGATGACCACCACTGGGTATTGGCCAGGTGATGAGCGGTGCTTGGTTTCCAACAGATATGACGCTTGCCAATCTTTGTTTTATCGGAACAGAGTATTTTGTTTCTCAAACTCCAGGCGGGCTGTCATGTGCCTTTTACTGAGGAGTGGGTTCCGTCTGGCCACTCTATCATACAGGCCTGATTGTTGGAGTGCTGCAGAGATGGTTGTTCTTCTGGAAGGTTCTCCTCTCTCCACCAAGAAATGCTGGAGCTCTGTCAGAGTGACCATCAGGTTCTTGGTCACTTCCCTGACTAAGGCACTTCTCCCCCGATCGCTCAGTTTGGCCAAGCGGCCCGCTCTAGGAAGAGTCCTGGTGGTTCTAAACTTCTTCCATTTATGGATGATGGAGGCCAATGTGCTCATTGGGACCGTCAATGCTGCAGACCTTTTTCTGTACCCTTTCCCAGATCTGTGCCTCGATACAATCCTGTCTCAGAGGTCTACAGACAATTCCTTGGACTTCATGGCTTGGTTTGTATTCTGACATGCACTGTTAATTGTAGGACTTTATAAAGACAGGTGTGTGCCTTTCCAAGTCATGTCAAATCAACTGAATTTACCACAGGTGGACTCCAATCAAGTTAAATTTTGAGTGTCATGGCAAAGGCTGTGAATAATTATGTACATGTGTTTTTTTTTGTTTTAAATTTTTAACAAATTTGCAAAGATTTCAAGCAAACTTCTTTCACATTGTCATTATGGGGTATTGTTTGTAGACTTTTGAGGAAAATAACGAGTTTAATCCATTTTGGAATAAGGCTGTAACATAACAAAATGTGGAAAAAGCGAAGCACTGTAAATACTTGATGCACTGTACCCAAAAATGCAGCCATAATAGCTGACATAGAATGCAGAGACCACTTCCATGCCCTCTCCTCCAGACTCCATCTCTAGATTCCCTGAGGCTGCAGTTGCTTCTTCACAGTCCACCGAGGATTATCACCATCAGGTCCTAGGACATTTCAGACATTTGGGTACAGAACCATTGTATCCAGGGGCTACACACTGGAATTTTGGTCTCTGACTCCAACCTGCATTATGTTGTCAAACTTGCCAATATCCCTGTAAAGATTGAGGCTGGGTTCACACCATTGCGAATTGGATGCGGGTTCCCAGCGTCCAAATCGCAATAGAAGGAGATTTTGGCCAGCTCTTTATGGAGCCGGTTCATATATCTCTGCATATATATCTCTGCAGCAGGTCCAGTGAAATTTTGGACCATTTGGGCTGAAATTGGACCTGAAATGGTGAACCAGGACACACCGAACCCCTTCTGTGAGCTGGATGCAGAAATGGTGTGAACCTAGCCTGACAGACCTTCAAGCTACTTTTGTGCAGCTTCTCTATAGGGGGTCATTGCCATCAAACCAAAAAGAGAGTGAGATTTTGGGGTTGCTGTTCCAATCTATTCACTATCCCCACAGCAAGAGGGCATCCATCCAGTACTAGAGCTAAAGGCTCACAACACTTTTCTCCAGGTACAAAAATGTTGTATGGAATCTGCCTGGTCAGTCATTGCATCCATCCATCCATCCGATCTGGCCTCTGTAGACATCTAGAATGCCTACTTACATGCCCCCATCTTCCCAGTGCATCATCCCTTTGCTGTGGGCATGCACCATTTCCATTTTCTTGTCCTTCCCTTTGGCCTGCCCACTGCGTCTTCACCAAGATGCTAGCCCCTGTTCTCACTTTGCTTAGATCTTAGGTGGAATATCTGGATTACCTTCTTCTGAGGGAACTTTTAGCTCTGTCAGCCAATGTCCATTGAACCATGCAAACCTTACAGAGGTTCATATGGATGCTAAATCTCCAAATATCAAAACTGAAGCAATCTCATCAACTGAACTGAGCTGTAACAGCTGTAATTGTAACAGTTGGAACATAAGTTATTGTGATTATGGAATAGGAGTGGGGGGAAATATGGATTTCTATTTTTAAAGTTTTTTTTGTGTGCAGTAGCAATACAGTTTAGGAGTGATTTATCCTGGCTTCACTTGCTATACATTTATTTCTGGTCAATTATACCTTTCTGGTCAGAAAATATTGAATGTTATGATAGTCAAATAACTAGCCTTTTTGTTTAAGGAAGTGAGCAATTACATCATCATTGTATTGCTCTCTATATCAAAATATAAAAAAAATCAGGCTAAACATCCCTGTAAAGTAAATCAAACTGTACATTTTTGCTTCCCTCTAGCTTAATTCTTATGAAAGAGATGATCCTGCCATTTAAAGCGGAACTTCACCCAAAAGGGTATACTTGAATACCTTGGCAGGGAGTGGAAAAAACAGGCCATGAACAGTATTTATGCCTTACTAGGGTCCTTAAGGGCAGCAAAGAGAAGTGGAAGTGCGTCCTGGTCCAGTGGCTGCAGCTCCTACTGGTCCATCCCTCTACGCCGCTGCCTTGGCCATAACATATCCCCCTGCTGTCTACTACAGCTCCACAGCTCTCCCCCCCAAAACCCATTACGACCTTTCAAACCCTTTTCATTGATTCCTATCAAGATTTTTTTCCACGGCCATACCTCCCCCTCCTTCCTCATTTACCAAAACGTATAGTTTTTTTTGTTTCTGTTGTGACTCACTGGCATCTACGTTATCTCTGCTGGTTTGCAATTGGCCAATTGTTGTGGACACTGTTTAAATTCTCACTTCTGAAAAAAAGAATTTGTCCTACTTTTCGCAATTCTTTTCGATTAATAATTATTTTTTTATCGTCTGTTTCTTTTCCCAGTTCTTGAAAATGTGTCAGCTGCAGCATAGAGGGAGATATTTTTTCATCCTTGCAGGGTAAAGTTTCCATTCTCAGAGAATGATTTTTATACTTTGCACGGATGAAAAAGACATCTCATATTTGTATCCATGTGAGGTAAATAGCCTATTCATGGAGAATAGCATCCTTACCTTACACTGATAAAACTAATTACACTCTTGTCTTTTTTATCTGTGTGGGAAAAAGTGGCCATTCTCTGAAAACGGAAGCCTTAACTCACTTGGGTTAAAAAGACATCTCACATTTTTATCTGTTTGGAGTAAGGTGCCCATTCTCATGGAGAATATCATCCTTACCTCACACTGATAAAAAAAAGTACACTTCTCTTTTTCATCTGCGTGGGGTAAAGTGTCCATTCTCTGAAAACAGAAGCCTTACCTTACACGGGTGAAAAAGACACAACTTTGCTACTGTCAGGAACAGCATGCCAGCAGGCAAGATGTTTCCTCAAAACAAATCTTTGCGGGCAGACGCAGGCTGGCATATAGTCATACACATGCTGCACATCCGCTCATACAATCTTGTGCCCGTGTATCTGTCACTATTGTTGGTGCCAGGCGGGCTATATAACTCTGTTTGCACTGACTGCACCTTGCATCTGCCTGTTCCTGTTGCTACTGTATTGCTTATCTGATACCAACTCCAGCCTGCATCCTAACCACGCTCCTGTCTATGTACAGTGGTGTGAAAAAGTGTTTGCCCCCTTCCTCATTTCCTGTTCCTTTGCATGTTTGTCACACTTAAGTGTTTCGGAACATCAAACCAATTTAAACAATAGTCAAGGACAACACAAGTAAACACAAAATGCAATTTGTAAATGAAGGTGTTTATTATTAAAGGTGAAAAAAAATCCAAACCATCATGGCCCTGTGTGAAAAAGTGATTGCCCCCCTTGTTAAAACATACTATAACTGTGGTTGTCCACACCTGAGTTCAATTTCTCTAGCCACACCCAGGCCTGATTATTGCCACACCTGTTCACAATCAAGGCATCACTTAAATAGGAGCTGCTTGACACAGTAAGGTCCACCAGAAGATCCTTAAAAGCTACACATCATGCCGAGACCCAAAGAAATTCAGGAACAATTGAGAAAGAAAGTAATTGAGATCTATCAGTCTGGAAAGGGTTATAAAGCCATTTCCAAAGCTTTGGGAATCCAGCGAACCACAGTGAGAGCCATTATCCACAAATGGCGAAGACATGGAACAGTGGTGAACCTTCCCAGGAGTGGCCGGCCGCCCAAAATTACCCCAAGAGCGCAGCGACGACTCATCCAAGAGGTCACAAAAGACCCCACAACAACGTCCAAGGAACTGCAGGCCTCACTTGCCTCAGTTAAGGTCAGTGTTCATGCCTCCACCATCAGGAAAAGACTGGGCAAAAATGGCCTGCATGGCAGAGTTCCAAGGAGAAAACCACTGCTGAGCAAAAAGAACATCAAAGCTCATCTCAATTTCTCCACAACACATCTTGATGATCCCCAAGACTTTTGGGACAACATTCTGTGGACCGATGAGACAAAAGTGGAACTCTTTGGAAGGTGTGTGTCCAAGTATATCTGGCGTAGAAGGAACACTGCATTTCAGAAAAAGAACATTATACCAACAGTAAAATATGGTGGTGGTAGTGTGATGGTCTGGGGCTGTTTTGCTGCTTCAGGACCTGGAAGACTTGCCGTGATAAAAGGAACTATGAATTCTGCTGTCTACCAAGAGATCCTGAAGGAGAATGTCCGACCATCTGTTCGTGTACTCAAGCTGAAACGAACTTGGGTTCTGCAGCAGGACAATGATCCTAAACACACCAGCAAGTCCACCACCGAATGGCTGAAGAAAAACAAAATGAAGACTTTGGAGTGGCCTAGCCAAAGTCCTGACCTGAATCCTATTGAGATGTTGTGGTATGACCTTAAAAGGCTGTTCATGCTCGAAAACCCTCTAATGTAACTGAATTAGGACAATTCTGCAAAGATGAGTGGGCCAAAATTCCTCCAGGACGCTGTAAAAGCCTCATTGCACGTTATCGCAAACGCTTGGTTGCAGTTGTTGCTGCTAAGGGTGGCCCAACCAGTTATTAGGTTTAGGGGGCAATCACTTTTTCACACAGGGCCATGATGGTTTGGATTTTTTTTCACCTTTAATAATAAACACCTTCATTTACAAATTGCATTTTGTGTTTACTTGTGTTGTCCTTGACTATTTGTTTAAATTGGTTTGATGTTCCGAAACACTTAAGTGTGACAAACATGCAAAGGAACAGGAAATGAGGAAGGGGGCAAACACTTTTTCACACCACTGTATTTGTACCTGATCCGATTACTTGTCTCTATAAAAACAGAGTATGACCTGACATAGCCACTGTGGCAAGCCTCCATGCCGAATTACATGTAATGCAGAGAGAAATTGGTCATGGGACTTTTAACATGGCGTGTCACAAATAAAAAAGTAACAATGTAAATAACATAAAAGTAAAAATATTTATTTTACAAGTTGAAACATTTCATTTTCTCTAGGTACAAAATACACTTGGTATAAGAACAGATCCCAAAAAGGCTATACTAAGCTGACACATGACAAATAAAAAATAAAGCTTAATTCATAGGGATAAATACATAATGATGTTTGCAACCATAGGTACATGATGAGTGTTCCTTATGGAAATCGAGAGATTGAGGGCAAGATGTGAACTCTACGCATGTTTCGTGGATCTCTCCACTCGTCAGGAGTACAATGCCACAAATAGATATAGATCTAAATGAAAAAAAAGTGTATGGGTAAAAAGTTACCTAGGTTAGACAAAAAAAAAATAGAAGAAAAAATAAACTTATTTATATTGATGAATAAATTAATTCTCTCTAAAAATAAAAGGGCAAGGAATCCCATACTCAGATGCCAGCTCAGAAAGCCAGCCCAGCCACTGATAGGGGAAACAGATAATGCCGGATACAATGCTAGGTCTGGGGCTGAGGCGGGGGACCCCTACCCAAAGCAAGGGTTCAGCGATGCAACGAACCAGATGACCAATAAGTAATAATGTGAGGGGAAGGTGGAAGGACACAATGAATTTGAAAGTATAAATGTACACATATAAAAAGTGTAACGAGTAAATGTGATAAAGTGCTTGTATCTAAAAATGTGTCCTGCCCCAAGTGAAAAAATGCCCCACTGCATAGATGGGTGTATAATAGTAAAAACGGCAATGAAAAAAACAGGGGTAAATAAAAAATGCAAAGAGGGGAAAAAAAAATATGTGAACAGAAAATTCTTCAACAAAAACTTGTTGTAGGGTATTTGACTGAGGGAACAAAATTCAAAGTGTCTCTGCAGTGGAGACATGAGAATTTAAATGCTAGATGTTGAACGCTACAAATACCCAAGATGGTGGGTGGGTCCCTGCCAATGTCATGCAAGCGCCAATGGGGGGGAAAGGAAGGCAGAATGATAAATCACAAACCCGGTGCGAACACCGGAAGCGAGTCCACTGCCACCCTAACCCTGGTGCTAGATGGAAGAACAAATGCCCTTGCATCGTGGCGCGGAATGTCGCATGACACCGATGTGTGGGAGGACACCCCCGCCCGCAGATAGGGATGGAGAGGGGAGGTCCTGCCAGGCATCGCAGCCCCAGGAACCAACAGAGGATGGCAACCTCCGCCCCTGGATGAATCAGAGCAGGTAGATGTAAAATCATAACCTTTCATATAAATAAATGTGAAAGGTATATATGTATATATGCAAAATAAAATAAAAATAGTGCTAAGTCAGATCACTAGAGACCGGAGTGTTTTTTTTTATCCAAATATTGAATATATTAAAACAGAGTGTGACCTGACATAGGGAGGGAGGCTTGCCACAGTGGCTAATTACATGTAATGCAGAGAGAAATTGGTCATGGGACTTTGAATGAGGCGTGTCACAAATGAGTAAAAAAGTAACAATGTAAATAACATATAAGGGTACATAAGCGGCGATCGGTAGTGCATCTCCAATCAAGGTAAAAGCCTCTGATGGAGGCTCTTTACCACGTGATCAGCTGTGACCAATCACAGCTGATCACTGCGTGAACCAGGAAGTGCTGGTAATTGGCTTTTCCTCAGTTCGGACTGACAGGGAGAGCCGATCGGTGACTCTCCGCTGATAATCAGCACATTTAATATCAGTGCAGCCCCCATCAGAGGTGCCCACAACAGCTACAAATCAGTGCCAATAAGCTGCCAGTGAGTGCCCACCCGTATCGCCAATCAGTGCCCAAAGTGCCAATCAATATCCCATCAGTAATGCCTGTCAGTGCCCTTCAGATGCCTATGAGTGCCGCCTCAACAGTTTCCATTAGTGCAGCCTTATCAGTACCTGTCAGTAAAGGAGAAAACAGAATTTTGTAACAGAAACAAATGAAAAACGTTTTTAAAAAAAAAAAATTCTTTTTTTGTTTGTTTAGCAAAAAATAAAATACCCAGAGGTGATCAAATACCACCAAAAGAAAGCTCTATTTGTGGAAAGAAAATTTAGTTTGGGTGCAGCGCAATTGTCATTCAAAGAGTGACAGCGCTGAAAGCTGTATTGAAGTGGTTAAATTACCTTAGCAACCAGCCAGCAGATTATCTGCCACTGCTAAATAATTATGGATTCCCTCTGTGCCCTGTCATATATCCAGCCGCTACAGAACTAACTTACCAGATGACCTCCCTGGTGCTCTTTCTCACAGTCTGCAGCACTTCGCATCACACATGCACCATAGAAGAAGGTGGGCCAGGAACAAGGCCAGCCTCACCCCCTCCTCGAGTACTGCCCAATGGAAATGCAAGCCTCGCAGGCTCCGCCCCTGTCGTTTGGCACCCCAGCTCTTCATGTGTGTCAGTCAGACTCTGTGTGCGAGCAGAGCTGTGGCAAGTATGAATACCGCGTGTGCTATATTGAGGGCAGCGGGGTGGCCTTTTTACAGATCATCAGAGCCTGTAAACTACGTAGGGAAAGATTAGGCTTAGAGAGAAAACTGTACTTTAATCTAACCCTTTGCTGTTTTTTGTTTATTTTAAATCTTATTATTGGGGGGAGCTTTTTTGTCTTTTGTTATATTTTTTGGTTGATTTGGCGGTCACTTTTAGATGCTATCTGTTGTGGAAATTTTTATTAATGTATGTTGTCAGATGCCCCCCATTGTCTGTTTTGCTGTAATACGCTCATGCGAGGGCATTCGTGCATACAGACGCTGGTCGAAGACCATTGGATGCAGAAACCTTCCCGTGGACACGGCAGATCTGTTTGCCTTTTTAAGGATGTTTGTTTATGCCTCACCAAGGGACTGGCCACTCCATGGCGATCGCATTTAAACTCCTAAGTAAGCAGATCTGTGTACATGGGAACCATAGTATAACCATACAAAATTATGCCCCGCTGGGCCATAATGGAGTATGGCTCGCATCATTGGTAGCAGTGGGACTATGCACACGATCGTGTTCAGAACCATGTGATTGTCGCATGGTTTTGCACACGACCATTTGCACACGTCACTACTGCATTTCTATTTGAATATATACATGTGTGTTATTGGTTCTTTTGAATGAATACAAGTGTCTGATTGGCCCTCTTTTTTTATCCATGTGTTTAGTAGGGATGAGCCGAACACCCCCGGGTTCGGTTCGAACCAGAACCTTCGAACGGACCGAAAGTTCGCGCGAATTTTCGAACCCTATACGTTATAATGGACGCGAACGTTCGAAATCAAAAGTGCTAATTACAACGGCCAATATGCATGTTAATGTCATAAAACAGGTTTGGGGACCCGGGTCCTGCCCCAGGGGACATATATCAATGCAAAAAGAACTTTTAAAAACTAACGTTTTTTCGGGAGCAGTCATTTTAATGATGCATAAAGTGAAAAAAAAAAAAGTGACATTTTCCTTTAAATATGGTACCTGGGGGGTGTCCAAAGTATGCCTGTGAAGTGGCATGTGTTTCCCGTGTTTAGAACTGTCCTTGCACAAAATGACATTTGTAAAGGAAAAAAAGAAGCCATTTAAAACCACTTGCGGCTTTAGGTTTGATCTTAAGTAGAATCTGAACAGGTACATTATGAAGTGTAGCTCCATCCCAAAAAAATCTATTTTTAAGCTTTTTGGAGAACATAGGGAGGGGTTATCACCCCTGTAACATTTGCTGTCTTTGCACATCTGTTCAGAACATGTCACCTCACTTTCCGTCCCAATGATAAATGTTTTTGGAAAAGTGGGGTTTTAATTGAAACAAGGATTGGTGATAAAGTATCAGTAGAGAGGAGATACCTTTTTCCCAAATTAAATCTAACAGGATAGAATTTCCCTTCCTAGGGGTAGATTTCCTCTCACTTCCTGTTTTCTCTTTCCATTTGCAAGTAGGAGTCGTTTGTAAGTTGGATGTTTGAAAGTAGGGGCCTGGCGTATATACTCTGCAGAAATTTGCCCTATTAGATGTTGGTGTAGCCACAAGACTGGTGGGCACAGGAATGGGCCCTGCTGTGAGTTAATAGATCAAGATTTGTAATTGCATGCACCTGTTGAACAGGGCAGAAAAATTGGGGGTGGTGGTGGTGGACGGTTTTGCCACAAGACTGTAAGCTCTCACAGTTACTCTTGGTGGGCGCAGGAATGGGCCCTGCTGTGAGTTATTAGATCAAGATTTGTAATTGCAAGCACCTGATGAACAGGGCAGAAAAATTGGGCCTTTGGCGGTGGTGGTGGACGGTGTTGCCACAAGACTGTAGGCCCTCATAGTTACTCTTGGTGGGCGCAGGAATGGGCCCTGCTGTGAACTATTAGATCAAGATTTGTAATTACCCGCCCCTGTTACACAGGGGCTGAAAAATTGTGCCTTAGGCACTGGTGCTGGTGCCACAACACTGCAACCCCTCACAGAGACTGTACTTGGAGCACAGCAGTCACACGTGTTGCGAAGCATTTTTTTAAAAAATTGTAAGTACACGCCCCTGTTAAACAGGGGCTGAAAAATTGTGCCTTAGGCACTGGTGCTGGTGCCACAACACTGCAACACGGCCCTCACAGAGACTGTACTTGGAGCACAGCAGTCACACGTGTTGCGAAGCATTTTTTTAAAAAATTGTAAGTACACGCCCCTGTTAAACAGGGGCTGAAAAATTGTGCCTTAGGCACTGGTGCTGGTGCCACAACACTGCAACACGGCCCTCACAGAGACTGTACTTGGAGCACAGCAGTCACACGTGTTGCGAAGCATTTTTTTAAAAAATTGTAAGTACACGCCCCTGTTAAACAGGGGCTGAAAAATTGTGCCTTAGGCACTGGTGCTGGTGCCACAACACTGCAACACGGCCCTCACAGAGACTGTACTTGGAGCACAGCAGTCACACGTGTTGCGAAGCATTTTTTTAAAAAATTGTAAGTACACGCCCCTGTTAAACAGGGGCTGAAAAATTGTGCCTTAGGCACTGGTGCTGGTGCCACAACACTGCAACACGGCCCTCACAGAGACTGTACTTGGAGCACAGCAGTCACACGTGTTGCGAAGCATTTTTTTAAAAAATTGTAAGTACACGCCCCTGTTAAACAGGGGCTGAAAAATTGTGCCTTAGGCACTGGTGCTGTGGCATGGATCATTGAGGAGGAGGAAGAGGATAGTCAGTGAACATAAGAGGACAGTCACTCAGCATCAGCATAGGCAGTCTTGAAGGGATGTGACATTAAAAATTATTCGGTTATATCCGCCTCAGGTGCCTGGTAGCTGGTGGTGATCCAAGACTGATTCATTTTGATGAATGTCAGTCGATCAACCGAGGCGGTGGACAGGCGCACCCTATGATCAGTCACAAATCCTCCAGCAGCACTGAATGTGCGTTCGGAAAGAACGCTGGAGGCAGGACAGGCCAGTAGCTCAATTGCATACTGTGCAAGCTCTGGCCAGTGATCCATCCTCAGGACCCAGTAAGCCAGAGGATTTTCGGTGGGAAAGGTGTCCAAGTCTGACCTTGCCCCAAGGTATTCCTGCACCATGTATATCAGACGCTGGCGATGGTTGCTGGAACCGATCATACCTTGGGGCTGCGGACTAAAAAATTGTCTGAACGCATCGGTCAGACGTCCACCTTCCCCACCGCTCCTTCTGCCACTGACCGAAGCCTCAGCAACTCGTCGCCCAGGACCAGGAGTTTGTAGCCTCCCAGTTTCTGGGAACGCGTTGCACAGACCTTTCTGCAAGGCCTCCCTGAGATGTCTCATCCTCTGCTCCCTCTGCGACGGCAAGATAAGGTCCGCAACCTTACCCTTGTACCGCGGATCAAGGAGAGTGGCCAGCCAGTAATGGTCCCTCTCCTTGATCCGAAGAACACGAGGATCCTTCCGCAGGCTTTGCAGGATCAGGGAGGCCATGCAGCGTAGGTTAGCTGAGGCATTCGGTCCGGAGTCTTCTGGGTCACTGAGGATGACATGATCGCCAGCCACCTCCTCCCAGCCACGTACAAGTCCACTGGCTTGTTGGGACTGTACATCATCCCTAAAAGACTGCTGCTGCTGATGCTGAGTGCCAGGCTCCACCTCCATGCTCACACAATCCTCCTCCTCCTCCTCCTCCTCCCTCATCCTCTTCCTGTGTGATGGGTGGGACAGAAGGAACACTGTCCGGATAAAGGGGGCCTTGAGAGGCAAGGAAGTCCTCCTCTTCCTGCCTCTGTTCTGCCTCAAGTGCCCTGTCCATTATCCCACGCAGCGTATGCTCCAACAGGTGGACAAGAGGGACAGTGTCACTGATGCATGCACTGTCACTGCTCACCATCCTCGTGGCCTCCTCAAATGGTGAGAGGACAGTGCATGCATCCCTGATCATGCTCCACTGACGTGGGGAAAAAAACCCAAGCTCCCCTGACCCTGTCCTGGTGCCGTAGTCGCAAAGGTACTCATTGATGGCCCTCTGCTGCGTGTGCAGTCGCTGCAGCATGGCCAACGTTGAGTTCCACCTGGTGGGCATGTCAGATATTAGGCGGTTCTTGGGCAGGTTCAGCTCCTTTTGCAGCTCAGTCAGCCGAGCACTGGCATTATAAGATCGGCGGAAATGCACACAGACTTTCCTGGCCTGCCTCAGGACATCCTGTAAGCCTGGGAACCTGCCCAAGAACCGCTGCACCACCAGGTTGAGGACGTGAGCCATGCAGGGCACATGGGTGAGCTGCCCCTGTCGCAGGGCGGAGAGGAGGTTGGTGCCATTGTCAGAAACGACCATTCCTGGCTTAAGCTGACGTGGCGTCAACCACCTCTCGGCCTGCCCCTGCAGAGCTGCCAGAACCTCTGGCCCAGTGTGGCTCCTGTCCCCCAAACACACCAGCGCAAGCACGGCATGGCATCTTTTTGCCTGCGTACTTGCGTAGCCCCTTGTACGCCTACGGAGCACCGCTGGTTCCAAGGACAGAGCACTGGAGGAAGAAGAAGAGGAGGGGGTGGAGGAGAGAGGTGTGTCACAACCAGTAGCAGTAGTCGCGTTTTGGAGGCGTGGTGGCGGAACAACCTCCAACACTACTGCACCTTGTCCTGCATCCCTCCCAGCTGCCAATAGAGTGACCCAATGGGCCGTGAAAGAAAGGTACCGTCCCTGTCCATGCCTGCTGGACCATGAGTCAGCGGTAATATGCACCTTACCGCTGACCGCCCTGTCCAGCGAGGCATGGACATTGCCCTCCACATGCCGGTAGAGAGACGGAATCGCCTTCCGCGAGAAAAAGTGGCGTTTGGGAACCTGCCACTGAGGAACCGCACATTGAACAAACTCACGGAAGGGGGCCGAGTCTACCAACTGAAAAGGCAGCAGTTGAAGTGCTAGCAATTTAGCAAGGCTAGCATTCAACCGCTGGGCATGTGGATGGCTGGGAGTGTACTTCTTTCTACGGTCCAGCAGCTGGGGCAGGGAAATTTGCCTGCTGCATTCGGACGTCGGTGTACTGCAAGTACTTGGTTGTGACACACCGAATTCTACACCTTCAGTCCTCTCAGAGCAGCTTTCAGAGAGGACTGAAGGTGTAGTGGGGATGGAGATCCCAGCTGAGGAGGAGCAAGGAGAGGTCCGCTTAGTTCTTTGGTGTGGGTCTTTTATGTGTGCCTGCCAACGAGCTGCATGGCAGGTCGCCATATGTCTGGTCATGCTTGTCGTGCCCAAGCGGCTGATGTTTTGGCCACGCGAGATACGCTTGAGACAAATATTGCAAATAGCAGTGGTGCGATCTGCTGCACTCGTCTCAAAAAAGGCCCACACCAAAGAACTTTTCTGATAACGTGCAGAGGCAGCGCCCTGCACAGGCGGAGCTCTGCGGTGTTGTACAGTTGCTGTGCTGGCCTCTACCTGGCCTCCAGGGGGCATCCTGCCTCGTTGGACATGTGACGCCGCATCCTCCTCCTCCTCGTCCTCCTCCTCATCCTCTCTCCCTTGAGGCACCCACGTGGAGTCAGTGACCTCATCATCCCCTCCCTCTTCACCACTAGAGCAAACCTGGCAGTAAGCTGCAGCTGGTGGAACTGTACTGCCAGATTCCTCAAGCTGGGTATCGTCATCCGAGCCTTCGAATCGTTGGGCATCCTCCTGGAGCATGTACCCAACACTGTGCTCAAAGAGTTCGGGGGACTCCTCAGGAGGACATGGTGGGTCTAGGGAAGGGGTGGCTGATGATGCTCTGTCAGTACCCTGAGCCTGGGTGAGAGAGGATGAGGAGGATGAGGAGGGCTTGGTCATCCATTCTACCAAGCCTTCAGCATGATGCGGCTCCACATGTCCAGCTGCCGAAAACAAAGACGCGCGTGTCCCATGGCCACGTGCTGATGACGATGCACGACCACGTCCACGTCCACGGCCACGTCCACTAGAAACAGAGACTGTCTGCCCTGTGTTCTTGGCTCTGCACGCTCTGCCTCCCCTTGGCGGTCTTCCAGCCATTGTAGTCGGTAGTCCTGTGGGTGCTGCTGAGAAGAAAATATAGGAGCTCTGTGTGATGCCACTAACACACTAGAAGTCCTATAGGTGCTTCTGCAAAGAAAATATAGGAGCTCTGTGTGATGCCACTAACACACTAGAAGTCCTGTGGGTGCTGCTGAGAAGAAAATATAGGAGCTCTGTGTGATGCCACTAACACACTAGAAGTCCTATGGGTGCTTCTGCAAAGAAAATATAGGAGCTCTGTGTGATGCCACTAACACACTAGAAGTCCTGTGGGTGCTGCTGAGAAGAATATATAGGAGCTCTGTGTGATGCCACTAACACACTAGAAGTCCTGTGGGTGCTGCTGAGAAGAAAATATAGGAGCTCTGTGTGATGCCACTAACACACTAGAAGTCCTATGGGTGCTTCTGCAAAGAAAATATAGGAGCTCTGTGTGATGCCACTAACACACTAGAAGTCCTGTGGGTGCTGCTGAGAAGAAAATATAGGAGCTCTGTGTGATGCCACTAACACACTAGAAGTCCTATAGGTGCTTCTGCAAAGAAAATATAGGAGCTCTGTGTGATGCCACTAACACACTAGAAGTCCTGTGGGTGCTGCTGAGAAGAAAATATAGGAGCTCTGTGTGATGCCACTAACACACTAGAAGTCCTGTGGGTGCTTCTGCAAAGAAAATAGAGGAGCTCTGTGTGATGCCACTAACACACTAGAAGTCCTATAGGTGCTTCTGCAAAGAAAATATAGGAGCTCTGTGTGATGCCACTAACACACTAGAAGTCCTGTGGGTGCTGCTGAGAAGAATATATAGGAGCTCTGTGTGATGCCACTAACACACTAGAAGTCCTATGGGTGCTTCTGCAAAGAAAATAGAGGAGCTCTGTGTGATGCCACTAACACACTAGAAGTCCTGTGGGTGCTTCTGCAAAGAAAATAGAGGAGCTCTGTGTGATGCCACTAACACACTAGAAGTCCTATAGGTGCTTCTGCAAAGAAAATATAGGAGCTCTGTGTGATGCCACTAACACACTAGAAGTCCTGTGGGTGCTGCTGAGAAGAATATATAGGAGCTCTGTGTGATGCCACTAACACACTAGAAGTCCTATGGGTGCTTCTGCAAAGAAAATAGAGGAGCTCTGTGTGATGCCACTAACACACTAGAAGTCCTGTGGGTGCTTCTGCAAAGAAAATAGAGGAGCTCTGTGTGATGCCACTAACACACTAGAAGTCCTGTGGGTGCTGCTGAGAAGAATATATAGGAGCTCTGTGTGATGCCACTAACACACTAGAAGTCCTATGGGTGCTTCTGCAAAGAAAATAGAGGAGCTCTGTGTGATGCCACTAACACACTAGAAGTCCTGTGGGTGCTTCTGCAAAGAAAATAGAGGAGCTCTGTGTGATGCCACTAACACACTAGAAGTCCTGTGGGTGCTTCTGCAAAGAAAATAGAGGAGCTCTGTGTGATGCCACTAACACACTAGAAGTCCTATGGGTGCTTCTGCAAAGAAAATAGAGGAGCTCTGTGTGATGCCACTAACACACTAGAAGTCCTGTGGGTGCTTCTGCAAAGAAAATAGAGGAGCTCTGTGTGATGCCACTAACACACTAGAAGTCCTGTGGGTGCTTCTGCAAAGAAAATAGAGGAGCTCTGTGTGATGCCACTAACACACTAGAAGTCCTGTGGGTGCTTCTGCAAAGAAAATAGAGGAGCTCTGTGTGATGCCACTAACACACTAGAAGTCCTGTGGGTGCTGCTGAGAAGAATATATAGGAGCTCTGTGTGATGCCACTAACACACTAGAAGTCCTGTGGGTGCTTATGCAAAGAAAATAGAGGAGCTCTGTGTGATGGGACTAACACACTTCAAGTCCTATAGGTGCTTCTGGGAAGAAAATATTGCTCTGTGTGTGTAATGGGACTAACACACTTCAAGTCCTATAGGTGCTTCTGGGAAGAAAATATAGCTCTGTGTGTGTAATGGGACTAACACACTTCAAGTCCTATAGGTGCCTCTGGGAACAAAATATAGGAGCTCTGCCTGCCTGCCACGAACACACTACAAGTCCTATAGGTGCTTCTGGTAACAAAATATAGGAGCTCTGCCTGCCTGCCACTAACACACTACAAGTCCTATAGGTGCTTCTGGGAAGAAAATATAGCTCTGTGTGTGTAATGGGACTAACACACTTCAAGTCCTATAAGTGCTTCTGGGAACAAAATATAGGAGCTCTGCCTGCCTGCCACGAACACACTACAAGTCCTATAGGTGCTTCTGGGAAGAAAATATAGCTCTGTGTGTGTAATGGGACTAACACACTTCAAGTCCTATAGGTGCTTCTGGGAACAAAGTATAGCTCTTTGTGTGTAATGGGACTAACACACTTCAAGTCCTATAGGTGCTTCTGGGAAGAAAATATAGCTCTGTGTGTGTGATGGGACTAACACACTTCAAGTCCTATAGGTGCTTCTGGGAACAAAATATAGCTCTGTGTGTGTAATGGGACTAACACACTTCAAGTCCTATAGGTGCTTCTGGGAACAAAATATAGCTCTGTGTGTGTGATGGGACTAACACACTTCAAGTCCTATAGGTGCTTCTGGGAACAAAATATAGCTCTGTGTGTGTAATGGGACTAACACACTTCAAGTCCTATAGGTGCTTCTGGGAACAAAATATAGCTCTGTGTGTGTGATGGGACTAACACACTTCAAGTCCTATAGGTGCTTCTGGGAAGAAAATATAGCTCTGTGTGTGTAATGGGACTAACACACTACAAGTCCTATAGGTGCTTCTGGGAAGAAAATATAGCTCTGTGTGTGTAATGGGACTAACACACTTCAAGTCCTATAGGTGCTTCTGGGAAGAAAATATAGCTCTGTGTGTGTGATGGGACTAACACACTTCAAGTCCTATAGGTGCTTCTGGGAAGAAAATATAGCTCTGTGTGTGTAATGGGACTAACACACTTCAAGTCCTATAGGTGCTTCTGGGAAGAAAATATAGCTCTGTGTGTGTAATGGGACTAACACACTTCAAGTCCTATAGGTGCTTCTGGGAACAAAATATAGCTCTGTGTGTGTAATGGGACTAACACACTTCAAGTCCTATAGGTGCTTCTGGGAAGAAAATATAGCTCTGTGTGTGTAATGGGACTAACACACTTCAAGTCCTATAGGTGCTTCTGGGAACAAAGTATAGCTCTTTGTGTGTAATGGGACTAACACACTTCAAGTCCTATAGGTGCTTCTGGGAAGAAAATATAGCTCTGTGTGTGTGATGGGACTAACACACTTCAAGTCCTATAGGTGCTTCTGGGAACAAAATATAGCTCTGTGTGTGTAATGGGACTAACACACTTCAAGTCCTATAGGTGCTTCTGGGAACAAAATATAGCTCTGTGTGTGTGATGGGACTAACACACTTCAAGTCCTATAGGTGCTTCTGGGAAGAAAATATAGCTCTGTGTGTGTAATGGGACTAACACACTTCAAGTCCTATAGGTGCTTCTGGGAAGAAAATATAGCTCTGTGTGTGTAATGGGACTAACACACTTCAAGTCCTATAGGTGCTTCTGGGAAGAAAATATAGCTCTGTGTGTGTAATGGGACTAACACACTTCAAGTCCTATAGGTGCTTCTGGGAAGAAAATATAGCTCTGTGTGTGTGATGGGACTAACACACTTCAAGTCCTATAGGTGCTTCTGGGAACAAAATATAGCTCTGTGTGTGTAATGGGACTAACACACTTCAAGTCCTATAGGTGCTTCTGGGAAGAAAATATAGCTCTGTGTGTGTAATGGGACTAACACACTTCAAGTCCTATAGGTGCTTCTGGGAAGAAAATATAGCTCTGTGTGTGTAATGGGACTAACACACTTCAAGTCCTATAGGTGCTTCTGGGAACAAAATATAGCTCTGTGTGTGTGATGGGACTAACACACTTCAAGTCCTATAGGTGCTTCTGGGAAGAAAATATAGCTCTGTGTGTGTAATGGGACTAACACACTACAAGTCCTATAGGTGCTTCTGGGAAGAAAATATAGCTCTGTGTGTGTAATGGGACTAACACACTTCAAGTCCTATAGGTGCTTCTGGGAAGAAAATATAGCTCTGTGTGTGTGATGGGACTAACACACTTCAAGTCCTATAGGTGCTTCTGGGAACAAAATATAGCTCTGTGTGTGTAATGGGACTAACACACTTCAAGTCCTATAGGTGCTTCTGGGAACAAAATATAGCTCTGTGTGTGTGATGGGACTAACACACTTCAAGTCCTATAGGTGCTTCTGGGAACAAAATATAGCTCTGTGTGTGTAATGGGACTAACACACTTCAAGTCCTATAGGTGCTTCTGGGAACAAAATATAGCTCTGTGTGTGTGATGGGACTAACACACTTCAAGTCCTATAGGTGCTTCTGGGAACAAAATATAGCTCTGTGTGTGTAATGGGACTAACACACTTCAAGTCCTATAGGTGCTTCTGGGAAGAAAATATAGCTCTGTGTGTGTAATGGGACTAACACACTTCAAGTCCTATAGGTGCTTCTGGGAAGAAAATATAGCTCTGTGTGTGTAATGGGACTAACACACTTCAAGTCCTATAGGTGCTTCTGGGAAGAAAATATAGCTCTGTGTGTGTAATGGGACTAACACACTTCAAGTCCTATAGGTGCTTCTGGGAAGAAAATATAGCTCTGTGTGTGTAATGGGACTAACACACTTCAAGTCCTATAGGTGCTTCTGGGAACAAAGTATAGCTCTTTGTGTGTAATGGGACTAACACACTTCAAGTCCTATAGGTGCTTCTGGGAAGAAAATATAGCTCTGTGTGTGTGATGGGACTAACACACTTCAAGTCCTATAGGTGCTTCTGGGAACAAAATATAGGAGCTCTGCCTGCCTGCCACGAACACACTACAAGTCCTATAGGTGCTTCTGGTAACAAAATATAGGAGCTCTGCCTGCCTGCCACTAACACACTACAAGTCCTATAGGTGCTTCTGGTAACAAAATATAGGAGCTCTGCCTGCCTGTCACTAACACACTACAAGTCCTATAGGTGCTTCTGGTAACAAAATATAGGAGCTCTGCCTGCCTGCCACTAACACACTACAAGTCCTATAGGTGCTTCTGGTAACAAAATATAGGAGCTCTGCCTGCCTGCCACGAACACACTACAAGTCCTATAGGTGCTTCTGGTAACAAAATATAGGAGCTCTGCCTGCCTGCCACGAGCACACTACAAGCCCCTCTTTGTCAATCAATCTTTGTAACTGAATCTATCTAACTCAATCTCTGCAAGTGAATCTCTCTCTCTATCTATCTAAATGCAGCAGAGTGTCACAGGAACAGCCTGCTCAATCTGCGCCGGAACAGCATGTGACCGGCGCAGACGGCGTGGCGGCGTTTTATAGGGGGGGGCGTGTACTACAGCCCCTGAGCTGTAATTGGCTACAGGCGTCCTGCCTGTAGCCAATTATGGCTCTTCGAGTTTCCGGGGCTGTGATTGGCCAAGCATGCGGGGTCACAGTGCATGCTTGGCCAATCATCAGCCAGCAATGCACTGCGTCGGCCGCGCCGGCCGCAATGCATTGCGGGGCCGCTCGCATCCCACGAACGTGATGCGAGCGGCCAAAATAGTTCTGGGCTCGCCGAGCGAGCGAACGCCCGGTGCTCGATGCGAACGTGGGTTCGCATCGAGCACCGGGCCCATCCTTAGTGTTTAGTATAAATAAAAGCAGCCTGGCTATTCTGTTCAGGATTATACTGAGTTCAAGGTGATACCAGCATCTGTTTGTGTTACTTGGAGATATAATTGAGCGCGCTTTCCCGGCATTATACAACACGGCTGTTTTTGTGCTTTTAAGCGCAAATAAATTATATGCTTATAGGGAGAAGCTTAGAATTTCCCTGATATATCCCATCCATAGTCCAATTTTATTCGGCAAAGCTACCCTTTAAAAAATATTTTTTTTTAAATCTTTTTTTATTTCAGGGGTTGGTACTTGGGGCTATATTTTCTTTATTTTATGTTGAAAGGACCTTACTTTTTCTATCCTTAGACTGGTGGGGGTTTTGGGGTGGTATTTTAGGGTTTTTGTGGAATTTATACTGTATACTGAGCATTTACTTGTTACTGAATGTTTGTTATTTAAGCTGCTTTTTGTTTGCAGCACACCACTGCATAGTTTGAAAGTAAAACAAACAAAAAAAACACTGTGCAACCTAAACTACCTGTTTTATATATCCTGATGAAAATTTTTAGACGGTTCTATTCTCTGTAGTATGTCAATTCTTGTAGTAAAACCCCAGTCTGTATTCTTTGTTTCTATTAAATTTGGGCTTAGCCTTGCTCATGAAAAATGTCCTGCTGCTGACTTTACACCACTCTATCATCTACATTCCATTATTTCTTAATGAGAGCTGAAAAACTTTTTTTTTCAGAATGAAATTAATCAAATTGCCTGGTCTAAAGTTACTCAAAGGTGTCATGCAAGTAACCAGCACACATAGTCTACAGCCCAGGTCAATTTAACACATTGGGGTATGAAGACAACAGTCCAAGGGTTAATACAGTGTGAAGACACAAGTGGTTACCAAGGGTAACACAGGTTTCACAAGCAGCCTGTTGTAAGTGTGTACATGTGGCAGTTGAGCTAGCCACTTGCAGAAGGAGTTGTTATCGAAACTTTCTCAATGAGCAGGTCTGTCTCCCATAGCAACAGGAGCAGATCAGCACCGCAGAGGTCCTCAACTTGTGTACAGGTACAGAAGAGGAAGAGTTAAGTGAGTGCGCGCATGGAGCCCACGCTAGGCGCACAGCAGGGCCCTATTCCATTACTTGGAGTGAGGTAGCAGAGATATGCTGGACAGATGGAGAGGGCATTGGCTCTGCATGTCCCTCCTAAATGCAACAGTGACCGCGTGGTGGACATTAACATGGAGAGAGTTAACTAGAGTTCATTCGTCTGTTCAAGCAAAAGTGACCCTATCCAAAGGTGCCTAGTATAGCCCACATTAACCCACCTTGGGGTAGGCCTCCTATGTGACCCACACTTGGCGCTCAACTAGTAGGGGAACATGGAGGAAGTCAGAAATGCATACTACCCATGACCTACCCACCAACACCCCCTTACAACATATTTGGTGTCCAGCGTGGGACTTCGCCCACTGCATACACCTGAAGACCACCATCTTCCTTGGCGCATGGCTACCCAACACATCTAGCAAGGAGATGACTGCTTTGATAGCAAGCATTTATCTTGGCTACCAGCACTGACCTGGAGGCAAGCACTGGCACAAGGAATACAGAATGAAATGAGACATGTCAACTTCACCTCCCTTGCATTCCTAATGCTGGTGCTTACCTTGAGCAAGTGCTAAGGAACACAGGAAAAGCCTGTCTCCCTGCTACATTTTTTTTTTTTCTTAAGTACAAGTTATCCATAGCAGTGCCCAGGTTCCTATGCAATTTGACAGTAATTTACATATTAGCCCTAAAATTGGCCAGAGTTTAACAACAAGATTTTTTACTTGTGGGAACACCTTCCCACCCAGGATATAGTAAAATGGCGGCCAGGCAGCAGCACTGTTTTTCTGGGAGGGCGTCACATGACTTCCTTCCAGAATGCGCCTCTCGTGCGGCCGCAGGTCCACCGGACAAAGCCAGTGACCCATCACAGGAGATCACATAACAGTTGTAAACAATGGATGGCTTCCTTTCGTGCCATCCATTGTGTACAATTGTGTTGCTAGCTGTGATGGGTCACAGCGAACACATGGTACAGACAGGCCAATCACAGCCCATCTGTTCCATGTGATTAGCTTTGACCAATCGCAGATAATCACAACAAAAGACACTGAATGAACTATTTTAAATGAGTAAAAATGGTTGCTTTTACCAATTAAATTCATTGGTTTTGTCAGGGCTGGGCTCAGCCCTTCCTTCTCAGAGCTCTGTGCTCAGCTGTCGGTTAATTGCCAGCACTCTTCATTCCTCAGTGACTCACCTGGTCTTCATTTCCTGTTTGTCAGCTAGCTTTGCTGGCTATTTAAACTGCCTGGATCAGATCTCCTGTGCCTTCGCCTCGGTCAACATATCCAGATACTCTCTGCTGTGTTTTCCTGTTAAAGACTTTTGCCTGGCTGACTTCCCTTTTGGTTCCTGATCCTGTTTACTGCCTCTACTACTCTGATCTCTGGGGTCCTGTTTCACTGGCTTGTTCCGACTACCGAACCCTGGCTATGTTTTGACTACGTTTGCTCTGTTTATACCATTTTACCATTTTATTAAAGAGTGTGATTTTACTGCACTTCTGTCTTAGTCTGATTCATGGTTCCTGACGGGTATACTGTATACCATCATAATGTGTAAAAAATATATATATATATTCTGATCACTTCCCTACAGTAGTACAGCGTTACTATGGTAACACTTTGGAAGCAGATTGGAACAACAATAAATTATCTTAAAAAAATAGATTTTATTGAACATAGATACATAAGAATAAACAGTATCAAATTATAAAAAGGTATCGTCCATTGACAGCCACACAATGGCCAGAAGAGACGGACGTTACATATACCCAAAGAAAGAAATTATGTTTCAACAGTATGGCATCAGAAACATGTGTAAGCCCCTGTGTGTCAACACGTTTCGCTGGATCACTTCCTCAGGACTCACTTTGGGGGGTATAGAACAGGTCTCACTGATCTGGGCAATCACCACTGTCTACACAGGATTCTCCATGGATGGGAGTCATAACACCATCCCAGGAATGGTACTTTCAGGGGAAGATATACAGGCACGCGTTATAGGTGTTGGCCTATTCCCATCCCCCCACATGGATTTATGCAGTCATAGCTTTCAGGCGAAGATACACAGGCACAAATTACAGGTGGTGCCCCATGTGGATTTATGCGGTTATAGCTGTGAAGTAGATAACCTTCATGCAACTGTAAAGTTCTTGAAGGGCTATACTCATTATTCCATGTGAATGTGACTACTGATTGCGATACAGTAAATATATTTGTCTGATGATAAGGGTACCATACAAGCTTTCATTTTGCTCCTAGAGGTTGAACCACCTTTTTTGGTATATACTTCAAATTTGAAATCCTTGCTTTGGTTATTCTGGTGTTATGATGCCCATCCAGGGATACGCCACTGTGTAGACAGTGGCGTATGTCCGGATCAGTGAGACCTGTTCTATACCCCCCAAAGTGTGTCCTGAGGAAGCGATCCAGCAAAATGTGTTGACGTACAGGGGCTCGCACATGTTTCCGATGTCATACTGTTGAAACATCATTTCTTTCTTTGGGTATATGTAACGTCCGTCTCTTCTGGCCATTGCGTGGCAGTCAATGGACGATACCTTTTTATAATTTTATACTGTTTATTCTTATGTATCTATGTTCAATAAAATCCAAATTTTTAAGATAATAAATTGTTGTTCCAATCTGCTTCCAAAGTCCGACCTAGAGGGTTTCTTTTCCAATAAATTTTACGGATGTGGCACATGACTGATTCACTTTAAGGTACTTTAATTCTTTGGTCACAGTGTGGGTTATTTACTAAAGGAAAATCCACTTTGCACTGCAAGTGCACTTGGAAGTAAAGTCGCTGTAGATTCAAGGGGGACATGCAAGGAAAATAAAAAAACAGCATTTTAGCTTGCACATGATTGGATGATAAAATCAGCAGAGCTTCCACTCATTTCAGATCTACCCCTTATATTTAGAGTGACTGCACTTCTAAGTACACTTGCAGTGCAAAGTGGATTTGCCTTTTGTAAATAACCCCCAGTGTGTTAGAAAAAAAATCGTTGCATGACCACACAATTGTCATTCAAAGTGTGACAGCGCTGAAAGCTGAAAATTGGTCTGGGCAGGAAGGGGGTAAAAGTTCCTGGTATTGAAGTGGTTAAAGCATATTTACGGGTACAAGGACTCTGGCACTGTGCGTATGCACAGTGCATACAGGGAGAGTACAGTATACTGCACTGCTCAATTGGGTTGACTTTGTAGGGGAGAAAAGACTGCTAATTTATCTTAGTGAATAAAGTGAAGCTTCATTATCCAACCACATGCGAGTCAATTTTTTATTTATTTTTTATTTGTTTCCCTTGCACATTTTTGGGTACTCAAAGTGAATACAGCTTCACCAGCTAAAGCTAAATGAACAATTACTTTGGTAAGTGTAAAGTCTCTATTACTTGGGTAAATCAACCCTTCTGTCTGCTAAGAGTAATTGAAATAACAGTCTCTCTCTGTTTATTTTAAAAGGGTTGCTATATACACTACCTAATATACAAATGCATACTAGAGCGACAGTCTATCTGTATATTAAACAGAATCATGGAAATATGGTACAAGCATGTAAAATGTTAAATCCTCATCAAAAAATATTTTAAACATGGAATAGCAAATGCTATGATGGTAACTGGAAATTAGCAGTCACTAAAAATACATGTCAATTTCCCTTTAAAAGAGCATCTTCCATCTGACACAAAATAGGATTATCTCTCAGAGGATTACTCATGCAGAACCACATAGCAGCTTCACTGCAGGAATGAAGCTAAAATTAACTCTGCCAGTGACAAAGATGGGCAGAGACATATCCCTTTGTTACTTTGAAGCCGCAAAGAAGTGTTAGTGCGTGGTTGTGAAAATCTACTGGAATTATTATTTTTTTTACATTTCATTTCTGAAATTTTAGTAAATTAAAAAATAATTTTAAAATGTGTAGAGAAGGTGACATCTGGATGGGTCATTTTTGTCAATCCTTAATAGACAAAAATGCGCAAAACTGCTAGAAGAGCTAATGTATTGACCCTTCCGTAGCCCAGCTTTATCCTCTTAAATGCACTAGTCTGCTGATTCTCCTATAAATGTGAAGCATCTTCATGCATGTTTCAAATTCCTCCTTGTTTAAATCTTTAGTCATGCTTTAATGCACCATTATTAAACTTCCTGCCTATAGAGTAGATTCAGGCATCTGCAGAAGGCATATCACTTTCATTACAAATAGATGTAGCCCTAAAGTAAACCTATACTTTTTCCAGCAGCATTTACTTAAAGAAGTGTTGCCATTAAAAAAATAAATGTTTTAAAGTCAGAAGCTACAAATACTGCAGCGGCTGACTTTTAATAATCAGACACTTACCTGTCCCAGGGTCCAGCGATGCGTCTCCCCCTCCGTTCGGCGTTACCAGCATTGTAACGGTGGGAGCCCGGCCGGGCACCCACTGCGCATGCCACGCGCCGTGATTGGCCGCGCAATCATCTGGGACCTGTCACATGTCCCAGATGATTGACAAGAGGGAGGGGGCAGAGCTGAGCCCTTCCTGCGCCGAGGGGAAGTGATGTCACCAGCCCAGGCACTGAAGGAGGCAGACTACGAGGGACCCCCCTAGCAACAGCCATTTAGAGGTGAGTAACCTCCACTTTAATGCCTTTTACTCCACCATTGCTTGATTCAGCCACCCAGAACAAAGAGAGGAAGTGCTGTGTAAGCTCCAAGTCATGAAATTAAACAGGACTGAGGCAGGGGCAGATTCAGAGTCTAGTCTCGGGAGGGGCACTGCCAGAAAATAAGGTGTTGCTTACCGAACTGGGGGGGGAGGGGTCAGGAGGGCACACACCAGGGAGGTCAGGCGGGCACAGTATGGGTTCAGAAGGGCACACACCAGGGAGGTCAGGAGGGCACATACCAGGGAGGTCAGGAGGATATAGTACGGGATCAGGAGGGCACACGCGAGGAAGGTCAGGAGGGCACAGTAGGGGGTCAGGAGGGCACACACCAAGGAGGTTAGGAGGGCATACACTGGAGGGAGGGAGGTCGGAAAGGGCACACATTGGGGGAGTCAGGAGGGCACACACCAGGGGAGGGTCAGGAGGCACACACTGGGAGTCAGGAGGGCACACACCAGGTAGGTCAGGAAGGCATACACTGGGGGAGGGGTGTGGAGGGCACACACTTGGGGGGTCGGAAGGGCACACATTGGGGGAGTCAGGAGGGCACACACAAGGGTAGTCAGGAGTGCACACACTGGGGGGGGGGGGGGTCAGGAGGGCACACATCAGGGTGCAGTCACAATGCTTTAATGAGCCCAATTTCTCACTGTGCCACATGAAAAGTATATGCAATCCCATTTGTCAGCTAACAGCTCCTTTATGCTAAGCTGCAGTAACTCAGCAGACTTAGCATAGAGGTACCTGTAAACAAATCCACAAAGTACTTCTAGTAGAGCT
This sequence comes from Lithobates sylvaticus, assembly GCA_028564925.1. Lineage (NCBI taxonomy): Eukaryota > Metazoa > Chordata > Amphibia > Anura > Ranidae > Lithobates > Lithobates sylvaticus. Next base: position 250,803,922 of record CM053027.1, on the reverse strand, counting down.
TACCTCCAGAAAGTTCACATTCCCTCTGCTCAGCTGCACACACCTCCCTCTTCCAGACAGGAGCGATCTCAGGGGGCAGGCACATCCCCATCCTTCCCACCCAAGCAGCAGAAGCCAGAAGGCTCCCGCCTACTCAAGCAGCAGCCTGCAGGAGAGAGGCTGGAAAACTCTATAAAACTCTACTTTATAGCGCAAAAAATAAAAACCGCAGAGATGATCAAATACCACCAAAAGAAAGCTCTTTTTGTGAGGAAAAAAGGACGTCAATTATGTTTGGGAGCCACATCGCATGACCATGCAATTGTCAGTTAAAGCGATGCAGTGCCAATTCGCAAAAAGTGCTCTGGTCCTTGGCCAGCCAAATGCTCCGGGGCTGAAGTGGTTTATTGAACAAGCTGAAGTTAGCTAACATGCACAGCTGGACCAGATTTTGCGCCCTCCAGTTTTGGTAAATCAACCTCAATGTTTCATCCTACCCCATAAACGTAAACTCTGCATATTTCCCTTTGCTCTTGGTGACAGAAGGGTAGCAAAGGGAAGTTAAGGTAAGTATGTACTGCTGAGCAGAAGGTATGTTAAACTGTAACTAAAAATGCAATCTAAAAATGTCAGCAGATAGATATTTATTGTATAAAATACTATTCTGCCATAAAAGCTCTCTATCTTCCTGCTAGCAGATTTTTACAGATTGTATAATGAATTCCTGCATGCATGCATGGGATTTTGATCATCCCGACCCAGCCAAAGAGTCCTGAACCAGAAGATGGAGACTTCAGCAATTTGGGATATCACACATGTCACAATGCTGGATGGGGGCTCTTTACAAGGTAGGTGTGTCAAAATGCGCAAATATGCTGCCGCATACTTGTATATTATGGCAAAAGTCCCCGATAGGCTCAAAAAAATTATTTCCACTTTTAGAAAAATTGAACCACCATAGGAAGACCCAAGTTTTGTTGCCAACATCCCCTAAATTTGAAACAGAAAATAGGAAAGTACCCCCCCCCCCCCGGTACTATGGGACTTTAGAGGCAGACTCGATATATCAAATTGACTTAATATAAAAATATAAAGTTTATTCATACACAATTAAAAAACATTGGTGCATACATCACCATAAGTTACATAAAACAGCATAATGCACATGGGCTCATGTAGAGCTGGTTATTGATGCGACAGTCTCTTCGTGTTTCAGGAGCAAATTCCCCAAAAGTATATCCCTTCTTCAGGTTAATTAAAGAGAGAAGATCATAAACTTAAGACATTCTATAATAGAACATAATATATGTTAAGAACATAGAAACAGGTAAGAAGTATACACATGTTGTAAATTGTACCAGCAGTGGAGAATACATACCAACATCACAGCCCGCAATAGACTCATCACAAATAAAAACAACCAAAGGTAAGTCTGCATTAGGGTTTAGATAATCTCCTCAGAGTTGATCCCCCAGGGAAAAAGGGGGGCCACCAAGGCCCCCGAATGCCCTTCACAAGGATCCAAGGGCACAGAAAATTTGAGCCAACAGATGGGGAGTGTAGCGAGGGAAAGAAAGGAAGTCATGGCTGATGGGGAGTAGGGTAGCTTATAGTGTCGCAGTAACCACTCCCCCTATATATACCCAATACTTACTGTGCAGTGATTACAGACTGCATCCTTTATAGGAAGTTTATGATGCATATCTGTGTGTACCATTATTTGATGATTGCTATAATAATGCAGGGACAACGATGATGTTTCCCCTAATCTACCACCGTCCATACCACCGGGCTCAGAGGGAAGAGCCCCGGCTGGAGGTTAGGAGGGCCCTTTATGGTTTCTTGCACCAGGGCCCTAAAGGTTCTGGTTATGCCACTGGCTTAGACTATCCTTTCATTGATGTTGTTAGCAGTTTTGGAGTATCCCATGCCTCAATCCCCCTTCTTTTGTAAGTTTTACAAGCAATAAATCACAAAAAGACAAACGCTTGACTGCTTGTGGGAGCTGGAGTGAATGGACTGTGGCTTGGGTGGCTGGTAACCTCTGTACTGTTTGGGAAAGAACTAGGTTAATTCAATGGCCCCTGTGGGGGTAGCGCTACATTTAGACTAGGATTAAACAATGGTGAGGCTAGGGTCAATGGTGCATTTAGTGACAATGGGAGGGCTAAGTTTATTAGCTCTGGGGTAAGGGTTACTAACACATAATGTCACAAAATATACTGTACATTAAAATATAATGCAAAAAAAAAGTTTTATCTTTGCTGAAATAAATGCTAAATTTCATGAAGTTATGTAGAACAGAGTAGTTGGACATATAAATGAAATGTTTGCATAAACTCTTTTGTCCATAGATGTGCTCCTAGAGTAGTGGCACTTTTTGTTTATGGCTCTTCATTAGTGGCACGCAGTTGCACTCTATAAGGGCACATGCATTGGTAGTTGGAGTCATTTTTGCCCGCTGGACACAGGAGAGGAGCTATTATTCTAGGTTCTTCGTGTGACAGGTGGCATTTGTGATAATTGTATGCATAGGGTGCCATAGGCATAAACACTATTATACACTACATTATTTTGAACTGTTTTATGGAATTAGAAGCCATACTGACAGGTGGACACATGAGGGAAATTACTTTACTAGTTGTAGAGTTAATAGGGAGACCAGCAATGATTAACAGTCAGTGTAACAGCAGAAATTGAGCTAAATTGGGATTATTGCACTCTGTGGCTAATAAAAAAAATAAAAATAAAAGTTAGATTTGTGCTACAAACAGCACAGTAGTTAAAGTGATCTTTCAAAGTTGAAATCCAGGAAGATATAAAAACACAGCTTAATCCAGTCATTAAAAAATAATGAAATGTATTTTAATTAAAACTAACATAAATGCAAAAATCTGTAAAGTAAGGCTAATGCCCTGTACACACGGTCGGACTTTCCGACGGAAAATGTGCGATCGGATCGTGTTGTCGGAAAATCCGATCGTGTGTGGGCTCCATCGGACTTTTTCCGTCGGAATTTCCGACACACAAAGTTTGAGAGCTGGACATAAAATTTTCCGACAACAAAATCTGATAGTTTAAATTCCGATCGTGTGTAGACAATTCCGACGGACAAAGTGCCACATATTCTCAGAATAAATTAAGAGCCAAAAGCTATTGGCTACTGGGCCGTTTATAGTCCCAACGTACGTGTTGTACGTCACCTCGTTCAGAACGATCAAATTTTCCGACAACTTCGTGTGACCGTGTGTATGCAAGACAAGTTTGGGCCAAAATCTGTTGGAAAAAAATCAGACGGATTTTGTCGTCGGAATGTCCGACCCTGTGTACAAAGCATAAGAGAAAAGGACCAATAAGAGACAATGCTATCAGTCAATGGTGTAAAAATGCTTAAAAGAGGAGAGAGCACAGTTTTACCTTTTTCTATTTACTTATATGTCTTCATTGTCCAGTCATAGACTGGAGCAATTTTCTGGGTTTTATCTACATTAACACTTTAAACAGAGTTGTATTAAAAGCATTCTGGTTCTTGAGGACAGACTTTCAATTTTAGTACTGCACCCTGTGTCCCCACAAACATATAGTTACATAGTAGGTGAGGTTGAAAAAAGTCCATCTAGTTCAACCTGTGTGTGCGCGTTTATGTTAATAGCACATTGTATATCCCTGTATCTTGTGATCGTTAAGATACCCATCTAATAGTTTTTTTTTTATTATCGATGCTCCCCGCTGATACCAGTGCTTGTGAAAGAGAATTCCACATTCTTACCGCTCTGACAGTAAAGAACCCTCTATGCAGTTTAAGGTTAAACCGCTTCTCTTCTAATTTTAGTGAATGGCCGCATGTCTTTTTAAATTCCCTTTCACTGAAAAGTTTGTTCCCTAAGGTCATCAGTATGATATTTGTACATCGATATCATATCCCCTCTCAAGCGTCTCCTCTCCAGAGGGAATACGTTTAATGCTTGTAGACTTTTCCCATAGCTGAGGTCCTTCAGTCCTTTTATTAGCTTTGTTGCCCTTCTCTGGACTCTCTCCAGTTCCAGCACATCCCTCCTAAGGATCATCAAATCTACATAAAATCTACATTACATCAAATCTACATTAATGAGTTGGGGGACATTTCAGTCAATTACATCTCCCAACCCACTCATATTGATTTGTACTTTTAAACACGCATGCTAAAACCTCATATAAGCTTTACCATGTTACAGTAATTTCAAAAGTGGTTGTCAATGATTTTTTTAACCACTTGCCCACTGGGCGCTTAAACCCCCTTCCTAAACAGGCCAATTGTCAGCTTTCAGTGCTCTTACATTTTGAATGACAATTACTCAGTCGTGCAACACTGTACGTATATGAAATGTTTGTCCTTTTTTCACACAAATAGAGCTTTCTTTTGGTGGTATTTAATCACCACTGGATTTAAAAATGTTTGTGCTATAAATGAAAAAATGTTGTAAACAAATGAAAAGTTATACTGCTATATATCTAAGGTAAAAAATAACCCAAATCAGTGTATAATATTTGGTCTTTGTCTACAAGCTATGGTGCCAATCATTGAAACCTGATCACACCTGATGTACTGACAGCCATTTCTCATTTCTTGAGACACTAAGGCCCCTGTCACACTGGGGCGGTGCAGGCATTGGCGGTAAAGCAGCGCTATATTTAGCGCTGCTTTACCGTCGTTTTAGCCACGCAATTCGGACGCTAGCGCGGCGGTTTTAACCCCCGCTAGTGGACGAAAAAGGGTTAAAACCCCCCACAAAGCGCTGCTCCAGCGGCGCTTTGCTTGCGGTATTGGAAGCTTTATCATTTGTAATGCACTAGGTTGGTACGCCCTCCTTCTTTTCTTTCTTTTTTAGTTCATGGGCACTGTAGTGCCACAGGGGGCACTGATGTGGCACTGTAGTGGCACAGGGGGCACTGATGAGGCACTATATTAGCACTGGTGGCACTACTAGGCACTGTAAAAATCAATTAGACTTACTTTTCTTCACTCGATCTCTCTCCTCTCCTCTCACACTCTATCAGTTAGAGGGGAGGAGAGAGCTGAACCCCCGCATGACCCAGATTGTTTACATGATCACATGGTAAAGGACCACTGTCATTGGCCCTTTACCACGATCCGTGACGCGCCGGGTCCGGTGAACTCAGCGAGCATGGACACTTCTGTGTGCGCGTCTCATGGAGCGTGCGGGAAGCACGAGTTCAGTAGGACATCCCTGGACGCCCTTCCAGAACTAGCCAACTGCACGGTAGCTGTCTTTTGGTTAAATCTGCAGATTTCAATGAAACAATACCTTGTGATTTTGCCATGAAGGTCCCTGTTCAATTACATCATGTTATGGGGTAATAATTGTCTCCTAATCATGCTCCTGTTGTCACCCGGTCATATACACCCCAATTAGAAACTACAAGCAGTTGCTGACAAATGTTGCACAGGTAGAGCCGGTTCACATAGGGGCGACTTGTCAGGTGACTTAGCCGTTCTGTACAATGGAACCGTTCTAATAGGAGCCACTCAAGTCGATCCGACTTAGAAAAAGGTTCCTGTACTACTTTGGGGTGACTTGAGGCGACTTGCATTGACTTTTATATAGAAGTCGTTTTGCAAGTCACCGCTGAAGTCGAGTGCAGGTTGCCTCACAGAGTCGGCCTGCAAGTCGTGTCGCCCCTGTGTGAACCGGCCCGTATAGTCCACTGTAGTCACCATCAGAAAGCCAGTCTTGAGCAATGAAATGTAGCCAAAGCTGGATCAACTGCATTTAGACATTCAGAGGCTGAAAAAGGCTGGAGAAAATCAAAAGTACCGAGATGTAAAAAAAGAATTAAAAAAAAGATTAACAATATAAAAAAAATCTGCAGTTGTTCAGGATACACAGTGCTTTACTAAACTAAGGGGTTGATTTACTAGGCAAATAGACTGTGCACTTTGCAAAGTGCAGTTGCTCCAGAGCTTAGTAAATGAGGTAAGCCTTCACTTTGCCAAGAATGCCCAATCATGTGCAAGGAAAATAAAAAGAACTGCATTTTTGCTTGCACATGATTGCATGGTGGAATTTAGAAGAGCTTCTGTTCATTTACTAAGCTTTGGAGCATCTGCTCTTGCAGAGTGCAACTGCACTTTGCAAATTGACCAGTCGATTTGCCTTTAGTAAATCAACCCCTAAATGTCTTCCAGTTAGGAATTAGATCTTCTTTAACCCCTCAAGCTCTATGGGCATGTATCTGCAGTAGCAGCCATGAGTTTGCTTTTCTTTTCCTTAGCTTTTATGTAAAAGTGATCTGTGCAGCTGTAGAGTCATCAGATCCCTTTTACAGGACTCTCATGGTGAGACCCCCCATTTCACCTCCCCACACACTGCCAGACCTCCATTCTGTGGTCCCTGGACTATCATGCTCCTCCAGGAGCCTGTTACTACAACAAACAGTGTCAGGATGGTGAGTGGGACATCCGTTCCCCAATGTCGTCTGCAGAGTGGGAACTCAGAAGTGCTCAGCTCTCAGCACATTTGGGTTCAGAGCTGTCAAAATCCCAATTCCAAGTAAACTACGGATCAAGCACAGTTTGTGCTTGTTTGGCTTCAGCCGAGGGCAAGGAAGACATTAGGGGTTCTAACAGACCTTTGATGTCGCCATAACATGATACATGGCACCTGGACAATGCCATCACTTAGGGGGTTTGTTATCCCCCATTGTGAGAGTGATAGAGTTAAAAATAAGTAAAAAATAAATAAAATTAAAACACCCTTGTTGCCCCACACACACATACGAATGCAAACACGTTCAAAGGTATAAATAAAATAATTAATAATTCAAGGTGAATGGAATTGGTCCTGTACCATGTGATTGCTGTGTCCAAGCACAGCGATCACAAAATGTAAACAGAGGTTGCATTGTGCAGCCATCAGATGCCTCCCCTCACACAGAGATTGTCTGTAAGAGGAGAAAGAGCCATTGCAATGTCCTGTGAGTTATTCAGTGTCTGTCACACAGTTTCACACACAAAACCCAATGAAGCCAGCTAATAGTGTCCCTGATCACTGCCCAGACAGAGTAGTTTGAATATACTGCAGCCAGCCACCTGCTACATAGTTACATAGTTAGTCAGGTTGAAAAAAGACACAAGTCCATCCAGTTCAACCACAAAAAAAAAAAGCAATATCATACAATCCCATATACCCAATTCTATAACCACAGTTGATCCAGAGGAAGGCGAAAAACCCCAGCAGAGCCTGATCCAATTTACTAAAGCAGGGAAAAATATTCCTTCCTGATCCCCCGAGAGGCAATCGGATTTCCCCCGGATCAACTTTACCTATAAATGTTATATTATGGTTATATTATGTACATTTAGGAAATAATCCAGGCCTTTCTTAAAGCAATCTACCAAGCTGGCCAGAACCACCTCTGCAGGGAGTCTATTCCACATTTTCACAGCTCTTACTGTGAAAAAACCTTTCCGTATTTGGAGATGAAATCTCTTTTCCTCTAGATGTAAAGAGTGCCCCCTTGTCCTCTTTGTTGACTGTAAAGTGAATAACTCAACACCAAGTTCACTATATGTGATTGGGTATGTGGCGCTAACCCTTGAATAAATAATCTAAAAAGCTCAGAGAATCCGAAAGATGAGTGACCTTTGACAAATAACTAAATAGATAAGCATATAAATATGAATAAAAATAAATACAATTCCTTAATAAAATATAGGTAAAATAGTGAATCCAGATAAGATGTGCATGAAAGTGACCAATAGATAAATAAAATCTTCAATAAAAATAAAAATAATAATAATATCCGTGCTATAATAAATATAAGTGCTGGGGTAAAGAATGATGATGGTATTGGATTAAAAAATGTTCTGTAGATCAAAAGTTAAAGTGTACAGTGCAACGTGCAGAATGTGTGAATAAAGAACCGATAAATTGGTTCTGAGAGTGCAAGGAAATTGCAAGGAAAATAAATAACTGAACGAATGTACCCTTAACCCTTACATGCCAATCTGACCTGGGAGCCCCTTACCCCTGGAGTGCCCTTTGGATAGAGTATGAGGATCGGAGTGAGAGCCCATAGGAGCCTATAGGAGAGAGGACCCGGAAAGTTACCAGGCTTGCCACCTTAGAGGCTATCTGCGACACTAGGCCTATAGGGGCCGCAAATAGAGGTGAGAGGCACGGATCATCACTGTGATCAACACAAAGACTCCTGAAAATTTCCATTTATTTGCACTTATTATAGAGCCCTATGCTCCTCAGTATTACAGATTGTGGACTTTATCGTTTGTTTTCCGCTATCTATTTTTTTGCAAGCTGGGACTTGTAGTGCACCAGATTTTATTTCCATTGTTTATACTTTTTTCATCGTTATTATATTATTGGTACCACTTGTTTTACCATACCTACAGTGATATAAGTTTTTTTCATCTGTATGGTCACTTTGTCACTATTTGGGATATATATGCACATTCGTTCAGTTATTTATTTTCCTTGCAATTTCCTTGCACTCTCAGAAACAATTTATCGGTTCTTTATTCACACATTCTGCACGTTGCACTGTGCACTTTAGCTTTTGATCTACGGAACATTTTTTAATCCAATACCATCATCATTCTTTACCCCAGCACTTATATTTATTATAGCACGGATATTATTATTATTTTTATTTTTATTGAAGATTTTATTTATCTATTGGTCACTTTCATGCACATCTTATCTGGATTCACTATTTTACCTATATTTTATTAAGGAATTGTATTTATTTTTATTCATACTTATATGCTTATCTATTTAGTTATTTGTCAAAGGTCACTCATCTTTCGGATTCTCTGAGCTTTTTAGATTATTTATTCAAGGGTTAGCGCCACATACCCAATCATTTATTTTTACCTTTGCAAGTGTGAGATCACTTATATGTTGGCTGCTTTCCTTTTCTTTTTCTTTTTATTGTTTACAGTAGTTTTTGGTTGAGCGCACTGATTACCCCTTTACTCTAAAGTTCACTATATGGACCCCTTATATACTTGTTGATACATGTTGTACATGTTGATCATATCCCCCCTTAATCTCCTCTTATCAAGAGTGAATAAATTCAGTTCCTCTAATATTTCCTCATAGCTGAGCTCCTCCATGCCTCTTATCAGTTTGGTTGCATTTCTCTGCACTTTCTCCAGTTCCCCAATATCCTTTTTGAGAACTGGTGCCCAAAACTGAACTGCATATTCCAGATGAGGTCTTACTAATGATTTGAACAGGGGCAAAATGATATCTTTCTCTCCGGAGTCCATACCTCTCTTAATACAAGAAAGGACTTTGCTCACATTGGAAACCACAGCTTGGCATTGCATTGCATGTTACATCTGTCCCAGTGTCACCAGTGCTGCCAAGAACAGTGTACCTTATCACTAGCGACACCAGTCACCAGACCAGTGCCGCCAGCCAGTATCCCTGATTGCAGTGACGCCAGACCAGTATACGGCAGCACCAGTGTCCTGATCACCGCCACACCAGTGCCAGTGTCAACAGAGCTAGTGCTAGTGTCAACAGAGCTAGTGTCTCTGACTGCAGTGACACCAGACTAGTATAGACCAGCACCAGTGTCCTGATCACCACCACACCAGTGCCAGTGTCAATAATGTCAGTGAAGCCAACAATACTGTTCTGATTGCTGGTCATGCCAGTGTCTGTAGAGCCTTTGAAGCTAGCAATAGTGTTCTGATCACTGTCATACCAGTATAATGTCACCAGAACACCATATCCAAAAAAATTTACCCAAGCAAGGGCCCATTCTGATTCTGAGCATGACAGATGTGAGTAGTGGGGAACTCTCACTGTCAGATTCAGATTCTGAATATGAACCCATGCGGAGCATGGTTAAGTAGCCAATTCAGAGGAGGAAGGGGTCCCAGGAAAAAGAATCAGGCGTTTTGAACAGCAGCAGGCAACCACCAGTGGTGTCGCACATCCCTGTGTAGTGGTGAGCACCAGCAGCTATACTTGGATGAAAGGCCAAGTACAATTAGTGGGGTGTCACATCAGACACAGAGGATTAGCCCAAGTTCACACTGCTCCGACATGAAAGTCATACGACTTCTGAACTGACTTTGCCCTGCAACTTCAGTCCAACTTTGATCCGACTTAATGTGACTTTTTACACTCTGCAGCATTGAATTTGTATCATAGTCGGACCAAAGTAGTGGAGGAACAAAATTGAAGCGACTTGTGTCAGATCAGTTAAGACGGCTCTCATAGGGAAACATTTAATTTGACATGTCACGTGACTTGTGTTCTCACAAGTCAAATCCCATTTCGCACCAGTGTGAAACGGCCCTTAGGGCCAATACTAGTGTCCCAGAGGTACTTTCAAATCCTTTATGGCTACCTTCCAATTCAGCACTCCCTATCATCCTCCCATTTACAGCGCAACTAGGCATTCATGCAGAAACCAAAGAATTCACACCCATTCAGATGTTTTATTTATTTTTCGCATATTTTTTTAAGTCCAAATTTGGACCAATGCAATATATATGCCCAGCAGTACATCACCAATTTGCTCAGTTTTGTTAATGCTTGCCCATTTGAGTGGAAGCCTGTCACAGTTGAATAATTTAGAATCTTTTTTGGATTTACACTAAACTTGGGGCTCACTAAAAAAAAGATCAGCTGAAGCCAGTCCACGCACCTCATTCACCATATGCCACTGTATTCCTCCATGATTACCAGGACACACTATAAAATAATTTGAGAGTTTTGCATTTTATCCACAATTCCCTGTGTTCTCACCAAAAGCCACCCCAAATAAGACAAGCTTTATAAAATTAGGCCATGTATTCAATATTTTATAGAAACAAATTATGAACTAAACCACATGACATGCCAGTAATTTGTGTATATAGGGTGTATGAGCATTAACCTTATTTAACTGTTATTTTATTTACTTCTATATGCAATTATGTATTTTACCTTTGTATCTAATGAATACATTCTAATATTTTATAAATTACCTACTAGTGTGCCTTTAAAGTCCAACTATTTAGTTCATAATTTGTTTCTATATACCCAGTATCAGGATGTTGGCACATTATTACCTGTAGTTTCACAGTGTCACCCTGTGTAAACACATCTTAGTCCAAAAACTTTTTCAATATTCAATATTTTACCCTCAAATTTTCCAAAATGTACACTTCTCCATAAGGAAAACCACCTTTGTGTCAATATTTTTGGGCCAGTCTGGCACTTTTCCATCATTTTGACAGATACCTGCTCCCACTTCCCAGTAAGATAGCCAATCAATGATCTACAACATTTTCGGCCCCTCCTCCTTTCGGGACACACACTGGTCCCAAAAGATGGCGGGACCATTCAGAAAGTGCAGCTCGACTGGTGCATGCACAGTAGGAAACCTGCTGTGAAGCCTGAAGCCGATTTCCCTTACTTATAATTCCAGCGCCTGCACCGATTGACAAATTGGCTGGGGTGCCAAATCGCGGGATCCCTGGGAAGGTAAGCGTCCTTATATTAAAAGTCACCTGCGTCAGTACTGGTAGCTCTTTTTTAATGTTGCATGGTTTAGCTTTGCAATCTGTTATATGCATGTGAGGCTGGGTAACTCTTAAAAGGTTTATCTTTTATTAATGTTTGAAAAAGAAAATATAGAGGCTCAAATAAGCAGATGGCAAGTCTAAGTGTCAAATGTCACAGTGAAGATTCTAATATCACTACTTTTTTTTCAAGCTCGTCATACTGTGCTGCACTTTGGGATTAAAATGTTTAATGGTTGCTAATATGTTTATGTTTTTCTAATATTCACCAAAAAAAGCACTTCCCGAGACATTAATTTTGTATTCTCTATGACTTTAAAAATCTACAGTGGAGTCCATATGCTCCATTTCGCTGACTGAATCTGCTTTCAGCATTCTACTTATTTTGGTTATGTAATTCTTTCAGGCACATTTTGTTCAACAAATTATTCATTCATAAATTAAAATGTCAAACCTTGTCAGTGTTCTGGTAATTTTCCTACTGCAGTGAACAGAAATAAAGATGTCATACTTTTTTACATTTATCAAGTAGGTTGTATTCTAAGATACTCACAACCTTTTATGCAGTTTGAAAAAGTAATTTATATGAAAAAAGTAATAAACTTTGGGTATAGATATAAAAGGAAAAAAATGTTTTGAACCTTTAGGAATATTCTGGAGCATGCATGAAATTTGAATCTGATGTTCAACTAAATCATTGTGAAGGGGATTTTTTTTTCGTTTTCTTTTTATTTAGGATATTCAAAGGAACTGGAAAATGCAACACCCAAAACTCCCAGATGGTCAGGAACAGGAATTATGTCTGGGAGGTAACAATGTTGGAGTTTTCAAAACATGTAAGAATTCAGGGGCTGACACAGCCCACCAGTCTCCAGACCCATAATTAAAATATCACTGTTGGTTGGACTAAACCTTTAGGTTATTGAAGGAAAAGAAAGTGCATCCTAAAATAAAGTAATTATGAGTCAGATAGTTGAATCAACTTGTGAATTGATGCAGTTTGTAGACAGGTTCAGTTTGTTTCTTCCTCAGCAGGTGGCGCTCAACGGTTTCCTTGGTTTCCTGGGTCATTGAAGAAGTGATCCGGTTGGATGCTTTTGCCTGTCAGCCATTTTGGGTCAGGCAGAGCATATTTAAGGCCCTGGCTTTAGGGATTGGCATGATTTATGTGAGTAGGTAATGCAGGAAAGGTACCCCATTTGTTAGAGACAGTACTAGCTGTAGGGAAGGGTCCTTGACAAGGAGGGAAAGTGTAGGGTGGTATCTCTTCTAGATATCTTCCCAACTGGACATGAGATGGCCAGGCCGCATTCTGCCCCTCTCTACAGATGCTGTCATTCTAGCTGGAACCCGCCATGTTTACATTGCTGTAACTGTGAGTGTACCTGGTTGGGCAGTCTTACCATGGGATTTTTGTGAACTGTTCCTGCATTGCTTTAGTACAAGTTTATTATTGCACCTGACTGTGTGACCGCACCATGCTGCACGCCACCTACAAATCGATTATGGTTGTGGACCAGCATTTAAAATACCTTCTCATTACAACAAACTTTATTGATGTAGGGCAATATACTGTATATCTGTATACTGTATATATGGTGATACTCACAACATTAGCAGGAGTTAAACTGATTTCTCATCATTTATAACTCCATCCATCCATGCATCCATTTATTCAGAAGATAGTTCAAAAATCCTCATTGATCCATAGGAAGTATTATCCAACCATTTGGGTTTTGACGATTGTTTTGGATTTACCAGTGTAATGTGTTTGTTGAATTAGGTGTTGTTTTTTTTTTTTTTTTTATGTATTTATCAACCAATGTTGGGACATTTTTAAATTTCATCTAGCAATCCTGTGGCAAACTGACACTTGGGGGCAACACAAAATCTTTGGTAAGACCAACAATATTCAACCATAAAAATGCATATAGAGAAGATCAAATTCTTCTATATGTATAATGAAAAAGCCATAAAGAGGTCAGGAAGTTTCAATTTGAATCCATTTATACTTCAGAGTTTGCATCTCCATAAAAATTATCTGGCCCCACATCAGAGGCTGCAATTTATCCTGTCATCTGACTGAACACAGTAAAATACTGACAATATTGCAGCTGTTGTCGCTAAAGGTCTCATGTACCTATGAAAATTCAGAATAGCCAGCCAGATGGTACACTGAGCATATGCATCATTTTCACTTTGTAGAGCAATTACAGTGAGCATTTGGGTCACGGATAACATAATACCCCATGAGAATGCCCAAAGTATTTCGAAGAGCAGACGCTGTCCTATCACAATTACTGTGATTAGGCATTGCTAGATCATTTTGAACCAGGTTTAAAAAAAGGTTACTAGTTCGACAGATTTTACTAAACAAAATGAACACAAGTGAAAAGTTCTTAGCAAATTAATTATTGCAGTATACAGTACATGTATAGGTACTCTGACTTTCTAGATAACAATTTAGTTTATACCACAACCTAACAGTTAGTAAAAGATTGTTGTTATATAGAATGAAACAGAATTCAAGGTGGTATGAATACGTTTTAAAAAAAAAAAAAAGGTTTTGTTTTGTAACAGACCAACAGATGGAAGCACAAGGCTGCACACACAGTCACAAGGAGCACCGATCTTCATCATACAGTGTGCCACAAAACATTGTCATCCTGTGTACATTGGGAGCTGTGCACCTGGTGCTATTCTGACCACATAAGTGACCACATCTGCTATTTCATCATGGACAGGAAGTGAGAAAAAAGTGCAAACGTAAAATTCTGTGTGAAACTGGGCAAATCTGCCACACGTGCTTCAATAGTGGAAGAACATCACTAGGAGACGACAGGAGATCAGGAAGACCTTCAACAAACTCAATCCCCGAAACCATTCGGCAACTTGTGCATGATAATCTTTTGGAGAACAATGCCAAAAACTTAACGAATCATGTCAAACCTCTCTGTGCCAGATTTGCCCAGTTTCACGCAGAATTTCACATTTGCTCTTTGTTCTATCTTGCTGCCCATGGTGAAATAACAGACGTGGTCAGAATAGCACCAGTTGCACAGCTCCCGATGTCTTTGGTAACACTGACTTATGAAGGTAGGTGTCCCCTGTGACTGTGCGTGCAGCCTTGTGCTGTCATCTTTTGGTGTGTTACAAAACTATTCTCAAAACTTTTTGATACCACTTCATGGTATTTCAGTGAAAAAGAATAACTATATGTTTAGTATGTGTGCAAATATGTATTTTTTCATGAAATGTGTATATGTAAAATCTGGGTCTAATTGGTGAAATAATTTGTCTGGGGCAATAATGCAACTGTATCTGTCCAGGGTGAGATTTCTGCTGTCATTACTTTATTACAATTTAGGTGCAATGCTTCAGGCATTGGAGTATAGATAAAATAGTTAATGATACAGATGGATTGGAAGGGGAAGGTTTAGAATTGTGTAGGTGGAAGGCATCTGTAGCCCCCCTGTTCCTAAAAATGGGGCTATAGTGTAAATTTAGTTTTTGGCTGAGCTGTAAACAGCTCAGATTGATTGTACACAGTTTATTTGGTTCTGTTCTAAACTTGACTGGGTTGTGCATTTCCCACTGTTGCCAGTAGGTGTCACTGGTACCACAGGACAGTCCGAGTATTACAACTAGGTTGCCGCCCGGACCGAAACAGAAAAAAAAATCCGCCACCGATTTGCCTCCATGTGAGGCTCCCGCCGTCTGACGCGTCTTGGCTTGGTCAACCGTTTACGTAACCGGGTTGCCCCACCCCTCTCTGACACCATGCGGAAGTCCCTGTGCATCAGAGGGGGACGGGGTCACCCAGTTACGTCCCCGGGTGGCCCCACCCTCAGTTATATAAGAGCTGTCACAAGCCAAGAAGCATCAGATGGCTGGAGCCTCCCATGGAGGCGGATCGGTTGCAGATTTTTCTTTTTCGGTCCGGGCGGCATGATAGGATAAGATGTTTGGACATCGTGGGACATTTTTATTTTTTTATTTTTTAATAAAGGACTTGTCCCAAGCTGTGTTTTGTCATTTTTAACATTCGGACACTTTTTTTGTGAAATGGTAAGAGGACTTGTACCCCGTTGATGAGGCTCTTGTCCCCATAATCCCCAAAAGCACCCTCCCCATGTTGAGGGCATGTGGCCTGGTACGGTTCAGGAGGGGGGGCACTCTCTCGTCCCCCCCTCTTTTCCTGTGGCCTGCCAGATAGCATGCTCGGATAAGGGTCTGGTATGGATTTTGGAGGGACCCCTACACCATTTTTTTTATTTTTGCGCAGTGTTCCCCTTAAAATCCATACCAGACTTGAAGGGTCTGGTATGTATTTTGGGGGGACCCCTACGCTATTTAAAAAAAAAAAAATTGGCGCATGGTTTCCCTTAATTTCCATATCAGACCCGAAGGGCCTAGTATGGATTTTTGCTTTGGGGGGACTACCCCAAAAGCACCCTCCCCATGTTAAGGGCATGTGGCCTGGTACGGTTCAGGAGGGGGGGTGCTCTCTTTTTTTTTATTATTTATTTTGCTTTTTTATTTTATTTTTACACTGTTCCTTTATTTATTTTTTTATCATTTTTATTGTTATCACAGGGTATGTAAATATCCCATATGATAGCAATAGGTAGTGACAGGTACTCTTTTTAAAAAAAATTCTATTAGAGGGGTCTTAGACTCTAGAGCTCTCCTCTGCCCTCAAGGCATTTGACCACACCAAGATCGGTTGTGATAAGATGCTTTCCCAATTTCCCAATAGCGCTGTTTATATTCGGCGAAACCGAAGTCATGAAATGCTTGTAGCTTCCAGCTTCCTAGGCCATAGAGATGATGGGAGCCAATCTGGTCTCCGATCAGCTCTATGGTCAGCTGGTGGAACCACCGGCTGTATTCTCAGGTTCCCCGGGAGGGGGGGGGGCGTTCCCTCCCACTGCTTGTAAAAGCAGTCTAGCGGCTAATTAGCTGCTAGGATTGCTTTTACATAAAAGCCAACTGCTGGTTGAAAAGAACGATACCAAGATGATACCTAAACCTGCAGGCATCATTCTGATATAACCACTCAAAGTCCAGCAATATACCAGAACGTTACTGGTCCTTGTTAGGCATATATTGTAATGTTCTTTTTTTTCCATGCAGCCTGTGGGCTGAACAAAAAAAAAGAGATTGATAGATGGGTATGCCCACCATTGGAATACCGCCCTGCATCCACCCACTTCCAATGATGGGCATACAGGCACCGTTTTTTTTTTTTTAACTGTGATGGTGAAATCACCTCCTACAGTGTTAGAGTTGCCGATTTACGTATTGTGAGAGCAAACGCTGTTGCTGTCAAGATAAATAAATCAGTGCTGCAGCTGAATGGCGTACCTGAAAAGCAAACAATGGTAACAATAAAACAATAACTCAATAAAACAACAATAATCTGTGCCAAAAAAGAAGCAATGCTGTACCCTATGCAAATACTCCACTAGTGTTTGGTAGGGTTCAAAACATTCACTGATGCAAAGACCAGGTTGGCTGGGACAGGAGGGACAATAATAGTGGGTGTCACACCTATATCCATGCTTGCAATAGACACATCTTTGGGCTGATCGCTGGGTAGGGGTACCAGGGAGGACATACGGAAAATGCCTTTCATGCAGCCGACTCACTGCATTTGGATTGGGAAGTTGGGCCACAGCATCGTCTGGAAACAAAAGGGCTGCGATGATCTCTTCCTGGAATTTAAGGAAGGACCCAGTTCATCCTGACGCTTTGTATAGCACATAAGCGTTCAGCAGAGCCAATTGGAATAAGTATACAGACACTTTGTACCTGCGTCTGGCCTTACGGGCAATTAAGTACGGTGCCATCAACTGGTCATTGAGGTACACCCCTCCCATATTAAGGTTGTATTCATGGACACAGAGGGGTTTCTCCACAACACCAGTCGCCGTTGGAATTTGGACTGTCGTATCTGCGTGAAGGGAGGACAGAATAAAAACATTCTGATTATCCCTCCACTTCACTGCAAGCAAATTATTACTTCTCAAGCAGGCTCTCTCCCCCAGTCTAAGTCGGGACTCTACAAGCTGCTGGGGTAAGCCCCGGTGATTAGATGACACAGTGCCCCATGTGCCAATTCCATGATCAAACAAGTGACTAAAAAGTGGCCCGCTTGTGTGATAATTGTCCACGTAAAAGTGGTACCCTTTCCGAATAAGGGTGACACCAAGTCCCACACAATCTTACCAGCGCTCTCTATGTAGTTTGGGCAGTTCTCGGGCTCCAGGTGACTATCTTTTCCCTCGTAAACCATATAACTACACTATATGTATAGCCTGTTGCTCTGTCACAGAGCTTAGACATCTTGACCCCATATCTGGCACGCTTGCTGGGAAGATACTGCTTGAATGACAAGAGGCCAGAAAACGTAATCAGGGACTTATCAACGCAGACAACTTGATCAGGAGTAAACAAGGCTGAAAACTGTTGGTTGAAGTGGTTTACGAGAGGCCGAATTTTGTGAAGCCGATCATATTCAGGGTCACCCCGCGGACGACAGAGTTCATTGTCATTAAAATGCATGAACCGCAAGATCTGCTCGTATCATGTCCTGGTCATGGAGGCAGAGAACACGGGCATATGGTGAATTGGGTCAGTGGACCAATTTGACCACAACTCACTTTTTTTGACTGTGTCAGATGTTACCTTGGTGGACGCTTTGCTGGCCGCTCTGGTGTGCGCCAGTGTGCGCTAGTGTGTGCGCTCCTGTTGGCACTAGTGTGCATGAACCGGTTGGCCCTGGTGTGTGCACCGGTGTCCCTGTGGGCGCGCGTGTATCCCTGTGGGCACTGGTTTGCATGATCCTGTGGGCGCTGGTGTGAGCACAGGTGTTCGGGCGCAGCGTTTGGTGCCAATCGGCCTATTTAGGGTTGCAGCGCACTCTGCTCGGTGCTGCCTGATCATCAGCTCCCTGTGTCTTTGCTCCCGTTAACCGTACCTGTGTTCCTGATCTCCTGACGACTCGACTTGCTACTCGGATACCCCTGACTTTTGCCTGCACCTGACCTCGGCCTGTTCGACTCCGCTTCTGCCTGCTCCTCTGTACTTTGCTGCCCGCCTGTTGCCGAACCCAGCCTGTACCCGGATCTGCCTGCTCTGCTCCTGCTCAGCACCTGTTGCCTGTGTTCCAGTCTATCTACCTGCTGTTTGAAGATCACCCACCTTCCAGCATCTGGATCCCTACTGCCAGGCTCTCATGCCATTCTGTAATCCCGTGCCTCCTGTTCTTTCTACCAGGGGCCGTGAGACGGACACGTAAGGGAGACCACCCTCTGCCTAAGGGGACTCACCGGTCAGGTACGTAGAAGTCTGACAGTATCAGGCAGCCATGACCGAGTCTGGACAGGGGGCCTCCCCCATGGAGGAACTTTGTAGACACCTGGCGGGTCTCACTCAAGCGGTAAAAAGCCTACAGGAAGGCTACTCCAGACTAGAGGAACAAGTCCAGGTTCTGTCCTCTCCTAACCCCCAGGGAGCATCTTATGCCGGATTCCCACCTGCACCCTCAGTAGTGATGCTTCCTCCAAAGCCTAGAGTAAACACACCCGAAAAGGTTTGCCGGAGAACGCAGTAAATACTGTGCCTTCCGCAACGCCTGCAAGCTCTATTTCGCTCTGCAACCTCGCACCTTCTCCTTGGTTGCAACAAAGGTGGGCTTTGTCATCTCTCTATTGGCCGGCGAGCCTCAAACCTGGGCCCACCGCCTTTTGGAGCAAAAATCAGGATCCCTGGACTCCCTTGACGCTTCCTTCTCGGCTATGTCTCAGCTATATGAGGACCCCCAACTACCTGCGACTGCCGAAGCCACACTGCATTCCCTGCAACAAGGTCGAAGAGCGTCTGAAGATTATGCAGTTGAGTTCAGACGCAGGAGCTCTGATACGGACTGGAATGACGCTGCCCTGTGTTACCAGTTTCGGATGGGGTTATCCGACCCACTTAAAGACGAGTTGGCACGTGTTGGAGTACCTCAGTCCCTGGATGAACTTGTCAACCTTTCCATCCAAATTGACGGTCGCCTAAGGGAGCGACGTTCCGAGAGGTCTACCAGCCATTTTCGTCCCACCTGGATACTTCCTAAGGTCCCCAGTTCCTCCAGTCAGTTTCATCCTACCTCTTCCGCTACGGTCCTAGAGGCTCCTGAACCCATGCAGCTCAGCTTGCTCTGTCTTTCTCTCACTCCAGAAAAAAAGTTGCGCAGACGTGCCCATAACATGTGCCTTAATTGCGGTGAACCCAGACTTATGTGAGGGCCTGCCCCAACAAGACGCGTAAGTGCCTTTCTATCTCTTCTTTGTGTGCACCTGTCTTGCCTAAATCCGGTACTCACCTTGCTCTATCACGTTGCAGCTTCCAGGAAGGAATATCCCAGTATCAGTCATCATCAACTCCGGAGCGTGCAGCTGCTTTGTTTATCTGGTGTTCGCTGCCAACCACGGCATTCCACTCCAACCCAAGGCTCAAGACCTTGCAGTACACCTTGCGGATGGCTCCACCCTTAGTTCCGGTCCTGTCACACAGGAGATCATCCCCTTGCTGGCCATCATGGGCCCCCATCATCAGGAACTTCTATGTCTGGATGCCATCTCCTCTACTCTCTTCCCAATCATCCTGGGAATGCCCTGGCTGCAAGCCCATAATCCCAGTATTAACTGGGCCACAAAATTAAATTCCTTTCTGAATACACTGTGTGCGTGGAACGTCTGTAAAAACGTCTCAACTTCTCTGCTTGGATTCAAACACTAAGTTACACCAGTCTATTCCCGAACCTTATCAGGACTTTTTGGATGTGTTTAGCAAGAAGGCAGCAGAGACTCTCCCTCCACACAGGCCTTATGACTGCCCAATAGAACTTTTACCCAAAACGGAAGTCCCTTTTGGAAGAATCTTCCTATTAACTGAGCAGGAGTTAGACACTTTGAAGGGCTACATAGATAAAAATCTGAAGAAGGGGTTAATTCGCCCATCCACCTCCCCAGCCAGTGCAGGCATTTTCTTTGTTGAAAAGAAAGACCATTCCCTACGTCCCTGCATTGACTACCGGGAGTTGAACAAAATAACTATTAAAAACCATTATCCGCTACCTCTTGTGCCTGAACTTTTCCAAAGGCTAGGAACCGCAACAATTTTCACAAAGCTAGACCTCTGCGGACCTTACAATTTAATCCGTATCCGAGAAGGGGACGAAGGGAAGGCGGCCTTCCGTACTCGATTTGGGTATTTCGAGTACCTTGTTATGCCCTTCGGTCTATGCAATGCACCAGTGACATTCCAACATTTTGTCAACTACATTTTCTGTGATTACTTGGACGTGTATGTTATAGTTTATCCTGACGACATCTTAATCTTCTCTGCTTCACTTGCTGATCACCGCAGGCACGTCCGGAATGTACTAACTAGACTCAGGCAACATGGGCTTTATGCTAAACCTGAAAAATGTGTGTTCGAACTCCAGTGCATTGAATTTTTGGGCTTAGTCATCTCGGTCGAGGGCATCAAGATGGATCCCCAAAAAGTATCTGCTATCTTGGATTGGCCTGCACCCGCAGATAAGAAAGGGTGCAGCGCTTTATTGGCTTTTCCAACTTCTACTGGAAATTTATCAGGGTTTTTTCTGCAATAATTGCTCCTATTACCGAGCTAACCAGACAAGGGACCCGATTCTGTTGGACTCCTATGGCGCAGTCGGCCTTCGAAAAACTTAAAGAACTGTTCACCTCAGCTACCATTCTTAAACACCCTAAACCTGCTCTGCCATTTGTTTTGGAAGTTGATGCCTCAGAAATTGCAGTAGGAGCGGGGCTCTCTCAACGGCAAGGTACCAAGGCTCTCCTTTACCCAGTGGCATTCTTCTCACGCAAACTTTCAATGTCGGAAAGGAATTACGATGTGGGGGATCAGGAACTTCTAGCCATCAAGGCGGCTCTGGAGGAGTGGGGTTATCTACTGGAGGGTGCTGCACATCCCATTTTGGTCTATACTGACCATAAAAATTTGGAGTACTTGAGAACAGCCAAAAGACTAAGACCTCGGCAGGTTAGATGGGCACTTTTTTTCTCCAGATTTCAATTTCATATTACTTACAGACCCGGCTCTAAAAATATCAAGCCAGATGCACTCTCCCGCATGTTTCATGACTCTGAGAAAACTTTACCCCCGGACACCATTCTTCCTTCTGGGAACTTCTTGCTTCTCCAAGGGGATCTTGTCTCCCAGATTAGACAGGCCTCTATGGGAATGTCCCCATCTGCTGAGACCTATGCTAAAGACGGCCTGTTCTGGCACAAGGGCAAGATTGTGGTTCCCAAGGGCCTAAGAGTACCTGTACTGGAGCTTTGCCATAACCATAAGTTGGCCAGACATTTTGGTGTACTGAAACGACTGACCTGGTGACACTTGCGCCCAAAGTAAGAACAGCTGGAAAAGAGCTTGGGGCCTATTAAAACCTTTACCGGTCCCAGAAAGACCGTGGAGAATGAAATTGATGAACTTCATCGCTGAACTCCCTCCATCAGAAGGCTTTTCTTCCATCCTTGTTGTAGTGGACAGGTTGTCCAAGATGGCACATTTCCTTCCTATCAAAGGCACTACCTCAGCCATGGAGACAGCAAAGATAATCATCAAGGAAATAGTAAGGTTGCATGGGGTTCCAGCGAATATTGTGTCCGATCGAGGTGTCCAGTTTACCTCTAGGTTCTGAAAGGCACTCTTTGGCTCCCTTGAAATAGAACTGGTGTTCTCTTATCACCCCCAGACGAACGGGCAAACTGAGAGAACCAATCAAACTCTGGAGCAATACCTCTGCTGCTTCTCCGCCTTCTCTCAGGATGACTAGGCCTCTTTGCTACCTGTTGCTGAGTTCTCTTATAATAATTCTCTGCATTTGTCCATTAATCAAACGCCATTCTTTGCCAACTAGGGTTTCCACCCATCTTTCCTGCCCAGTTCAATACCTAAATGTACCATTCCTGCAGTCTCTGAAACCTTGGATTTTTTCTCCTCTAATAATAAACTTCTGCAAGAAACCATGGCCAAGTCTCAGGAGTACAACAAGAAGATGTTTGGTAAGAAGAGGCATAGGGAACTTATCCTGGAACCTCGCAACCAAGTGTGGTTGTCCACTGTCAACCTGAAAATGGCCTACCCTCTAAGAAACTGTTCCCTAAATTCATGGGTCCTTTCTCTGTGAAAAGGAAGATTAATGACGTCACCTACGAACTTGACTTGCCCGATTCTCTGAAGGTTCACCCAGTCTTTCACGTGACACTACTGAAACCTGCTACTCCTAATCCCTTTACTGGCCATAGTACCGGCCTACCCAAGCCTATCATAATCAATAATGAGGAGGAATTCGAAGTAGAAGCAATTCTGGATTGCAGGAAAAGACGTAATCAAACCCAGTATCTCATCAGGTGGAGAGGGTATGGTCCCGAGGACAACTCCTGGGAGCCGAGAGCAATCTACATGCCAAAGTACTTCTACAAGCATTTAAGAACTCCCATGCCACCAAATTGGCCCAACTGGGCATCCGGAGTCTGCCCTTGAGGAAGGGGAACTGTCAGACCTGCCTGCTCTGCTCCTGCTCAGCACCTGTTGCCTGTGTTCCAGTCTATCTACCTGCTGTTTGAAGATCACCCACCTTCCAGCATCTGGATCCCTAATGCCAGGCTCTCATACCATTCCCTACTCCCGTGCCTCCTGTTCTTTCTACCAGGAGCCGCGAGTCGGATACGTAAGGGAGACCAACCTCTGCCCAAGCGGACTCACTGGTCAGGTACGTAGAAGTCTGACAGTTAGGCCCAGGAAGGTCTTAAATTAGGAAAACCTAATAAGTTTCCAATCTCTGGCAAGGGTCAACTGGGGATTAACTGACCAGCATACAAATTGCTTTGGTCCACAATAGATCTATAGAGATCTTCCGTGAAAAACAGCGAATAAAAATCAAGTGATGTAAAATCAACTGTTTCCACCTGAATTCCGGGTGGGCCAGTGAATGGGGGTAGTATGGGTGCTGCAGAAGTGGTGGACTCCCAATTAGGATTGCCAAATTCAGCAGGAAGGGCACTATGGGCTCGACGGGCCTATGTTTGTCTTCTTGGTGGCTACGGGACACTACTGTGCTAGCCACCGCACCAGCTTGAACTGCACTTATGGGACTTCGCCACGTTACCAAGTGTTACTGCAGTGCTGGATGTACGACCAGGATGTACTAGGCCGCTGGTGCTTACCAGTTCACCAGAAGGATGAGCAGTACTAGTACTGGCTCTCTGCTCCATACGCGAGCCCTGCGGTTCTGGCATCTCAACAACAGAAGAAGAACGGGGTCGGTTAGGCCTGACCTAAGCAGGGACCACTACTCTGTCATCAGAGCTATCTGTTAGGGTGCCGCTGCTGTCTACTGGTTCATATTCTGAGCCTGAATCTGACAGATGGGTGACTTCCTCTTCACTCTCATCTGTCATGCTCAGAAACGTGTAGGCCTCTTTACTAGTGTACCTCTGATTGGACATTGTGGCCTCTAAATTTACTGGTACAACTAGTGAAACTCATGGGTACAGGGTTTCGCGCAGCAGTGCCATTGTGCGGCAGTAATACTAAGGTACACATACAGTTATATCAATATACACTACATTACCAAAAGCACTGGAACGCCTGCCTTTACACGCACATGAACTTTAATGGCATTCCAGTCTTAGTCTATAGGGTTCAAAATTGAGTTGGCCCACCCTTTGCAGCTATAACAGCTTCAACTCTTCTGGGAAGGCTGTCCCCAAAGTTTAGGAATGTGTCTATGGGAATGTTTGACCATTCTTCCAGAAGCGCATTTTTGAGGTCAGGCACTGATGTTGGACGAGAAGGCCTGGCTCGCAGTCCCCGCTCTAGTTCATCCCAAAGATGTTCTATCAGGTTGAGGTCAGGACTCCCAAACTCGCTCATCCATGTCTTTATGGACCTTCTTTGTGCACTGGTGCGCAGTCATGTTGGAACAGAAAGGGGCCGTCCCCAAACTGTTCCCACAAAGTTGGGAGTATGAAATTGTCCAAAATGTCTTGGTATGCCAACACCTTAAGAGTTCCCTTCACTGGAACAAAGGGGCCAAGCCCAACCACAGAAGAACAACCCTGCACCATAATTCCCCCTCCACTAAATGATTTGAACCAGTGCACAAAGCAAGGTGCATAAAGACATGGATGAGCGAGTTTGGGATAGAGGAACTTGGCTGGCCTGCACAGAATCCTGACCTCGACCCGATAGAACACCTTTGGTGCCTGACCTTACAAATGCGCTTCTGGAAGATTGGTCAAACATTCCCATAGACACATTCCTAAACCTTGTGGAGAGCCTTCCCAGAAGAGTTGAAGCTGTTATTGCTGTAAAGGGTGGGCCAACTCAATATTGAACCCTACGGACTAAGACTGGAATGCCATTAATGTTCATGTGTGTGTAAAGGCAGGTGTCTCAATACTTTTGGTAATATAGTGTATTCTGTGAGACATTGGCTGGCAGAATTGTGAATAGCTAGTGTGTGTCACCTAGGTTTCTAACATACACATGGTGAGGGACTGCAGGATCTATGTGGAGAAATGGCTTACTGCTGTCATTTACTAGTTGAGCTTGACCCCCTTTACAGATCGGTGCTTAGGGGCAGGCAGCACCTTAAAGAGACAAACACCTTTTGAATAAAATTGAGGAAGTTGTAAAACAGATTTTATTGGCAAATACTAACCAGCAGCAGACTAATCAGCTACTGCACAAGGTGAACCACTTAATTACCCAGACAGATGCAACAGATGACTGAAGCCTGTCATGCCTCCTAAGACCACTTTCACACTGAGGCGCTTTTCAGGCGCTTTCATGCTAAAAACAGCGCCTAAAAAGCTCACGAAAACGTATTTCCATTAAAATCAATGAACACTTTCACACTGGGGCAGTGTGCTGGCAGGGCTGTGAAAAACTCCCCTCCCCATTGAAATGAATGGAAAGCTCTTCAAAAGCGCCTGAAAAGCTCTTCAAAAGCGCTCAGTGTTTTTACTGGCAGTTTAGAAGTGCTTCAGTGTGAAAGTGGCCTTAGGGTCCTTTCACATGAGTGTTGCATTTGTTTCATCAGTAACATAAGTTTCTCATCGGGTTCTTATCAGTTTTACATCAGTTGAACATCCATTTTTTTTTTACATCCACTATCAGTTCCATTTTTATTTTTTTTCGGAAGAAAAATAGGGCTTTGATCCATTCCAAAACAATGGATGTAAATAGATGATCATCCGTTTATATCCATTTTTCTATAGAGATGCACTGATGTCCGTTTTTCATCCATCAACGGATGGATGAAAACGGACAAACAGAACGCCCATGTGAAAGGGGCCTTAAAGGGACAGCAGCAAGTGAACCTGTCTCTACAGCAGCCGATACAGGCTCTGTCGGTGAGTCAGATCGTGGCACAGGGGCCGACAACTACACCTTGACAGCTGGTGCAAAGAACTTTACCTTAATTGTCCCTGGATGATGATGCTGAATCCTACCTCAGCATCTTTGAGAGAGTGAGGAAACGTGAGAAGCTACTGGCAAGGCAGTGAGTGGATGCTCTAGTCTACTTTGGCTTGCAACTTCAGGATGCCAAGGAATACCCTAAACTCAGAGGAGAAATTCTAACCAAGTTACCATGACCACCTGAGTGTAGCATGTGTTTACATGGGATTACGACTCTGAAAGACCAGCAAGGTTCCAGATAAACAGGCTCCTAAAAAGGGGATGAGACACCCATGGGTGCCAGATATTAATGACCTCCTAGCCCAAAAGGAGTATTTATTTTGAAAGAAACACTGCATATTAGGTGCTGGCAGTTCCAAGGACTGGGACATGTGGCTGCCAATTGCCTCATATTATTTAAGCTCATGAAATGTGACCTCGGCAGGCATATATAAATATTTGCCAAGACTGTTCCTGCAGCACACGTATAAACTTACCATTGCTACTAGGTATTGTGGAAATGCTAGAGGCAACACAGGCTAAAAAAACTGTTTGTGTTCTACACAGCATTCTATGCAAGGAAAGAAATCCTCCAAAGATGGAATGCTTACGCCCCCCCCCCCCCCCCAAACGGTACAACAATGGAGAGCTCTGGTAGATGCAGCCTTACCACTCTATAAACTGACTTATCTAGGACGTAACTGTCCCAAGAAATTTGAAAAAATTTGGGCAGCATGGACTACAGAGAGGAGGCTTACTCTGGATTAGGACTAGGGACATAGTGGGAATGATGCAAGATCAAATGAGACCTCTCTATCACATGTGGGGTGAACCTGCCCCCCCCCCCACCCTAATGTCTGCATCACAATTGGAACATGGTTAGTGCATGGGTCCTCGCCTGTTTGGGTTCTCCTCCCTTTTGACACTTGATGCAACCCATGTAAGGATTGGATCCATAATTGCAGATCCACCAACCCATGAGGGCTCTACCCCCCCACTTCATCATGTGACCTATATAAAATATGCTTCACTAACAAACTCTACCTGCTGTAATACCTGTGAACTAGGGGAACCGCTTCCCCTTGTACATGACATCCTACTGCAATCTACTTCCTAGGCTAAAATATATCTATTTCTCTATTGACAGTTATTACTCTGTTGAATTGATGTCCATGTTATAATTATCGATTGTCGAAAATGTACCACTGTTTACTAAGTGTTTTATTCAAAATAAAAAAAAACGTTATGTTAAAAAAAAATCCAATTGTCCCTTGAAGTTTTAGTCCCGTGCTGTGTCCCAATATCTCAGTGTGAAGTGCAGCTACTAATGCTGCCCAGCTCTGCCCTATTGTTTACGGATGACTCACCTGCAGACTCTGTGTTTACATGTAAATAACCAGCATTCATATGTAAATAGTGATGACATTGTTATGTAAATAGTGGTTGCCAGTGGCATTGATATGTAAATAAACCCTGAGGTCATATCCACCATCACCTATACTGAATGCTGCCCACTGGGGAGGTAAAGGGGCATGCTTGAAAGTCCTGCCTGCAACTGTGGTCATTAAGCCTAACATCCGCCTGTTCTGCAAAGGTAAGAAAATTGGTGGGGGGGGGGGGAGTAGTGTGGGGTGTGCAGAGGTAGGCAGAGAAGGAATTACAGTTTGGGGTGCACAGGTGAGCAAGGAGGGGATATACAGAGGTAAGGAAGTTGGGTGCAAAGATGAGCAGAGGAGGCAGGTAGAGTTAAAGGGGGGGGGGTTAGAGTGGAGAGGATGGAGGACGTTTGGGGTGCAGAAGTTAGCAGGGGTTTTAGGATGCAAAGGTGTACTGACAGGGTGGATAAAGATGTAGGTAGCGTGTAGGGCAGCCCATTCATTTCAATGGACTGCTCTATGTGCTAGAAATGCGGAAGAAAGTCCCTAACCCTTTATTTAAATCACAAGGTGCCATGGCACAAGTCAGCATATCCGTGAGGGTGTTATTAACAGTCAATGGCACTTCTGTGTATCTGCTAAAGGGCAGCACGTGTCAGAAAAATATGATTTTTATAACAGCTTACCTGTAAAATCCTTTTCTTGGAGTACATAACGGGACACAGAGCCATAGTAGTTACTATGTGGGTTATAGGCCACCTTCAGGTGATGGACACTGGCACACCCTAAGACAGGTAGTCCACTCCCTATATAACCCCTCCCACTACTGGGAGTACCTCAGTTTTTGTAGCAAAGCAATATATGTGTATTAGAAGAGGGGAGGGACTTCTGTGTCCTGTGATGTACTCCAAGAAAAGCATTTTACAGGTAAGCTGTTATAAAAATCCTATTTTCTTTATCGTACATCACGGGACACAGAGCCATAGTAGTTACTATGTGGGATGTCCCAGAGCAATGCCAACTGAAGGGAGGGAGACACAACAAAAGTAGGGCACCATGAGACTAGAGGACTTATACTGCCGCCTGCAGCACACTACGCCCAAAGGTGATATCCTCATGCCTTTTTACATCCACCTGATAGAATCGGGTAAATGTATGGACTGAAGACCAAGATTTAAGCCATGGAAGATTGGTGATGCACTGTCCACGAAGCACTAACAGCCCTAGTGGAGTGCACTTTGACTTAAGAGGGAGGAATCCTTCTCTTCCAACCAACAATTACTTGCCGAATCCATTTAGAAATAGTAGATTTCAATGCCACCTGTCCTTTTCTAGGACCTTCAGGCAACACAAACAAAACATCTGTTTTTCGGATCTGAGCAGTCGCCTTCAAGTAGACTTTAACTGCTCTCACCACATCAAGAGAATGTAGGGACTTCTCCTTATGTAAAATAGGGTTCTGGAAAAAATTAAGGTAGAGCAATATCCTGGTTTAGATGAAAACCTGACACTACCTTCGGTAAAAAGTTAGGATGAGGACGCAATACCACCTTATTCTTGTGAATAATTAAATATGGCTATTTACAAAAAAGAGCAGCCAACTCTGATACCCTTCTTGATACCCTTCAAAATTGTTTCCTTGTCAAAAGGACCAAGGGAATATGCCATATCGGCTCAAAAGGCTGTTTCTTCAGAACTAAATTCAGAACTAAATTCAAGTCCCAAGGGTTCAGGGGTGACCTAACCGGGAGATTAAGCCGTGTTACCCCCTTAATAAAGCTACGAACCAAAGAATGCAATGCAAGTGGTCGTTGGAATAATACCGATAAGGCCGAGACCTGGCCTTTGATGAGTACTCAAGACCAGCTTCATTTCTAACCCCATCTGCAGAAAGTCAAGGATTCTACCTATGACATACTTCCTGGGGTGCCAACCTCTGGATCCACACAAGGAGACATATGCCTTCCAGACTCTATAATATATGATTGTGGAGGCTGGCTTCCTTGCATTAATCAAGGTAGATACCACTGAACCTGATAGCCCATGCTTCTTCAGAATATGGGTTTCAATAGCCAAACCATTAAATTTAGCATTTGTAAGGTAGGATGGAATACCAGACTCTGAGAGAGAAGGTCTGGACGTAGTGGTAGGGTCCATGGGTCCCCTACCGCCATCCTTATGATCTCTGCATGCCAGGATCTTCTGGGCCACGCTGGGGCCACAAGAATCACTGACTTATCTTCCTGCTTGATCCTGCAAAGAAGTCGTGGAAGCAGCCAAATAGGAGGGAATACATAAATCAGTGAGAACTGATTCCACGGGAACACCAAGGCATCTGTTCCGCACGCTACTGGATCCCTTGTTCTTGACACAAAGTCGTTGATCTTTTTGTTGAACCTGGACGCAAATAGATCTATGTCTGGTATCCCCCATCTTTGGCATATTGTCAGGAAGACATCGGGGTGAAGGGACCATTCTCCCGGGAACAACTGCTGGCGACTCAAATAGTCCACCTGCCAATTTTCTAGTCCTGAAATGAAGACTGCAGATAGGCAAGGTACGTTGTTTTCTGCCCAAGTTAGTATATGATTCACCTCTCTCTGGGCCACGCAACTTCTTGTGCCCCCTTGGTGATCGATATAGGCTACTGTTGTGGCATTGTCGGATTGGATCCTGACAGGACAATTCTGTAACCTGAACGTCCGGGCCCTCAGGGCTAAGCGCGCTGCCCAAATCTCTAGAATGTTGATGGGCAAGGTCATTTCTGATCTGGACCATTTCCCTTGGACAGTCGCATCTTTCAGGACTGCTCCCCAACCTGAAAGGCTGGCATCTGTTGTTACCACCTTCCAGGTAACTGGTAGGAAGGTTTCTCCCTTCCTACCAGTTACCTGGAAGGTGGTAACAACAGATGCCAGCCTTTCAGATTCTTGGTTATCAACCACCAACTGAGGCTCCTGCGCACCCTCGGAGACAGGCACATTGGGCAATCTAGAGCTTGGACCTTCTTGTTCCAAGCCGATAGAATACTGTTTTGCAGCAGTCTCGAATGAAACTGTGCATAAGGAACGGCCTTGAATTAAGCCACTATCTTTCCCAACAACCGCATGCAAAGTTGAATAGAAGGATTCTTCCTTGCCTTGACCACCTGAATCAGTTCCCTTATGGCACTGATCTTTGCCGGCAGCAGGGATACCTTTTTCTGGGCTTTATCTATGATCAGACCCAAGTATTCTAATCTCCTTGATGGTTTTAAGGAATACTTCTCTAGGTTGAGAATCCAACCTTGTTATTCCAGGTAGTAGACTGTGGTGACCATACTTTGGTCTAAGCGGGCTACCGACTGGTCTATCAAGAGCAGATCGTCTAGGTAAGCTATAATCGTTATACCTTGGGCCCTTAATCTGGCTAGAGGAGGGGCCAGGACCTTTGTAAACACTCGAAGTGCAGTAGCTAGATCGAAAGGCAGAGCTACAAACTGAAAATTAAGATTTTCTACCTCGAAACGTAGATATTTCTGGTGAGCAGGAAAAATAGGCACATGGAGGTATGCATCTTTCATGTCGATTGACGCCAGACGTTTTTCACCTTGTAGGATGGAGACTACTGATCGGACTGACTCCATGCGAAAAGAGCAAATATTCAGAAACCGGTTTAGATCTTTGAGATCTAGAATGGGTCTGACGTCTCCATTTGGTTTTGGTACCGTGAAAAGGTTTGAATAAAACGCCAATCCCTGCTCTTCTATGGGTACCACCAATATCACCTTTTGAGACAAAAGATGGTTCAATGCTTGAAAGAGAGACTTCTTTTTCTTTGGATCCTTGGGAATGTTTGATCTGAGAAAACGAGGAGACGGGGACTCTCGGAACTCTTGTCTGTACCCTAGAGTTATTGAGGAAGCCACCCATTTGTCTCGACACTCTTCCTGCCAGACCCTTGAGAACTGCAGAAGTCTTCCACCCACTCGAGCGAGTGGGGGGCACCCCTTCAAAAGGAGGCTTTAGTATTTTGTTTTGTAGGTTTCCTTCCCGGGACTTCTTTTGTCCCTGCAGTTGGACCCTGAGGTTTACCTCTTGAGCCTGACGGCGGAGGCCATCGTGACTGCCTGGAGGCTGATGCCCCTGGCACTGGAGAGGAAGCTCGTCTAAGCTAAATACGCTTACTCCTCCTTGAGTCTAGCTGCTATTTATTTTATGTTTCAGAGCAGGTGGAGAGTGAAATTGCATGGGGGGGGGGGGAGAATAATCAATATTAAAGACCCCCTTGGAAGTTAGCTTTGCATACCCAGATTTTGTACTATAGCATAGCTTAATGTATTATGAAAGAAGTAACCAAAGAAAGTTGTGGAGTAGCTGGTGGTGATTCCTCAGTCTCACACATTTATGATGTTGGATCTGGCCTGGACTCATATGTTAGGTGGTCTTTTAGGAGTAGAAAAAACAAAAAGGGAAAATTGAGCAGCTGTTCCTCCTGCCCATGTGTGAGTGTGAAATCCATGCACCCCCAACCACATGTTCAAAATCTGCTGTTAACCAGGAAAAGGTCAGGCCACTGCCAAAGTTCTCTAGAGGGCACTAGCATCTATTAGTTGTCCTTGGCTATGATATCCAATATCCAAAAGCAATCCTCATAAGAAACAGGTCCTCTAAAGTTATAGTGAAAAAGCTGCTCCACATGTTTTCCTAAGGAGGTATCCTTATTTAAATTTTAACAGATCTAGATGTCAGTTGTTGAAAACTACTCATCTACGCTTCTCAATGTACCACCCCAAACCATAAGGCTGGTGGAGCGGTTCAATAGAACCCTATAAGTTATGCTAAAAAAAAGTGGTTGGTACGCATGGGAAAGACAGGGGCTCCTGTTACGCTATTTACAGTGCCTTGAAAAAGTGTTCATGCCCCTTGAAATTTTCCACATTTTGCCATGTTACGACCAAAAAACTTAAATGTATTTTATTGGGATTTTATGAGATAGACCAACACAAAGTGGCACATAATTGTGAAGTGGAAAAAAATGATAAATGGTTTTCAATTTTTTTTTACAAAATAAATATGTAAAAAGTGTTGCATGCATTTGTATTCAACCCAGTACTTTGTAGAACCACTTTTCACTGAAATTACAGCTGCAAGCCTTTTTGAGGATGTCTCTACTAGCTTTGCACATCTAGAGAGTGACATTTTTTGCCCATTCTTCTTTGCAAAATAGCTCAAGCTCTGTCAGATTGGATGCAGAGCGTCTGTGAACAGCAATTTTCAAGTCTTGCCACAGATTCTCAATTGGATTTAGGTCTGAACTGTGACTGGGCCATTCTAACACATGAAAATGCTTTGATCGAAACCATTCCATTGTAGCTCTGGCTGAATGTTGAGGGTCATTGTCCTGCTGGAAGGTGAACCTCAATTCCAGTCTCAAGTCTTTTGTAGACTCTAACAGGTTTTCTTTTAAGATTGCCCTGTATTTGGCTCTATCCATCTTCCCATCAACTCTGACCAGCTTCCCTGTCCCTGCTGAAGAAAAGCATCCCCACAACATTATTCTGCCACCACCATGTTTCACAGTGGGGATGGTGTGTTCAGGGTGATGTGCAGTGTTAATTTTCTGCCACACATAGTGTTTTGCTTTTAGCTTAAAAAGTTACACTTTGGTCTCATCTGGCGAGAGCACCTTCTTTCACATGTTTGCTGTGTCCCCCACATGGTTTCTTGCAAACAGCATTTGGAACTTCTTATGGCTTTCTTTCAACAATGGCTTTCTTCTTCCATAAAGGCCAGATTTGTGGAGTGCAGCACGACTAATAGTTGTCCTTGGGACAGATTCTCCCACCTGAGCTATGGATCTCTGCAGCTCCTCCAGAGTTACACATTGTGAGGAGAGTCTTTTTGCAAAAAAAAGAAAAAGGTGTTTTCAGAATTACCTGACTAAACTAGCATGATTTAGCATGACATTGTGATTGTGCCTCATGTCAAAGTAAAGTTAAAACCTTATCAAGGATGTGAAGCTCAGAGAAAAGCCATTTTAGAAGAGGAAGAGAATTTTAGCCCTTCTGTCACAAAGGAATCTAACAGTAGTACAGTCCTATAATGATCATCCCTAAAAGGAAACAAAAGGAAATAACTAAATTTGTTGCTTATCCGATTTGGTCTCTTCAGGTATATTAAGACTCTTCATCTTACTAAAAGTCAGGTTCCCTTAACAGACAGGGCTAAGAAAAGGACAGCTTTTGTGACCAGACTGACTGTACCAGTACGTGGTAGCTCGATTTTTAGAAATCACAGTTCTATGAAAAAACTTTTCACAGCTAAATCAACTTTCTCTGGACATTATACATGTAGGCATATGCTGGGCTGCAGTTTGACCATTGACTTGAAGGTGGCACTGTGGTGCTTCTTCAGAGAAGCAGGAAACCACTGGTGACCAATTTCTTCACCATTATGAACACCAGGAAGCCATCTTGGGGATCTCCTATTGGATGCCGAAATCCCACAACATTGAGACAGCCATCTTGACACAGAAGTATTTAAATAGCAGTTTCTATTTAATTTGGCTCACCCACAGTCTGGAAATAGGTCAACAATAGATCCCTTCTTGTTAAGAAGAGAAAAATCTAAATAAATAAGCTATGGGGGGGGGGGTACCTCGTCCTACTGGATATACAAAAAAAGGAACAAGAGGGGGTTTAGCCAACCTGACGGACTATTACGGTACCTGAACAAAGTCGGATAATCGATACTAGATAATTTATATAAATATCTTTTTATTATTACAAAATTAGAAAATTGTATATATAAACATTAAAATAAAACAAGAAAAAATTCATTGAATATAAAACATGCATACAGACACATTGAGTTACATTAATCGTTCTGAAATGTTGGTCAGAAGATGGTTGACGCGTTTCGCTTTTGGCTTCATCAGAACCAAAGAACAGCAATTCTAATATCTGTGATATATTTCTAAGAAAGAAAAATGAAAATGACTTATGAGTGAGCCATTGAGTCTTCTCGGATACACGATAAAATACTTGATAGCGGCATATATTCCCAGATAGCAATGTGTTAGTCTATGCATACCTTTCGGGCTTGTATTCCTGTTTAAGGACATCCACCACAGTGGTAGAGACGTAACTTAATGTTGTCACCTGGGGTAAATGAAATCCCTTGGGGATGTAACAGCCAGATTAGTTGCTGAAGAGTTAAATCCGATAAGGATCGTAGCACATACTGGAGAGAGAAAGACAAAAAAAAAAAAGGAGGGGGGGGGGGGGGAAGGGGTGGATGGTGGGGAGAATAATTAGATAACATAAAGTGAAAAAGGTAAGCTTTTATGTTTAGGCAGTAAGAATTGGTGCGTACTTACATCTAATATATTAGTGAGGCTAAGGGATACAATTATTATCTGAAGCCCACCTCTGCAGAGCTAGTAGAGATAAGAAGGCTGAACAGATATTTTCCGCCTGGGGCGATAAGTCTAAAAAGATTATTAAAAGTAGGTCCTATTAGGCCTAAGTTCCTTAAAGTTCATGTTCAATTATATCCTACCTGGTGAGGCTTTTTGGAGATTTCTTAGCCAGAAATCAGCTGGCCTGGACACGTGTTGGGAACACCATTCAGAGGAAAACAACCATTAGGAATTCTAGTAGAAAAGGCAAAAGCATTTGGGTAGTAGTAAGAGTATTCCAGAGTGATCTAACTCATAAAGAGAATAGAATTAAACCAGAATTAAAATAGGTACATGAAGCCAATATATACCTGAAGGTATGTAAAAGAAAATCCCCTGCCTGGGAAGGGCACCCTGAAGTCTGTAGGAGAGATCCCACTAGCTGGAAAGTCCAGCAGTTGGTCTGAAGAGATAAGTAAGGGATATAGGGTAAGAATCAAATATAAATATAAATGCTGCATTTCACCAACTGGCCCATTCGTGTAGCTCACAACGGGCCAATTATGAAGATAATGTTAGCAGAGAAATTCATTTTAAGCAGGTCTAAATGCATACCTTAACGTTAGACAAAAGGTTAAGCCAGCTTCCCAGCACTTCATCTGCAGTGTTCATACTGCAGGAGTGCTGGTTAAGTAGTGGGGATTGCCGCCACTATAGGGTGGATGCTAGTCAAGGGAAGTTGTTAACAGCTGGGTAATGTAACTCAATGTGTCTGTATGCATGTTTTATATTCAATGAATTTTTTCTTGTTTTATTTTAATGTTTATATATACCATTTTCTAATTTTGTAATAATAAAAAGATATGTATATAAATTATCTAGTATCGATTATCCGACTTTGTTCAGGTACCGTAATAGTCCATCTGGTTGGCTAAACCCCCTCTTGTTCCTTTTTTTGTATATCCAGTAGGACGAGGTACCCCCCATAGCTTATTCATTTAGATTTAAAACGTTGTCAGAGCCAAAGAGGCTCATCTTTTAGCTACGGGATAATCCACCTTAAGCAGTAATTGCTTTGTGGACAGTAACAATTAATATATATATGTTTATAGTAGTCTTATATTATATTATTATTTTTGTGCTTCAGTTATTTGTCATTCTACTTGCTCTGTCCACAGACAGGACATTAACCCCCCCCCCCTATAGGAGATCCAGCAATGACGGACTATACCGGTTCTGAATGGGACGGGCTCATGTCAAAATTACATAAGGAATGTGGTGACGATCATGGAATCGAATTGGAAATAGAGGTATTGATAACCAAGCTGAAACAATGTACGTCTAAAATGATGGTGGCACTAATTGAACACTACAATAGAGATATTATGGATCTTGATATTGAAATGATAGAATTCCAGAAACAAAATGTTTCTTTATGTGCTCATCCCAAATTTCTGGAAAAAGATAAATGGTTAAAGGAATATTTGGAAAAATACAACAAGGATCTTATCTATAAAAAGGATATCAAATTTATCAGAGACAAAATGGCCTTTAACGGTAAATACGCATATAGATGGCCTCAACGGGGAGGAAAACAGGGGAGAAAGAATCTAAAAAGATACGAACAGAGTATGGAGAAAGCACAATCACAAAGTGATGGTGATTTGAGGGATGGAACAGATTCTGACTCATCCAGTTTCTCCTATTCCGCTCGCCCAGCTCAATCTATGTTACCTACACGAGGGAGAGGAAGATCAAGAGGGTCTAGAAAGAGACAAACGACAGGTGAGGGTAGCAACAAGGGAGGTAAAGATAAAAGAATAAGGGATCACCCCACTGATAATTATAATGATCATGAAATAAGGTCAACCGGCCTAATAGGAATAGACCCCCGCCAACAAATCATGGGCGAACCTCCAGGGTTGGAACCCCTAACAGGGGCCAACAGAGCTCCCCTCCCTCCGCCTCTGACTCCATTTGTGTACTCCAATACCCCGCGGAATGGAGGTGCTATCTCCAAAAATATAAAAGATAAGGTTTTTCAATTATTCCCCCCTACGCAAGATCCCCCCAACCGCTCAACCACCCCGCAGAATCTGGAGAGATTCGCATACAGGGATCGATAGAGGATCAACTACAGGTGATTAATTTGTCATCAAAATCATTGTCACGAACAGAGCTAGAGGTCCTGGGTTTAGGTCTAAGTTTCTGTCCTTCATCCTACACCGATAGTTTTGAGGTTGTAAAAGACCTCAACCTATTTGCCAGACGGCTAACCTATAAATTTATGTTTGATGATGAGAGAAAAAGGAAAAAAACTGAATATATTGAACGGGAGAAATGGAAAGGATTTACAGTCAGGGACTTTCTTGCCCTTAAGGACCTTATGGATCTCTTGGATGACCTTATGGGTCTTCTGGCCAGCATTTCAGAACGATTAATGTAACTCAATGTGTCTGTATGCATGTTTTATATTCAATGAATTTTTTCTTGTTTTATTTTAATGTTTATATATACCATTTTCTAATTTTGTAATAATAAAAAGATATTTATATAAATTATCTAGTATCGATTATCCGACTTTGTTCAGGTACCGTAATAGTCCATCAGGTTGGCTAAACCCCCTCTTGTTCCCTTCTTTTGTATTGTTAAGAAGAGAGTAAGGAGCGGTGTTAGGGAGAGGTACTTACACTGTAACAAGGTGGTTCCAAAGCCTAAACATTTTTTTACCTAAATGCAATCCTTGCTTTAAGGTAAAAAATGTTTAAGCATCAGCATCCCTCCCTCCCATTTTACTTACCTGAGCCTCCATTTGTCTGCAGCTCTTTTATCTCCTCACTTCCTGGTCTCACTCAGTTTTGCCAACCACCCATTTTTGGGCTGTCCATAAATGCCCGTTACAGGCAGCGGTGCCCGTAAATAATATGTCTGCGAAAATTACACTGCGCATGCACAGGGTAGGAGTGCCACCTCATCTGTGCCCAACAGTGCAGCCTACCAGTGCCCATCAGTTCAGCCCTATCAGTGCAGCTTAGGAGTGCAGCCTCATCTGTGCCCATCAGTGCAGCCTATCAGTGGCCATCAGTGCAGCTTAAGAGTGAAGCCTCACCAGGGGCCACTAGTGCAGCCTATCAGTGGCCATCAGTGTGGCCTCATTAGGGTCCACCAGTGCAGTCCCATCCATGCAGCCTAGCAGTGCCCATCAGTACAATCCCATTAGTGCAGCCTAATGTACACTGCAACGATTTTTATCAACTTTGAAACAGATTCCTGCCTTTAGTTGTTCTAAAGAAAAAGCTGTTTGGTTCACCATGTCCGTTTAGCCCTGGTTCACACATATGCATTTCTAGTGCCTTTTGCAGATTTGAACTGCAGAACGTTTTCCATAGGAAACCATGTTAAATGGACTGTAGTGTATTTCTGCAAAATGCAAAAAGCACTAAAAATGCATAGGTGTGAACCAGGGCTTAAGACTGGTTTTGAGTGGGAGAGACTGGATCATTATAATCATCTGGTGCACTCTGAGTTTCCTAATTAGAAATAACTGCAGGGTCTGAAAAGTGGATTAGCTATAGCCTTTTTAAAAATGGCTGCCAGAGGTTATGGGAACTGCCAATGACATAAGAGATGCATTTCCTCATTATTCATAACACTGCATCACAGCACTGTTATTAAGAGTTCTGTGGAAGAATGTGAATACCAGAAGATAATCATTGCAGATGCCGAATATTTTCACGAACAGATGGTGGTTTCAACATTTACTGTTTATTCACTAGGACTTTTAGCAGCCACTGAGGCTGGGTGCTGTTTAAAACATCACCCAGGATTTAAATTTGTTAGAAAGGAACCAGTAGTTCCTAGTACTAATTAGTACTGCTTGGACCTTGAAGAAGAGGGGACACCCTGAATGCTTGTCCTAAAAAATTGTATGTTAGTGCAAATAAAAAAAGTATCACGAACAGTACTTTATTGTTTCTGTTTAAAAGGAACCAGAAATGAATTTCCATTCAAAATGGAGAGAAGCACAATATGTAAAGGCATTTATATATTGTTCTACTGCACTCCCCAAAATGTAACTATTCTTCTAACAGGATTATTTTTTGCCCAAACTGTGCTTAAATATTAGTGTAATTTTAAAAAAAAATTTGGATAAAAAAAATCTCTATATGTGTTTCCCCAAGAAATCCCTTAGGTAACATACCAAAATGGAGACCCCAAACCTAGTGTGGACATCATCTACACTGCCTAGATTTTGCTGCACCAGGCAGTATTTCTTTTGGGTACCTGTGCTCCAGTGCACAGATGCAACCACAAGCTCTATAGAGATTAATAGAAGAGGTAAGTTGACTTGTCTATCCCGACTTATCCGGTACAAGATGCTATGACAGTACTTACATTTCTCTGCATAGCAGAGACCATTTGGCAACTAAAGCAAGCACTAGCATCTCTTAAAAGGACATTGTGTGTATGTCTGCACAAAACAATGGCATTGGTCACTCAAGAACCATTTCTTTGACAGAACAACAGCTCTAAATAAAAATGACATGGCTGCCTGCAGAAATATTACAAAAATAAATATTTTTTTTCTGCTTTTTGTTAAAAAAAAAAAAAAAGAATGCCCCATTATAAACTCTCAGACTACTGCTAATTCATTACTGAAGGAGCAGGAAACAAAGAGCAGTAGTTTAGGAGTGTTTAATAAGTGGTGTAGCTGTAATCTATATAGACATGAACTAATTTAACATATTTAGTCATCAAGAAAGTGTCAGGTATTAATTATAGGGATGGAAAGATACTACAAAAGATGGAACAGCTCTGTAAAACAATAAGAGCCTTTGTTGTGTGGGTTTAAAAGAAACATCTCTAGCTCAGCACCTTAGAAGATTATTATAATACATCACGGGTTGAATATGAGGAAGTCTCAGAGGAAATGTATACCTTCTGTATTGCAGCTTCTAGTAATAGAAGTCTATGTTCCTGTCCTTAGTTTGTTATTTAGATTTTTATTTTTTTTTATTGTAAAACGCTTGACTGAGTACACACTTAGTCAAATAGAATTTGTATTTACATTTCCACAGATGTTTGGAGAGGATTGGGGTATTTTTTAGCCTTTGATAACTACAGAGAGCCGCGGTAACTCATTCAATTCATGTATTTAACTTCAGTCCATCTGAAAGCTGAGAAATATGTTAGGAATAGATAGTAAAGCTTCCACTATGTCACATAACATAATTCATTTGTAATTTCTTTGACTTCTTGACTTTATATTCAGTTTGTAGTTACAAGTATAGTGATGTGATGTATTCCCTAAGGTCTGCATAAATCTGCACTTGTTTTTCAGTTCTGCTGTAGGGAAGAGATCTCCCCATTAGGGTGTGCTTAGGGGCTTCCTTTGATGTGCCGGGCTGGCCTTTCATGTTTGTTGATTAACCAATCACTAGTGACCTTTTCATAGGTGGGTGATCCTTGCTTTAACAAACATCCTGAGCAAACTATAGGTTGTTG
This sequence comes from Lithobates sylvaticus, assembly GCA_028564925.1. Taxonomy (NCBI): domain Eukaryota; kingdom Metazoa; phylum Chordata; class Amphibia; order Anura; family Ranidae; genus Lithobates; species Lithobates sylvaticus. Next base: position 250,763,629 of record CM053027.1, on the reverse strand, counting down.
CCTGTGTTTGGAATCCTGATCTGGGGCCACCATGTGCTACCTGAATTTAAGAGGACCTTACTCATGCTAAAATGATCCCTTTATACTGTCCCTTCCAGTCTTGTCACTGTCATGCCTTTCATGCCATGCTTGCCAATACCCTAACTAACCCTACGTTCACACCTACGCACTTTTTGCTGCATTTTGCAGAAATGCACTACAGTTCATTTACCATCTGTGCATTTTTAAGCCAGTGCATTTTTGGAAAGGGTCAGGGACTTTTTTTTACCACAGAAGATTGCGTTGTGTGTGTAATAGACTTCAATGGAGTCGCACCAGAAATGCAAGTGTTGCATTTTTAAAGCGTTTTACTTTTTTAAGTTTTTCAAAACTGTATATAGCTGGTTGCTAAGTAGCAGGCCAGGAAGCCGGCTGCCGCGTCCTTAACAACCGATGAGTCATCAGCTTTCAACAGGGTTCGCAGCTGAATGTAAAAAAAAAAAGAATTTCTGGCTAAAAAATGTGTGAAAAAACGATTTTTTTCTATCTGAGCATGCAGCCCGACAGGTTAGGAAAGGGAAGGGGTGAGAAAGTAATCCCCCCCCTTTCTGAACCATACCAGACCACCCCGGGACATTATTTTTTATTTTTAATAAAGGAATTGTCAAAAACTGTGTTTGTGTTTTTTTTTCTATGTGACACATTTTTTGGTGAATGAGTAGGGGTACAATTTTCCCTGATACTCATTCACATGGGGGGGGGGCAGGATCTGGGGACCCCCTTGTTAAAGGGAGCTTCCAGATTCTGATAAGCTCCCCACCCACAGACCCCCACAACCACAGCCCAGGGTTGTGGGGAAGAGGCCCTTGCCCCAAAGCACCCCCCCTCATGTTGAGGGCATGCAGCCTGGTATGGTTCAGGAGGCGCTTGCTCATCCCCTCCCTTTCCTGACCTGCCAGGCTGCATGCTCGGATAAGGGTCTGGTATGGTTTTTGGGGGGGACTCAATAAAATCCATACCAGACCACCCTGGGACATTATTTTTTGATTTCTAATAAAGGAATTGTCAAAGACAGTTTTTTTTCTGAATGCATAGGTGTACAAAGAACCCCTACGGGCAGGATCTGGGGACCCCCTTGTTAAAGGTGGCTTCCAGATTCTGATAAGGCCCCCCCCCCCCCGCAGACCCCCACAGCCCAGGGTTGTGGGTAAGAGGCGCTTGTCTCCATCAACATGGAGACCCCCCCCCCCCTGCAGCACGCCCCATGTTGAGGGAAGCCTGGTATGTTTCAGAAGGGGGGGGGGGGCGCTGGCTTCTTCCTTTCCTGACCTGTCAGGCTTCATGCTCAGATATGTTTTTTTTTGGGTGTTTTTCCCAAATTTTTTCGCCGGCAATTCTCATCGGTTGTTTAGGATGTGGTGGCCGGCTTCCTGCCCTGCTCCTTAGCAACCAGCTATATGCAGTGTTTTTGAAGGGAACCAAAAAAACAAAACACAAAAGGCAAATGCTTGAAAAATGCATGCCAAAACACAGGTTTAAAAAAGCAAAAGTCACCACATAACGTGCCTGAAAAAGCATCAACCACAACCACATAGATGTGAACCTAGACTAAATGCATACAAACTGGATAAATGCGTAAAAAGATGTGCATTAAAATGATAAAAATTTACACAGTCCTTAAATAGGTAAATACCAAACATTACTCTGCATCAAAATCTACCCAAAACAAACCAGTTACAAAGACAGGCAAACCTTTACCTATCACAAAAGTTACCTGCTAGTAGGTTTTATTTTCATGGAAGAGCAAAAATAGTATAATTTAGGACTAAAAAAAAAACCCATCCCAGATCCCTCTGTTAAGGTTTAAGAATTTAATGGAAACGTCCATGATAAAGCCTGCACTGCCAGAGAAACTTCAAAGTTTCATTTACACATTATTAAGTGATTAAAGTGATTAAGAGGTGAGTTTCAGAGAACAGTCATTTCCTGTATTTCACTTTTAAAGCTTTGAGCAATTTGGGAAATTATTAAACATTTGTTTCCCTGAAAAAATTCCTTCAAGAGCTGAGGCTGTAGCTAGATTTGAAATTGGGCAGACATCTCATTGAATATGGCACATTTGTCTGTCCTGGAACTAGCCAGGACCTGCCATGGAATTTCTAAATGAATGGCACAGGTACAGATAAAGTCGCATCCCAGGGAAGCTAAACACAGACTAATCCTCATCTGATCACCCCGGTAAAATTAAAGTAAAGCCTAAAATTGAAAAGAAACGCTAGCAGGCAGGCTCTTTAAAAGTCTTGTTTAAAATGTACACTGAGCTGCACATGCGCCAAAGGTGAGTATTGCAAACTTTTTTCCACTTTAAAGTGGTTGTAAAGTTAAACTTTTAAAACATTTTTTTTATTTTTATGGTCCTCCTCAAATCCACATGATCCCATAGCAAGCTGCTTGCTATGGGTGCACTCGTGCAGGCTCGATCCAGGCTGTGTGTGTCTATTGATGCACATTGCACGGCTTGGCTCTGGCCCCACTCCCTACTTACTGGGTTTGATTGACAGCAGCAAATCAATGGCTCAGGATGTGTGTACTCTTCTCTGTTCAACAGAAGCCGGACTAATGACCAGCTTCTGTAGAACAGCCATGCTGGAAAGATAGAATGTCAGAATTCAATAGCTCGGTGGGAGAGATCCCTGCATCACATCATCGTCAGTTTCTCTTTTTTTTTGTTCAACCAGCTGGTTGAACAAAAAAAAACAATGTGTGTATACCAAGCTTAACCACTTCAGCTACAGAAAGTTTTACTCCCTTCCTGACCAGGCTATTAATTGCAATACGGCACTGCATTAATTTAACTTACAATTGCGTGGTCGTGCGACACTGTACCCAAATAAAATTGATGTCCTTGTTTTCCCATAAATAGAGCTTTCTTTTGGTGGTATTTGATCACCTCTACCTTTTTTATTTTTTGTGCTATAAACAAAAAAAGGCCTACAATTTAAAAAAATATATATATTTTTTACTTTCTGCATCCAATAAAAAAAAATGAAAACAAATCTAATTTCTTTATCAGTTTAGGCCAATATGTATTCTGCTACATGTTTTTGGTAAAAAAAAAAAGCCCAATAACCGTATATTGATTGGTTTGCGCAAAAGTTATAGGGTCTACAAACTGTGGGATAGATTTATGGACTTTTTATTTTTTATATTTTTTACTAGTAATGGTGGCGATAAATCTGACACTTAGGCCACTTTCACACTGAAGCGCTTCTAAACTGCCAGTAAAAACACTGAGCGCTTTTGAAGAGCTTTTCAGGCGCTTTTGAAGAGCTTTCCATTCATTTCAATGGGGAGGGGAGTTTTTCACAGCCCTGCCAGCACACTTCCCCAGTGTGAAAGTGTTCATTGATTTTAATGGAAATAAGTTTTCGTGAGCTTTTTAGGCGCTGTTTTTAGCGGGAAAGCGCCTGAAAAGCGCCTCAGTGTGAAAGTGGTCTAAGTGATACTTTTTGGGGACCAGTGACACCTATACAGTGAACAGTGCTAAAAAAAAGCACTGTCACTGTACTAATGACACTGGCAAGGAAGGGGTTAACATCAGGGTCGATCAAAGGGTTAAATTTGTTCCCTGGGAATGCTTTCAAAAGCTGGCCATACACCATACAATTTTCTTATTCAATTTCCATTAGATTTACCTTCAACTGTGTAGTACAAGGGCCTGCCTGATTGCATACAAATTGAAAGTGTTTAGATTTGACCTCATATTATATGGTTTTGGTAAATCTAAAGGAAATCTATAGACAAAAGTTGTATAATGTATGGCCAGCCTTACTGTGTGGGGAATGGTTGCACTATAGGAAGACAGAACACATATCTGTCTTCCTTACTAGCAGAACAGTGATCTGCCTTGTTTACATAGGCAGATCACCATTCTGCCTTTCTCCGAACAATTGCCAGGTTCCCGGATGCGCGCCCCATACCCAGAAGAAGTACGTACAGGTATATGATTTTGCGCTTAAGGACCGCCTTGCCACAGTATATGTACGTGGGGCGGTCTTTGAGCGGTTAAGGCAGATTTAAAAACAAAAAAACAAAAACAAACATGTCATACTTACCCTTACCTGTTCTGTGCAATAATTTTGCACAGAGCAGCCCTGAACCTCCTCTTCTCGGGTCCCCAAGCAGGCTCACATTCGAGCCGCTCCTCTGTGTGTCCATTAGAGCTGCACGATTCTGGCCAAAATGAGAATCACAATTTTTTTTGCTTAGAATAAAAAGATCACGATTCTCGCAACATAAAATCTTTCACATTATACAAAAAAAATTGGGCTAAATTTACTGGTTCGTTTTTTTTTTTTATTATTCATTAAAGTAATTTTTTCCCCAAAAAATTGCATTTGAAAGACCGCTGCGCAAATACAGTGTGACATAAAATATTGCAACAACCACCATTTTATTCTCTACGGTCTCTACTAAAAAAATATACATAAAGTTTGGTGGGTTCTAAGTAATTTTCTAGCAAAAAAAAATGATTTTAACTTGAAACCAACAAATGTCAGAAAAAGGTTTAGTGTTTAAGTGGTTACACTTTCCTCACTTAGGCCCCTTTCACACTGGGGCGGTGCATTTTAGCGGCGCTATTCGGCAGCTAGCGGGCGGTTTTAACCCCCGCTAGCGGCCGAAGATGGGTTAAAACCGCCCGCAAAGCGCCGCTGCAGCGGCACATTGCCGGCGGTATAGCCGCGCTGCCCCATTGATTTCAGTAGGTTCACCGCTCCAAAGATGCTGCTAGCAGGACTTTTTTTTACCGTCCTGCTAGCGCACCGCTCCAGTGTGAAAGCCCTCTGGCTTTCACACTGGAGTGAAAGGAGCCGCTTTTTTTCAGGCGCTATACAAGCGCTATTTTTAGCGCTGTAGCGCCTGAAAAACGCCTCAGTGTGAAAGGGGCCTTACACACGAAGTCTATTCCTTTGACAAATTGTTACAATGTTTATACTTAGTTCCACTGCTAAAGAATGTTGTGATTCTTGACTGCCCGTTTTTTTTTTCTTCCTTTCTTTGAGGGCTGTGGCTTCAGAAGAGCAGAGAGAATTCTTTGCATAGCAAGAACCGTGAAACACTTTTGTCAAGATCGCAACGGGGAAAAAAATCGCGATAACGATTCTTGACAATTAATCGTGCAGCTCTAGTGTCCATCAACAAACGGTGCGTGGCTCGACCCCGCCCCCGCTCTCTCCTCATTGGCTCACTGGCTGTAATTGACAATAGCCAATGGCTCCTGCTGCTGTCTTAGCCAATGAGGAGAAAGAGACCTGGGAGAGCCACTGCTGGATCGAGATGGGGCTAAGGTAAGTATTAGAGGGGGCTGCTGCACAGAGAAGGTTTTTTTTTTTTTTACCTTCAAGCATAGAATGCATGAAGGTAAAAAACCTTCAGCCTTTACAAACACTTTAAAGGATAAGTTCACAAGTTTGCAGGTAAAAAAAATGTGCATTTATTCATTTTTTGTTTTTTTGGAACCTGTAAAGCATTGCACCTGCGATCAACAGATTGCTGGTACCATGCAGGTCACCTCCAGATCTGTCAGAGTATCTGTGTGCTTGTACATCCCAAGCAGTAATAGAAATACAAGCAGACAGCCACAGTGGATGTTGGGATGGATGTTGGGGCTTGTAGTAAATTTACACACAGAGCTGTGTGAATGAATGACGCAGCCGTGCCCACACTTTTTGATTTCAAAAAGTGACAGATATTACGGGGAACTTCTCCCTGTACTGTTGTCACAGGAGGCGGGTGGGGATTGCACAGTGGCTGCAGCATTGAGAACATGTTACATGTTCAACCCTAAAATTGGGTGAACATATAACATATTCCCAAAGGTGAACTTATCCTTTAAGTCACTTTATCCTCCATACTTGGGAGTACTGGGTATTTTTTTCAAGGCTGGCAGAGAAATACAGTGGAGAGTGGAGTGGAGTGGAGTGCTGAAAGAAAGAGGATCTATAAAGCAAACCTGTTTTGGGCAAGGCACAGCTATGCTTTATAGTTGACTTAGCATGCTTTATATTTTTTATGCATGTCAGGTAGCTAATTGTAAAAGTAAACTCTGCTAGCATGTATTGTTTTGCAAGGAGATAACAATACTACTGGAGGTGCTTTAAAATATTCCTTTCTACTCAATTTTAAAGTGTTACTCCAATACAATGTAAAAAGGCTGTTTAATCCTGGCTTCTCTGATCCTCCCCTCCTTCCACTGTCCCCTGATGTTTTCCTGATAACACAGACTCTATGGAGTCAGGCTGCACATGCTCAGTTTGGTGTGTATTGCTAGAGAGGTGCTTTTTTTTTTTGTCTTGGGAGAATGCATGTGATCAACACAGGGCCAATCAACACTATCCAGACAGAGGGTCAGGGGTCTTGTAGTCTCATAGGACAGTCAGAAAACTCCTCCTACAAGCTTTAACCAGTGCTTGGCTGGACTCTGATAGAAGTCGCAAGACTGCTATATAATGCTGATGAGAAAAGGTATTTATCAGTTTATATTTCGGCTAGTTTATACTTCGGCTTTCACACTGGGGTGGGGGGGGGGGGGCGTTAGCGGTAAAGCGCTGCTAATTTTAGCAGTGCTTTTTGCCCTCTAGCGGGGCGCTTTTAACCCCCGCTAGCAGCCGAACAAAGGGTTAAAAGTGCCCACAAAGCGCCGCTGCCAAAGTGCTTTGGCAGCAGTGTCCATTAATTTAAATGGCAGGGGCGGTGGAGGAGGAGTGTATACACCGCTCCCACACCACCTGAAATATGCTGCTTGCATGACTTTTTTCCTGTCCTGCAAGCGCACCGCCCCAGTGTGAAAGCACTCAGGCTTTCGCACTGGGGTGGATTGAGAGGCGCTTTACCGGCGTAATTTTTAGCGCAAAAGCACCCCAGTGTGAAAGGGGTCTTACTGAAATAATTGCATTTTCATGTACTGTGGGAGACCAGATACAGTGAATGCAGGGTCCTGGGTTTAGTAATGCCCCGTACACATGGTCGGAAATTCCGACAGAAAATGTTGTCGGAAAATCTGGCCGTGTGTGGGCTCCATCTGACTTTTTCCGTCGGAATTTCTGATGGAAAAAATTTGAGATCCTGCTCTCAAATTTTCCGACAACAAAATCCGATCAGACTTTTTCCGATCGTGTGTAGAGAATTCCGATGGACAAAGTGCCACACATGCTCAGATCAAATTACGAGACCAAAGCTATTGGCTACTAGCCTCTACGTAGTTCCGTCGTACGCAACGAACGTCACCACGTTCAGAATGATCGGATTTTCCGACAACTTTGTCCGACCGTGTGTATGCAACACCAGTGTCGGAATACTAGGAAGAGGCTTTTGTTGCAAAAATATATAGTTACAGCATATTGTGACATTAAGAATTTATTCATGCAAACAATAATAGGTTACAGATAAGTCCAATGCAGCCTTATTTTATTTATACATCTATTAATACAATTTCAAGGAAAAGCCCCAAAATACTACCCACTGCTCTCAGCAGCCTAAGGGTTTAGAGAAATGCCAATTTTTTAAACTAGAGCTTTCTGGCATGAGTTAATGTGTACAGATGTGGATTCTAATGAATACTTGATGATCGCAACAAGAAGAGTAAATTATGCTGTGTTTGTCCTACAAATGCCTAACCTTCACACTCCAGTCTGGTTTAAGCAATCAGCTGGGGTCTAATACAACATAATAACAGCAATTCAGCTGTGCAGCAAGCCTGATTGCCCATAAACTATTAAAAAGCCACGTGGTGCTGTGTAAATAAGGAACTGATTATGAGCTATTCGCCATGCTTACAGCCATTTCATTCAATTAGCTATTCTTTGTTTTTCCTTTATCTCATGCCTACAAAAGCAGAAATTACATTGCTGAAGAAGGTGCTTTATGCTTGTGGATAGAGGTCTCATCATTCTATAATTGGTTTTACACTAAGAATTGATAGTAATTTGAAAAGCCAAGCATTGTAAAATTAACTAAGTGGCCATCATGATTAGAGGTTTCTTTCTTCCACTTCCCGCATGATATATTTCTAATATGATTCCCAGTTACACACATTTTTTTTTCAAAATATCGAGAAGAGAGAGAAATATGCAGGGTGATACTGCTGACCTCTCCTTCCACAAATGCTGCATGCCTGCTTATCATGCTAATGCAATCGTTATAATACTTTGGGGTTGATTTATTAAAGACAAATCCACTTTGCACTACAAGTGCACTTGGAAGTGCAGTCGCTGTAGATCTGAGGGGGACATGCAAGGAAAATAAAAAACAGCATTTTAGCTTGCACATGATTGGATGATAAAATCAGTAGTGCTTCCCCTCATGTCAGATCTGTCCCTCAGATCTACTTTCAAGCGTACTTGTAGTGCAAAGTGGATTTGCATTCAGTAAATAACCCCCTTTGAGTTCCTTACCTGCAATTAGTCAGGAGTTCTGAACTTTACTTGCTGCATACTTGTTACAGTTAACTGACTCAGAAAGTAATAAAGCAAAGACATCCAGACAAGTAGTATTTTTTTAGACAGAATCAGTATACACTGATCAGCCACGATGTTATGACCGCTGACAGGTAAAGTAAATCACACTGATTATCTTGTGACAATGGCACCTGAAAGAAAGGACCATAGCTAAACAGGCACACATTCAGCGGAGGGGATACATGACAGGGTGGTAAGGGTATCCAGTCAACAGAGGGTTAACATAAGGAATTGTCTTTTAAAGGAGGCTCTTACCCATTGGCCGTGGAAAAAGGGAGCTGGGGAGAGTTTAGATGGTATTAGTTGCTGGGTAGGTGGGGCTTCAGCAGTTGCAGAGTAGGAATCGGGGGACAAACATCCTGTGTCGCTGGCATCTGTGTTTCTCTCCCTGCAAAAAAGATGAGCGAGTTAAACCAATTACTGGCCCAGCTCAGGGCTGCAGCTGATGTGCATGGCTTGGCATGCGTACAGAACCAGGTAGTAGCTTCACTTCAAGGGGTCCGGCAGAGCCCCCCGCTACCAGGGTCTGCCTAACCGCGTGCTCAGAGGTCTAGGCCTCCCGAGATCTTCAGTCCTGACAGGACCCCCAGGGCTCAGTGCTGCAACGGGAGCCCGCCTTCGGACCCTTCAGGCCCCCCTGCCAAGCGCATGCTGGCTTTGGCGGGTGGCGAGCCTGGGAGGAGTCCCCAGCTCCTGTGGAGCCCTCGGGGGATGGGCACTCACCAGCGCGTGGCTCCGGTCCCATCCTCCATCATCCGGAATGGGCGTCGGTCGTGACTGGCGAGGTTCCAGTCAGCACAACGGCCCGGCGAGGGAGAGTGAGGTCTGCAGGCACCGGCCTGTCCCCTGGTGCAGCCGGTGGCCCTTCCCCGAGGACGGAGAAACAGTGTGAGAGGGAGGTTCTGTATTTCGTGGTGCGTAGTTTTGTTCGGGGGGGGCGTCAGCGTCATCTGTGGATCGTAAATTGGCGGGCCTAGCCTTCTGGTTCAAGTTACAGGGTATTTGGGATTACCAAGTCCTTCATGGTCAGACAGGCTATCAAGGGGTATCACAGGGGTCACCGTACCAGTGACGCTCAGCGTCCTGTGTCTATTTTGTTTTCGTTTTGTTCTTAAGCTTATGAACAGACATTGTTTCAGGCGGCCTTTTTGCTGGCCTTTTTCGGGGGCCCTCCAGATTGACAAATTGGTCAGCCCCTCAAAACGGATAGCTGGGGGTGTATTATGGGAGGATGTGGTATTTACTGATTCATCGGCACGTATAAGAATACATCATTCCAAAACAGATCAGGGCAGCAGGGGTGTTCAAGTGTAATTGATCCGGGGCAATACTACAGGTGTTTGTCCAGTTTCTGCTCTGGAACAGTTCTCTTTGGTACGTCCACATTTAGGAGGTCCCCTGTTGGTGCATGCTGTTTTTTCCTGTTTATCCAGATTTCAATTTGGCGGTTTTTCAAATGTCGGAGGCGGGGCTTGACCCATTGGAGTACGTGTCTCATTCTTTCCACATTGGTGCAGCCACCGAGGTGTCTCGGTGGGGTTTGAATGGCAACGCGCTCAAGCAGATAGGCAGGTGGGAGTCCAATAGATTCCGGCTATACGTCAGGCCTCACTTATTGTAGGCCCTAGGTGTCTGTTATAATTTCCCTTTTTCTGTCTTCTTTATTCTCTTTTGTGTTGTGTGTCAGTTGGTTTTTCATATTGGTGGGTGGTACTGTGGTTTTCTGTTTACTTACAGGTCAGCGATGCCTCGTCTGGATCCTGGGGCAGTCGTACGTTTTTTAGAAGAAGGGAGGAGATCAGGCCAGAGGCTAGGGAGCTTATCAGAGATATCAGATTTGATTTTCTCAGGCTTCGTAGTGCTTTCCCGGGCACTATCATACTCTGGTCAGACATAGTGGCCCGAACGGCATGGCGGGAGGCCAGATCAGTGTTAAAGCTTAATAGGCCCGAGTCAAGGTTAATAAGGAGGTGGGGATATTTTTTTGTCAGGAATGGGGACCTGGTCATCAGACATTTAGAGTTGGAGTCCGATACTTGGCAATTCTTGAGAGGTGACGGGGTTCACCTCAACGCCGTGGGTACTGTCCTGTGGTTTTTGGGGTTGGAGGATGGCTTGCAGTGGGCTTTCTGTGTGTGGCGGGACGCGCAGGTGTAAGGCTTTACACCTGCTTCGCTGTGGCATTTTGGGGTCCTTGACAGCGGTCCAAATCTGGTCATTGGGTAAACGGTGGGGAACCATCTGAGGTATGGTATCCTGGAGTGGGAATGGTTCACTGCGTATTGGCTGGGTATTGTTAATAACCCTGGGTGACTGAGGTCAGTTGGGTTTAGGCCCTGAGTCAGTAGGTTGCGGCTGGGGCGGCAACTCAGCTAGATGGTGCCTCAGACACAAAATGTTAGGCGTATATGGTACCGTCAAGGATCTCAAAATCAATGTATCTGGATTAGGTCAGTAGTATTATAATACCTTTTTAAAATAAAGCTGTTAATAAAAGATTGATTTCGGCCAGTTAACCCCACCCCATGTGTTGTGTGGTTCTTATATAAGTAAGGGAGTGGCATTGGTTATAATGAGGGAGAATTTGGTCAGTTGAGTGGTTAGCTCTAGTCAAGTGGGGGATAGAGTAAGTAGTAAGTGAACATGTTGTCCCTAAAGTTATTGTGTTGAAAGCAGAAAAAATGGGCAAGCGTGAGGCACCGTACTAAGTGTCCCGGGTCGTGGGTGGAATCACTGTGATTCTGCCTGCAATTCCGAATCATGGCAAATCGTGGGACACCCTTGCAATGCCTGTCACTTACAATTGTACCCCAATCGCAGTGCAATTTTGCTGCATTTGTTGCCCGAACTTCTTTTGGGTGACAGGCATACTGTGATTCTGTTTGCACGATTTTACCGCGATTCATCAAGCGACAATCACGGTAAAATCACGCCACATTAGAAGTGACAGGGATTGCAAGGGCGTCTCGCAATTTGCCGTGATTCGGGATCGTGGGCAGAATCGCCTAGATGTGAACGAAGCCTAAAGAATTTGAGCGACTTTCACAAGAGCCAAATTGTAATGGCTAAAATAATAGGCCTCTCCAAAACTGCAGTTCTTGTGGGATGTTCCTGGTCTGCAGTGGTCAGGACCTACCATAAGTGGTCCAAGGAAGGTAAACAGGTGACAGAGTCATTGGCAGCAAAGACTTCTTGATGCACATGGGGAGCGAAAGCTGGCCCGTGTAGTCCAATAAAATAAAAGTTAGTGTAGCTCAAATTGCTGAAAAACCTAATGTTGGCTCTGATGGAAAGGTGTCAGAGCACACAGAGCATTGCAGTTTGTTGCGTATGGGGCTGTGTAGCTGCAAACCAGTCAGGGTGCCCATACTGACCCGTGTCCACGCCAAAACGTCTACAATGGGCATGTGAGCAACAGAACTGGACCACGGAGCAATGGAAGAAGGTGGACTGATCTGACGAATTTAAGAATGGTTTGAGGAACATAACGAGTTTGAGCTGTTGATTTGGCCTCCAAATTCTCCAGATCTCAATCCAATCAAGCATCTGTGGGATGTGCTGGAAAAACAATATAAAAATGTGCCTTTAAGCAAATGACTATATAGATGTGATATGTGCACATCTACTATTTGCCATTCTGAACAATATTCTATTGTTTATAAAAGCAGCACATTAAATCCTCCTCTATTACATGTCTCAAATGTATGGCTTTCTACACTGAACATCTGTAGAACAAATGAACAATGAGCTTGGTGTGGCCTCCACCAAAAACATAATTGCGAATGTCTGGAATAGGCCAGCAATTAACAGATGACAAAGCATAGTTAGTTCTGTTTTCATAGCTTGTTGAATAATGCATTGTTCCCCACTGAATCAAAGATTATTCCAGTCAGCTGCTGACATCATAGATCAGAGAATGTGGTGAGATTAGACAGGCTTGCGAGGCTTCTTCTAGCTAAAGGCACATTTAGACAATTTTAATCTTCTAAGGGTTTTTATTTTAAACTTACTGGCCAATTATCATGTTAAATGCAGACTGAGCCAAGTCCGCATTCTGACAAAATAATTTTAGATACATATTTGCCATGGTTTGACAAAATCTGTGCACATTCAGTACTTCTGTATCCATCTTACAAAATTAATGAAACTCATATACAGTGCCTTGAAAAAGTATTCATACCCCTTGAAATTTTTAACATTTCATCATGTTACAACCAAAAATATAAATACATTTTTTTGTGATTTTTTTTTTATGAGATAGACCAACACAAAGTGACACAAAATTGTGAAGTGGAAGGAAAATGCTAAATAGCTTTTTTTACAAATAAATATGTGAAAAGTGTGGCGTGCATTTGTATTCAGCCCCCCTGAGTCAATACTTTGTAGAACCACCTTTCACTGCAATTACAGCTGCACGTCTTTCAGATTGTCATATTAGATGCAGAGTGTCTGTGAACAGAAATTTGCCACATCTTGCCAAATCTTGCCACAGATTCTCAATTGGATTTAGGTCTGGACTTTGACTGAGTCATTCTAAAACATGAATACGCTTTAATCGAAACCATTCCATTGTAGCTCTTGCTGTATGTTTAGAGTCATTGTCCTGCTGGAAGGTGAACCTCTGCCTCATCCCTTTAAACCCAAACATATATGAATTACACAGGTTCTGAGGCTAATTTAATGCTGATAATGCACCAAGTGAGTTTAATTACCACCTTAATCAGCCACAGAACTTGTGTAATTAATATGTGTTCAGTTTTAAAGGGATGAGGTGGCAACCCTAACCTCCGCCCCATTCTCCAGTCTTTTGCAGACTCTAGCAGGTTTTCTTCTAAGATTGCCCTGTATCTGGCTCCATCCATCTTCCCATCAACTCTGACCAGCTTCCCTGTCTCTGCTGAAGAAAAGCATCCCCACTACTTGATGCTGCTACCACCATGTTTCACGGTGGGGGTGGTGTGTTCAGGGGGATGTGCAGTGTTAGTTTTCCTCCACACATTTTCTTTTAGACCATAAAGTTAAATTAACTTGTGCACCTTCTTTCACATGTTTACTGTGTCCCCCACATGGCTTCTCACAAACTGTAAATGAGACTTCTCATGGCTTTCTTTCAACAATGGCTTTCTTCTTGCCACTCTTCCATAAAGACAGATTTGTGGAGTGCACAGCTAATAGTTGCTAATAGATTCTCCCACCTGAGCTGTGGATCTCTACAGCTCCTCCAGAGTTACCATGGGCCTCTTGGCTGCTTCTCTGAATAATGCTCTCCTTGCCTGGCCTGTCAGTTTAGGTAGACTGCTATGTCTTGGTAGGTTTGCAGTTGTGCCATACTCTTTCCATTTTCGGATGATGGATTGAACATTGCTTCGTGAGATGTTCAAAGCTTGGGATAGTTTTTTAAACCTAACCCTGCTTTAAACTTCTCTACAACTTTATCCCTGACTTGTCTGGTGTGTTCCTTGGCCTTCATGATGGTGTTTGTTTACTAAGATTCTCTATACAAATGCACGCCACACTTTTCACATATTTATTTGTAAAGAATGTTAAAAACTATTTATCATTTTCCTTCCACGTCACAATTATTTGCCACTTTGTGTTGGTCTATCACATAAAATCCCAATAAAATACATTTACGTTTTTGGTTATAACAAGACAAAATGTGGAAAATTTCAAAGGGTATAAATACTTTTCCAAGGCACTGTATATTAAACAAAATGTTCTTGTTGCCCTGCAGTTAGATATTTAATTGATCCCTAAATGGGAGCTGCAAAGTGACACTTGTAATATGACTGGTTGTATGCAGGTGCCAATGGTGTGTCTTTTTTGTTATGTTATGCCAGTGCTAAAGTGGTTGTAAAGGCTGATGATTCTTTACCTTCATGTATTCTATGCATGAAGGTAAAAAACCTGTGTGCTGCTCCCCCCACAGCCCCCCCCCCTCGCCCCCAATACCTACCTGAACCACCTCTTAATCTAGCGATGTGCACCAAAGCCTCGGCTACTCCAGGACTACCTCTCCTCATTTACTGAAACCGCAGCTCACGGCCAGTAAGCTAATGAGGAGAGAAAGGGAGGGGGTGTACCGAGCCTTGGCTCTGTGTCTTATGGATGCATAGAGCAGGGCTCAGAAACGAGCATGCACTTGGGGGCACTGGTCGTGAAGGAGGAGTCAGGATTGCTGGCGGGGGGATCCCAGAAGAACCATTGCACAGAGCAGGTAAGTATAACATGTTTGTTATTAAAAAAAAAAAAGCTAATACCACTTTAAAGGGGTTGTAAAGGCAGAAGTTTTTTATCTTAATGCGTTAAGATAAAAAGCCTTCTGTGTGCAGCAGCCCCCCTAACACTTACCTGAGGTCCCTCTCTGTCCAGCGATGTCCACCAGTGTCTCAGCCGTCTGAGATTCCCCCTCCCTGATTGGCTGAGACACAGCAGTGGCGCCATTGGCTCCCGCTAATAGCAATCAGGGGAGAGAGGGGGCGGGGCCGGGTCAGGGCTCTGTGTCTGAGTAGACACAGGGAGCTATATCTCAGCCCGGGTGCCCCCATAGCAAGCTGCTGGTAGGCAAAAGGGTGTACAGGTATGTCCCTGTACAAGAAGCAGTGTCGCGGCCGGCGGTACGGGAGCACGCTCGCCGTGGTCTCCGTGACCGCAGGTCCCGCAGACTCGATGTTTACCGTGTGCCCATGATCGTGTCACGGAGAGGAAGAACGGGGAGATGCTTTTGTAAAACAAAGCATTTCCCTTATTCTGCCTAGTGACAGGACAGTGATCACAGCTCTCTCTCATCGAGAGCTGTGATCACTGTCCTGTGTGTTGTAGCCCAGCCCCCTAACAGTTAGAATCACTCCCTAGGACACACTTAACCCCTTCCCTGCCCCCTAGTTTTTGGCACCGGGGACCGGCTTCGTGGAAGAAAATTGTACCAAGGACCGGGGGGGGGGGGGGGCATGATTTTTTGCGGGCAATGGCTGGTGTTAGCGCTTCAATCATCCCGGCACCATGTTTGATATGGTGTCAGGGTGATTGAAGCGCATTATTTCTATTATTACATTGTAGTAATAAATTAAATAGTTCAACTCACCATAATGTAGAATCAGTGGGAGCACTGAGTGTCACCTTCCACCGTCGCCTGCTACCAGATGTGGATTGTCACTTGCCACGCTGCCTGTCACCAGATGCGGAATGTCACTTGCCACATCGCCTGCCATGCTTACTGCCGCAAGATGCTGATTGTCACTTGCCACGTTGCCTGTCACCAGATGTGGAATGTAACTTGCCACGCCACCTGCCACGTTGCCTGTCACCAGATGCGGAGTGAGTGGAGCGCCCCTTGTGGTTTGTCAGGCAGACAGCTGAGGGGGTGAACTACAAGTCCCGGAACACCTCACCTGTACTCCCACACACAGCTCACCTGTCACTGATGACATCACATCTCTGTGGGATCGCCCCTCTGAATGTAGCAGGGTGTCTCTCTCCTCATGCTGCAGCTGGTCTCACCTGGCAGAGGGAGGGTCTGGGACTCCTCCGGCTGTCACTCTCTGGCTCCACCCTTTTGGCATTCCTGATGCGCTGTCCGGGGGGGGGCAGGCAATCTGCACCGCTGAACCACCACACAGCGAGGAGCCTCACGAGAACGGTGATGTGGGGCGGGCAGTATGAGATGATGTCATCTCTCTGCTCCCCGCCTCTGACACTGAGCCTAGCATGTCTATAGCCGGCCGCCCGCACCCGCGGCCCGGCTGCAGAAGGGCCACGGCCCGGTAGTGGGCCGCGGACCGGGGGTTGACGACCTCTGGTATAAATGACATTGGTCCCAAAATAGTGTTACAATTGTCCGATGTGTCCGCCATAATGTCGCAGTCCCAAAAAAAATTGCAGATCACCACCATTACTACTAAAAAAAAAATGAAAAATAAAAATGCCTTAAAACTATCCCATATTTTGTAGACGCTATAAATTTTGCGCAAACCAATCAATATACACTTATTGCGATTTTTTTTTTTTTTTTTACCAAAAATATGTAGAAGAATACATATCGGCCTAAACCGAGGAAAACATATTTTTTTATATGTTTTTGGGGGGTATTTATTATAGCAAAAAGTAAAAAATATTGCCTTTTTGTATTCAAAATTGTCGCTCTTTTTTTGTTTATAGTGCAAAAAATAAAAACTGCAGAGGCGATCAAATACCACCAAAAGAAAGCTCTATTTGTGGGAGAAAAAAGGGTGTCATTTTTGTTTGGATACAACGTTGCACGACCGAATTGTCAGTTAAAGCGACGCAGTGCCGAATCGCAAAAAGTGCTCTGGTCAGGAAGGGGGTAAAATCCTCCGGGGCTGAAGTGGTTAATAAAATATTTCTAACACACATCATAGGCATACTTAGAATTACACCCTAAAACACATTCTGCTACTCCTCCCGAGTATGCTGATACCACGTGTGAGACTTTTTCCCAGCCTAGCCACACAGAGGGGCCCGAAATAAATTACGCATCTAATTTCCTGATTCCTACAACATTTTTGGAGGCCCTGGGACACCAGGACTGTGGAAACACCCGCAAAAAGACCACCTTTTGGAAAGAAAACACCCCTCTCTCTACACCTACAGGACGTAACAATAGAGGAGAAAAAAAAATGAATCTTTTATTGTGAAACTTCCCCCTCTTCTTTTTTTTTTTCCAACTACTGGAAAATTCTTTGGATGGCTATTGGGCTATAAGGCTCCGTATGCTTATTCCAGTGTATTGGGGTGCTCCCTGCTCCCTCCTGAGTTTTGGGTCCTGCTTTTCCCTGTGCTCCATCTCTTTTCCTCTGGTCTTTTGGTCTGGGGGGATTCCCTCAGTGTGCAACACTGACTTTCCTTATTTTGATCCCTGTTCTCCTGATGAGGCTCCACACTGCAAAACGCGCTGAGAGATAACCTCATATATAATTGGCTTCAGTCTTTTTTCCCTCAAAGTGTCTGGCACCTAAAAAGTCCCATTCTGCATTCTTTACTTTGGTTGTCATTTAAGTTTCATGGTCAGTCTTTTGAAGATATAATTTTTTTGCCACAAGCTTTTGGAAAATGAAGAAAGATAATAAAAATGTTTTTTTTTTTTTTTACACAAAGTTGCCAGTTTAATAAGAAATGTCTCACATACAGCATGGGCATACTCAGATTTTCACACCAAAACACATTCTACTACTCCTCTCCAGTATGATGATACCACATGTGTTTTATTTTTTTTATTTTTTTTTATACTGTTTAGACTGATTATATACAATGTATCTTGTGTATCTCACACAAATCAACCAATTGAATCAAAACCAATGTACTGTAAGAGCCATTTCACACTATGGCACGGGTGCTTTTCGGCCGCTAGCGGGGCGATTTTAGCCCTGCTAGCGGCCAAGGATTAAAAGGTTAAAACTGCCCGTTAAGCACCGCTGGCAAAGCGATTTGCAGGCCCTTCGGCATCACTGCCCATTGCTTGTGGGAGCGGTGTATACACTGGGCTTTCAAACTGGGAAAGCTTGAGGGCTGCTTTGTAGGCACTTTACAGGCGCTATTTTTAGCACTAAGACGCCTGAAAAGCGCCTTCAGTGGGAGAGGGGTCTAATGGTCACTCCTAAACAAGTGGTTGGGGAGTATAGCTAAGTGTAGAGTCACCTATAGCAGTCCCAGTTCCTATAAGCCAAGTAAGCCTAGACTACTGGTACATTTCTGCCCCCAGGAATTCCCATGTTCACTGGCCAGGAAGTACAGGAGGCTAAAAAAAGGAAGAACAAAAGAAGTCTTATGGTTCCAGGAGTGCAGTTGTTCGCAGGGGGTGACTGAGACTGATATATCACAGAAACAAAGTCAGTCGGACATGCAGATGGGTCAATTTAGGTGTAGGCAGAGACAGGGTCAGGATCAGTCCAGGCAACAGGCAGAAACATGGTCAATAAACTGGCCAGGGTTAGTACAAGCAACGATCAGGAACATGTGTGACTGGCTGCACTAATAGGGCTTGTTCACATGTGAAGTTGGGGAGTGGTAAAACCTTGTGGTTGCCCCTCAACAGTTACCCCCTTGAGCTGCAAGGGCAGTGGCCCAAGTTGTACACATGCCAATGCTGAGATGCTTTGCTTCGCAGCTGTGGCAGGAGTTATATCCCCTGTATGCCCTCCAAACATGAGCCATTTGAGTACTTGTGCGGGGTCCAAGGGGTTAAAACAGGTGGTGAGGGGGCAAAACAATGCCTCCTCACTGCCTGTCCAATGCTCTCTGAAGAGCAATCTAAATATGGATGACACTTTAGAGAGGATTAAACAAGTTAACAAGTCTTTATGGTCACACTATGACTGCTGTGGCAGTGATTAGGGACATGGGACTGGTGTTTCAGTGATCAAGGACACTGGGACTGGTTAGGCGGTGATCAGGGACACTGTGACTGGTAGTAGTACACAAGGCGTCTTGATTGGTGATTAGCTGTGTCTGGTGGACGGTTACAGAGCGCCAATGTGGGAGGACTTACAGGTACATCCACCCTCATTAATGCTGCTTCTGTCTGGCCTCCTAAATATGGTGGCAGGACGGGAGGTTGTTAATAAATCAAAGAAGTCATCTTTGACTAACAGAAGTTTCTATTATGGAATTGTACGTGTAATTGTAACTGTAACCTTGGTGTATCAGAAGAACCTTACATTGGGGGTTAAAGCCATTCAACCCCCTGGGTTATGCAGCCTTGTGCTGCTGCAGGACATTTGTACTGGGTTAACCCTTGTGGTTAAGTACATTTGGAGCGCACATTTTAACCTTCATTGTTGGGACATATTATTATAAATAGCAGCCAGACTGAGTGGAAGTGGGTTACTGTGGCAGGTGACGGTGGCCCTGTTCGGTAGGAGGATAATTATGTCCCTCACCTTGCAGCTTGGTATCCATATTGGAACCTGGAACAAGAACAAGGCCTTGCAGTAAAAATAAATAGGTGTCTTTCTGTGATGTAACCCTACCGTTTATGGCGATGTGAATAAAGAATATAGGTGTCCTTTTATGAAACTGAGATCAGCTGCGATCCCAAGTCTCACAGCTGATCTCAGGTCTTTACCAGTGTATGAAACTGAGGTAATCAGATGAGAACATGTTCTCCACTGATTACCTCAGCACAGTGAGAATCTGTAACTGACTGTCACAGAAACGGCCAGTGTATGAAGGTGCGATCTCAGTGTTCTGTCTCAAGGACATTCAGCTAAACCATTCTTATCCCATAAACATGATACCATATTTCTTCGATCGCAGTTTATTGGAACAAGCTAGGTGAAACTACAAATAACAAGAATAAACCTTGATAAGTACAATATCCCATAAATTTAGCATACATTTCAAAGACAAATATACACAGTACAATATGAGACAGTAAAACTTACTTTTTTAAGTTCAATAAGGGATTGATGGTAAGAGATTGAAACAAGACCTCTTGCAGTCTGAAAAGCATGATGAATGTGTCTCTTCCTGTGAGACTTTACCCAGAATACTTTGCTTTCCAAGTACTTCCTAGGTTATAAACTTTATTAATAAAATATACACACAGAAGCAATACCAAAAAGGGACGCTAGATGGCGCCTAAGCTCTGCAAATGATTCCTATAAAAGGTAACAACATTAAATGTCATTTACAACAACACAAATGCAGATAATCAGAATATATCCATCTGATGGACAGAACACTCCCCGCCTGACGTCAAGTGACGTCACTAACAGAGTCCTCCGTAGAAAGTAACAGAACAAGTTCAGTCACTGGTCTCAAGAACACTTTGGCCTCATTCTGTTGAAAGGTCTTGACCTCGACCTTACGGACAAGATTATCTTTGCTTGGCAGTACTTTGGTGACTAGACCTAAAGGCCACATGTTCCTTAGTGTCTGGCAATCTCTCATGAGCACAACATCACCAAGTTTAAGGTTAGGTTTTTCTGAGTGCCACTTCCTCCTTAGTTGAAGAGTAGATGTGTATTGCTCCCTCCACCGACTCCAGAAGGTATTGGCAAGAGTTTGAACTTGTCTCCATTGACGTTTGTAAAGGTCCTTCTCACAAAACTCTCCAGCTGGAGTACCTACAGGACCAGTCTTTTGCGTGAGCAACATGGTAGGTGTGAGAACCATTGGATCTTCAGAGTCACTTGAAATTGAAGTTAAGGGTCTGGCGTTAATGATGGCTGTAACCTCTGCCATAAATGTCACTAAACACTCGTGAGTAAGCCTCGCAGTTCCTACTTGTAGGAAGATAGAGTCAAGAATTCTGCGGGCTATGCCTATCATTCTCTCCCACACACCTCCCATGTGAGAAGAGTGAGGTGGATTGAAGATCCACGTGCAGTCTTGCTTACTCAAATACCTTTTTACACTGGGGATGTCCAAGTTGGAAGGAATTTGCAGTTCTTTTACTGCTCCTACAAAGTTAGATCCTCTGTCAGAGTGAATGAGTTTCACTGGGCCTCGGATTGCAATGAAACGTCTAAGAGCATTAATGAAACTTGAAGTGTCCAGCCTGGGTATGGTGTGTTCAGGCAGTGGTGCAAGTTTTGCTTTTCCCATTACAAACCCTATGTGGCTATGTCCTTTAGTGTTTATGGTTTTCAGGTAAGCTACAGCAGCAATTGCTTTAACAGAAGCATCCGCAAACACACAAAGTCTTTGCATCTGAACATCTGCAGATGACAGAGGAGCATATGGGCGTGGAATTTTAAGATTAGATAGCGCTGTTAGTGAGTCCTTCCACTCTAGCCATAGGTTCTTCCTGTCGGTGGGGAGAGGGTGGTCCCAATCTAGCGACTCACAGGTTAAGTCTCTGAGTAGTGCCTTACCCTGGATGGTGACAGGTGCTGCAAAGCCTAAAGGATCGTATAGGCTGTTTATGGTAGACAGGACACCTCTACGGGTAAAGGGTTTTTCCTCTGTGTTTACTTGGAAAGTGAAGGTGTCAGATCTTAAGTCCCAAAGCAAACCAAGGCTGCGTTGCATGGGAAGTGAGTCTGTGCCTAGATCTAAGTCCTTTAACTCGTTGGAATGGTCTTGGACAGGAAAGGCTTCTAAAACTTCTCTACTGTTGGAAGCAATCTTGTGGAGCCTTAAGTTGGAACACGCAAGCATTGCCTGAGTTCTTTTGAGGAGACTGATTGCGGCTTCATTTGTGGGTAGTGATTTCAAGCAATCGTCTACATAGAAATCCTTGTCCACAAATTGTCTGACGTCTGACCCATACTCTGACTCTCCCACTCTAGCAGAGTGTCTGAGGCCATATATAGCAACTGCAGGGGAAGGGCTGTTGCCAAATATGTGCACCTTCATGCGGTATTCTGTGATGTCTCCAGAGGGGTTGTTGTCCCTGAACCAGAGAAACCTCAGAAAGTTTCGGTGTTCTTCCTTAACAAGAAAGCAATAGAACATTTGTTGTATGTCTGCCATGAATGCGACTGAATCCTTGCGGAAGCGGAGAAGTACTCCCAATAGTCTGTTGTTGAGGTCAGGGCCAGAAAGAAGGACATCATTTAGAGAGACACCTTCATGCTTGGCGCTGGAATCAAACACCACTCTAATCTGCCCTGACTTCTTAGGGTGATAGACGCCAAATATGGGTAAGTACCAACATTCTTCTGAGTCTTTGAGGTCTGGAGCTACCTCAGCATGGCCATTTTGGAATATTTTGCCCATGAAGGAAAAGAAATGTTCTCTCATCTCTGGTTTCCTTTGCAGATTGTGTCTTAAGGAAGTGAGGCGTTTATATGCTAGTTCCCTGTTGTTAGGCAAACGTTGTCTTTGTGGCCTAAAGGGAAGAGGTGCTACCCAGTTATTAGTTACGTCTTTCTCCATACTGCTTTCCATAACCTCTAGGAAGATTCTATCCTCAATGGACATTGCTACCTGGTTGTCTTCCTTTGTTCTCCTGAACACTGAGTGTCCTAAGTCGCTTTGGTCATTGTCATAGGCATTGCTGTCACAGAGGGAACTTAGGAAAGGAAGAGGTACAGGGTTGTTGTGCGGTAGCTCCTTTATGAGGATGCGATTTTGACAGGGTTGGAAAAGAGAAGGACGACCATTCTCGAGGGTACTAGTGAGCAGATTATTAACAGATGCCGGTTTGTGTGCACCTCCCAGGCAAACATCACCTATAATGACCCACCCAAGATCCAGTTTTTGGGCATATGGAGCACTTTTAGGACCGTTGATCAGTTTCCTTACTTTGTGGACTTGCAAGATATCCCTCCCTAGGAGTAAGATTATCTGAGCCTGATCATCAAGTTCTGGTATGAGATGTGCTATGTGCTTCAAGTGAGTCTGGTGAGCTGCTGCGTCTGGTGTGGGAATCTCTGATCTGTTGTCTGGCATCTGGTTGCACTCTATTATGGTCGGTAAGGGTAGGCATGTCTTACCATCCATAGATTCAATTTGTAGGCCGTCAGCTCTTCTCCCCGCCGTTTCCACTGTACCTGCACAAGTCCTAAGGGAGTAGGGGCTGCTGGGGCCTTTAAGGTTTAGAATGTCAAAAAACACAGGTCTGGCTAGTGACTTATTACTCTGATCATCCAAAATGACGTAGAGCTTGACTGCTTTGTCTCTGCGTCCCTTTGGGTAAACTTTCACTAGACAGATTTTAGAGCAAGATCTGCCACCTGTACTTCCTTTGCAGACTTCAGTGCACTGTGAAGTGATTGCTGTGGTATCTGTACTAGAGTCTTTGGTCTCCCTGCCTTGCTCCTTGTCACCATGGACAGGTGGGAAGGTTCTTGGAGTAGGCCTTGGGTGTAAAGCTGTGTGGTGCTCTGTGCTGTCACACTCTGTGCATTTGACACTGACCTTACAGTCCTTGGCGAAGTGTGTAGACGAAGAGCAGCACTTGTAACAGATGTTGTTCTCTTTGAGGAAAGCTTTGCGTTCCTGGATGGTCTTTGTCCTGAAGGCTCTGCATTTCAGAAGAGGATGTGGCATCTTATGTAGAGGGCAGAACTTCGTAGGGTCATTGACTTGATCCTCTGGCTGAAACTCTGCAAATCTGATAGAAGTCTCTTCTTTAGGTTCTCTGGGCTCAAACTTGCATACGGTTGGCATTTCGTACCGGCTCGATGCATACACCTTTGGAGTGAAGACAGGTGTTTGATGTTTGTATGAAGGTTGAGTACCTTGTGGAGTAGAGGGTTTGGTTGGGACTGGAACGTCTGGAACACTGTCAGATTTTTCTTGCCTGTGGCACTGGGGTCCAAGGTCGTCTTGTTGCTGCTTGACTTGGAGTGGCTCCCTGACATCATGTTTAATTTCTTGTTGTGGGATGCTGCTTGGGTCACAGTGCTGGTAGACATAATCCGACGTGCGTTGCGAGGAATCTTGGTGTTCTTTCTCTAGGCCTGGTATGCTGCTACCTGCTCTTGGCTCATCGTAGACGGCTGCTTCTAGAGCTTCTGCTTCTGCAATGGCGGCGGCAGCATCTCGCTCCACTGCCAGCTTCTCCATGTTAGCTTCTAAGATAGCTTGCTGCAGTTTCAGAGATGCCTCTTGCTGAGCTCTTTCGTCTTCCAGGCGTATTCTTTCCATCTCTATGCGTACTCTTTCTTGCTCTCTCTCTTGTTCCTGTCTCACCCTTTCTGCTTCAAGGTGGGCCTTTTCTTTTTTCATCTGCAGCTCTTGGTCTGCAAATGCGGCCCTGGCTCTTGCTGCTTCAGCTTTTGAACGGGCGATAGCTGCTGCATTTGCGACAGATGACCTAGATGAGCTTGCTTGTGATCGTGTTTTGTAAGAAGATGTTCTACTGTGAGACATGGCTGCGGGGAAGAAGCTGTCTTGCTGTATAGAGACCGTTCTAGTGTCGGTACTGCTTGACAGAGCGCGTCTCTGTGTAGCGTGGCTGCTTGCTTTGCCTCCCACAGGCCTGCTTCTTTAAGGCTTCTGACTGTATGGTACTGTGTAGCCCCAGGCTGTACAGACTTCCGAAGTCAGCTTATCTTCCCTTCAGAGGTCAGCTTAAAAATTTCACTGTTCTGTCTCAAGGACATTCAGCTAAACCATTCTTATCCCATAAACATGATACCATATTTCTTCGATCGCAGTTTATTGGAACAAGCTAGGTGAAACTACAAATAACAAGAATAAACCTTGATAAGTACAATATCCCATAAATTTAGCATACATTTCAAAGACAAATATACACAGTACAATATGAGACAGTAAAACTTACTTTTTTAAGTTCAATAAGGGATTGATGGTAAGAGATTGAAACAAGACCTCTTGCAGTCTGAAAAGCATGATGAATGTGTCTCTTCCTGTGAGACTTTACCCAGAATACTTTGCTTTCCAAGTACTTCCTAGGTTATAAACTTTATTAATAAAATATACACACAGAAGCAATACCAAAAAGGGACGCTAGATGGCGCCTAAGCTCTGCAAATGATTCCTATAAAAGGTAACAACATTAAATGTCATTTACAACAACACAAATGCAGATAATCAGAATATATCCATCTGATGGACAGAACACTCAGCACCTCACTGGCGATCTGTGACAGGATTCTCACTTTCTGATTCACCATCTCAGAGGTGGAGAATCAGAGAGAGAAGCGGGAAGCTGCCTCAGTATTCTGGAGAAAGCAGGAAGTCTTTTGACTTCCTTCTTTCTCTCAGGAGCAGCCATACAGTGAGAGAACATCTTCCCCACCATTACACACCCCAAAACGAGCAGGTTAGCAATCTAAAGTCTGTATATATATATATATATATATATAGATATAGATATAGATATAGATATATCTATATATATATATCTATATCTATCTATCAATCTATATCTATATCTATATCTATATCTATATATATATATATATATATATATATATATATATATATATAAATAGATAGATAGATATACACATACACATTGAAATAAAAACACACACACATATATATATATATATGCTATATGCTATGATATATATATATATATATATATATATATAGATAGATAGATAGATAGATAGATAGATAGATAGATAGATAGATAGATAGATATAGATATATAGATAGATATAAATATATATATGTATATATATTATTCTACCTGCATTTAAATGCTATTATTAATGTCATTTTTATAGCGGCACTTTACCGTCGTTATAGCGGCGCTTTTCGAACCCTAGCGGGGCAGTTTTACCCCCGCTAATGACTGAAAAAGGGTTAAAACCACCCGCAAAGCGCCACTGCAGTGGCGCTTTGCAGAGGGGTTTGGAGCGCTGCCCCATTGTTTTCAATGGGAAGGGGCGCTTTAGGCTGCTTTCACACTGGGGCGGTTTGCAGGCGTTATTGCGCTAAGAATAGCGCCTGTAAACCGACCCGAAACAGCTGTTGCTTGCAGGACGCTCAAAAATGTCCTGCAAGCCCCATCTTTGGCTCGCTATAGGAGCGGTATATTTACCGCTCCTATAGCGCCCGGTCCCATTGAAAACAATGGGGGAGTGCGCCGAAACCCGACCCGCAAAACGCCGCTGCAGCAGCGGTTTGCGGGCGGTATTGACCCTTTTTTTGGCCGCTCGCGGGGGTAAAAAACACCCCGCGAGCGGCCGCAAAGCGGCGCTAAATATAGCGCCGCTTTACCGCCAGCGCCCCCACCGCTCCAGTGTGAAAGCAGCCTAAGGATCGTAAATACACCGCTCCTACAGCGCTCCAAAGATGCGGCTTGCAGGACATTTTTCAGCATCCTACAAGCGCACCGCTCCAGTGTGAAAGCCCGCGGCTGTTTGAAGGTGCTTTGCAGGCGCTATTTTTAGAACTTTAGGCCCCTTTCACACTGGGGCGGTTTTTCAAATTCAACTTGAAATCAGTGGGACAGCGCGGCAATACCGCCAGCAAAGCACCGCTGCAGCAGCGCTTTGCGGGTGGTTTTACCCCTTTTTCTGCCGTTAGGGGGGGTTTAAACTGCACTGCTAGCGGCCGAAAACCAACGCTAAAACGACAGTAAAGCAGCGCTAAATAAAGCGCTGCTTTACCGCCGACGCTGCTCCCACCTCAGTGTGAAAGGTGTTTTATACAGGGGTTTATCAATTATGAAATATATTTTATTTTAATATATTAATAAATATTTATACTTGTATACTTTATTAAAATTATTTTTTAATGATTATAAATGTATTTTACATTTATATGAATGGTGTATAGCTGCATTACATATGTGGATTACATTAATTTACTATACACCATTCACATTTAAATAGGCACATGTATGATCTTTAAATATTGATAAAAAACAATGTTTTTTAATAATTAGGTTAATGTATATTGTGTAGGGGGGATTTTACTTTATTATTTTATTAATATGTAGGGGAATAATGTGTTAATTAGTGTTTAACTTTTGTGTTTTAAATCGCCTCAGACTGTAATCCCGCTACATCTCGCGAGATTACAGTGTGAGGAGAAATTCTGAGGAGTTCCCGGCGTTTGTAGATCGCTTCTCAACTCAGCATGAGAAGCGATCTACAGACAATCATAAACAGGCACTCAGGGGAGAGCGATCTCCTCTGAGAATGCCTGAGAAATGAATAGCGGTATTTTACCGCACTTTCATAAAAGGACACCATAGTGGTGATTCAGTATTGATTGTATCTAAAACAATGACCACAGGGTGGCAGCATAACCATAAACAATGAAAGTGGTTCTAAAGTCTTAGACTGCATTCACACCTGAGGATAGCGTCTGAGCTTTTTTTTTTGCTCAATTTTGGCACGTTTTTATGCGTGACTTGCACGCATTTTTAAGCTTTGGCATTTTTTTATTAGTCAATAGCGAAAAACTATAGTTTGTTGTATCATTTGTTGCTAGGTATTTCAGCTTTTTTAGCTTTTCCCTTAGCTTTTATTTTTTATTATTATTAATTTATTATTATTTTTACGCGTTGAGGTAAGGGGTTAGGTCAGGATTAGATGTTACGGTGTCATGTACCTTGGTTGGAGGCCGAGTTCCTGATACTACTAAGAGAATTGACGATTTCTAGAGACACTGCACTCCTGCGATAGGGATAAAAGAGTCCTTTTTCCAGATACTACTGAGAGAAGGATGAAAGAGTCCATATTTATAGAGACACTACACTGCTGAGATATTCGTTGGAATGTCCTATTTCCAGGAACACTGAACTGCTAAAATAGCATTTCTAAGGGCGGCTTCAGACTGCCCCGCTTCAGTTTTGCTAATCTGCAGTTTTCATGTGGGTTTTCCTGCCATGGTTTTCTATGAGGTCCTGCGGTTATGGTGCAGTTTCAAAAAGCCCACCAAAGATGCAGCATGCAAGAGTTTTGTTGCGCCTCCTGAAACCACACCAAAACCGCAGGACCTCATAGACACTTATGGCAAAGCACAGCTAACTCACACAAAAAAACCCAGGTTAACTGCTCTTAAGCAAGAGCACAGCGGGGCAGTGCGAAGCCGCCCTAATAGCATAAAATATGTAACAACATGTACAGTATCTAACAAAAGTAAGTCCACCCCTCACATTTTTGTAAAGCTTTTATTATATCTTTTCATGTGACAACACTGAAGAAATTACACTTTGCTACAATGTAAAGTAGTGAGTGTACAGCTTGTATAACAGTG
Source organism: Lithobates sylvaticus (assembly GCA_028564925.1). Taxonomy (NCBI): domain Eukaryota; kingdom Metazoa; phylum Chordata; class Amphibia; order Anura; family Ranidae; genus Lithobates; species Lithobates sylvaticus. Next base: position 250,735,541 of record CM053027.1, on the reverse strand, counting down.
TTTTTTATGTAATTGATTACATAATATAGGTCTTCTGTCAGCCCCCCTGTTTTTGTGGATTGGGTGGCTTTTCGTCCATAAATATATAGAAAATACATTTATTTATATCCATCTATACTTGTAAAAGTCCATATTCACGGACACATCACTACATTTGGATGCAATATTTGTATTTACACTTCACAATGGTTTTAAATGATTACTGCTGATCAGCTACTTAGAAATGCATTATATCACACACAGATTGCACACCGTATGTATGTGCATATTTATATATTACACACATGTCTGCTTTTGATGTATGTTTCTTTCATTTAGTTGTCTAGCAGTAATCTATTTTTCACCCCCATATTTGTCGCAGTCCCAAGTCTTGACCTTATTGTTCACTTTCACATGATATAGCTTTAAGTTTTTTAATTTATCATCTCACATATTTTGAACATGTGGTATGGGACACATTTTCTAATGACATCTGAGCTTTAGCTGCACTGTCACGTCCTTTTATTATAGTAATGTTCTGAACAGAACACATTTTTCACCTCCCAGTCATTTACACTTTATGACACATATAATCTTTTTTGTATCTTTTTTTTTTATTATTTATTTTTCATCAAGTTTTGCCACAGTCACATCGATATCCATACAAAAAATATATATATTTTTTTCACACCTATGGACGTTTTCAACATATATAGATGGACACATATATGTATTTTCCTTTTTTTTTTTTTTTTGCTTGCATACATCATATGGACATGGTAGTAATATTAGGCTGAGAGTTTTTTCAGTGACACAGGTTGAAGGTTCTTTACTGAATGTTTGATGGGGACAGGTCTGGTTCTTGATCAGCTGGCCAGTTCATTCATCAATTTAATTATTCATTAACCAATTAACCAATCAACTCTAAGTGTGTAACATCATGAAAGGTATTTATTTGCCATATTTCTCCATGTGCATTAGCTATGAGTAAGCACTCTTGGTAGTGTGAAATGCATTAGCTATTTTCTTGCTTTGCTGTGACCTATTTTTGTGTGATTCCATATTTTACCAATAAAGGCTTTTGAATTTTTCTTGAAGTGCGGCCGTTCAGAGTCCTTAATTTGCATCTTCATCAGCTTGTGCCGTGCCTGCACCCAGGTTCTCTAACCATAGGAACAGCTGTGGGATTGAGTTTGGGTTGATCATCCTGGAGCGGTGGATCTCTCCATACTACATATTTTTTTACATATTATTCTTAAGGATTTGTGATTTACCTTTTTGTGTTCAGCTTGCAATTTTGTTTGTCTTTTGTTAATTTTGGTTAGCGCTGATTGCTTTATATACTAGACTACAGTGCACACTTACAAAAATGACATTTATCCTGCAAGGCTAGTTAAAAACACCTGAACATATTCAAAAATACGGGTGTTTGGTCAAACTATATGGTCATAGTGCTAAGCCCACTTACTGTGAGGGATGTACTCGCTTTTGTGATATACTGAATATTATATAGATTAATTACACACAGAGTGATATGTTTCAAGCATTTTTTTCTTTTAATTTTGATGATTATGACTTGCAGCCAGTGAAAACACAAAATTCAGTATCTCAGAAAGGTAGAATATTACATATGACCAATAAAAAAAAAAAAGGATTTTTAATACAGAAATGTTAGCTTACTGAAAAGTAAGTAGTATGTCCATGTACAGTATAGTATGATACTTGGTCAGGGCTCCTTTTGCAGGAATTACTGCATCAATGCAGCGTGGCATGGAGGCGATCAGCCTGTGGCACTGCTGAGGTGTTATGGAAGCCCAGGTTGCTTTTTTTGTATAATCTTTATTTTTTAGAAGACATGTCATGTCCAACATTTGTATCTGAATAAAGTCTCAAGCCCACACGGGCTCGTATCACATAAACATCACATACAATCAGACTGAACAAGAAAATAATAATAAACAGGAAAGGAAATACCAGGTGAATATTTAGCGAAATAGCCGAAGGGCTGTACCTGTTAGGGATTTGGGGAAGTCCCATTGGGAGTAATCACAGTGAACACATTTAGTATGCATGTAAAACAATTTATATAGAAGAGCCTCTGCATGATAGCCCTACCACAGGCGCTAAGTCAGCGGGTGCTATCATTAATTTCTTAGTGGAAATAGGGTCACCTAGCCAGCTCCAGGCACTGGGGGGGGGGGGGGGGGGAATAGCCTCCAACTCCCCCTGCCCTCCACGCGAGCTAGGGGTACCTGAGGTTGATGTTAAACGCTTGTGGGAATAAAAAGGTGCCACCTTTGAGCAAGGGGCCCTGCCCTCCAGTGAAGAGGCATTAGGCATTATGTCCATCAATAGCATGGTGTGCAATACAAAAACCAGGAATGTATACGATTTCTGAAAGGTATAAGAGAGAAAAGAGGGTAAGAGGAACGAGGAAATGACCAGATCATACCTGAGGTCTTGTAAAAAGCCTTTTTCATGCCCACACTGAGCACCCCGCTCTTGATTGGAATAGGTGACCCATCAGGACTCCGAGAGCAGCCGTACAGTGAGGAATGTCTCCCTGCCCCCTAGGTTCTTAGTGACACACAGGCTTTAAGGGAGGCTTCTGCAAGCTCCAACAGAGCTGTGTCTAAGCTAGAGGGCACGTGTCCAGGGTCCGAAACGTATTCTATCCAGGGTGTCCAGATACCAACAAATCGGTCTTGAGAACCCCCCGACAAGTCGCTATCCAGTCTGCCGCCTCCCAGATGTCACTTACTCTGCTTATCCACTGCTCCAGGGTAGGAACTCTGGACTGTTTCCAGCAGGTAAGCACCGTGCCGCATTCAGTAAGTGAGGCAATGAGTTTTTTTTGTATTGGCTGATTGAAATCGCAGGGATGTGCAGGAGGAAGTGAGCTGGGGAGAAAGGAACATCTAGCCCTAGTATGTCTTTTATTTGATCCTTGATATCTTCCCAAAAGGGTTTAATTAAGGGGCATTCCCACCATATATGGAGAAGTGTACCCCTGTGTCCACAGCCCCGCCAGCATAGCTCGGACCTGGAGGGATAAATACGTGCCAAGTCTGTTGGCAACTGGTACCAGCGGGACATTATCTTATAGTTTGTTTCCTGGGTTTTAGAGTCAATAGAGCATGAGTGGGTGAGCTGATATAAGTGGGTTAACTGGGTCTCGGTAAGTTCACGCCCCAAGTCTCTTTCCCACACCGGAATTTAAGCAGGCTTAGACTCTTGTGTGGCAGAGCCCAGCAGTCGGTATAGTTCAGATACCATATGAGGTATTGGTTCTTCATCTACAAAAAGGTGTTCAAACGGTGTGAGGGAGGAAAGGTCTCTGAACGGCCGTGTATCTCAAAAAAAGGATTAAGTTGTCTATACCTCCAAAAGTCCATTCGTGAGCCCTTATGTCTAGCTTGCTCAAGAGCTTACCATCTTTCATGAGTTTACCACAACTGGCAATGCCATTGTCTACCCAGGGCCCAAAAAAGGCTATTTGCTTACCAGGAAGAAACCACAGGAACCCGTCCAGCAGAGCCAGCGGGGACACAGGAGGGGCCACTCTTAGAAGTGGGTTGATCCGGTCCCAGACTGAAAGCACATGGGCTGTCAATGGGGAGGTTGTATCAGACAGCTCCCTGTGTTCCTGGGGCAACCATGGTCTATAGCAGAGGTCTCCAAACTGTGGCCCATGGGCCGGATGTGGCTCTTTGCTTTTACACCAACAATGGGGCAAAATTCCTGTCACCGAGACCAACAATATTGGATATGTTGGAGTTCTGCCTTTTGAAGGGCTTCAAGTACTCTTTGAAAGTCAGTCCGGAGTGCCTTCTTGAGTTTTGAGCCTAGGGAGATCAGCTCTCCCCTGACCACTGCCTTATGGCTTTCCCACACAATGCCCTCACAAGGCCATCCGTGGTATTTTTCTTGAAGTAGTGAGTTAAGATATCCGTTACCCTGCCACTACTGCAGTGTCGTCCAGCAGATTTTTGTTCAGCATCCCCTATAGGTGCCTGATGGCAGGGTGAAGGTAATCGTGACCGGAGCATGATCTGAGATAGTGATGTGGCCAATGGACGCTGACTACAGGAGCTCAAGGGTAGTGTGGTCTACGTAAATATGGTCTATGAGGGTGTATATGTCATGTACCTTGGAATAGTAGCTAAAATCTCGACCCGAGGGGTGTAGTAATCTCCAGCTGTCCATCAAAAGGTGTGACTGGAGGGTCCTACGAAAGTGTTTGAGGAACGCGTAGGAATGTGAGGGCCTTGTATGGGACGTGTCAAGCAGGGGGTCTGGGCTAATATTAAAGTCTCCCCCAAAGAACTGGAGACCCTCCTTAAATGCAGCCAGCTTCTCCAGGGCTGTGTCAATGAGTTGGTCAGTGTTAGGGGCATAGGTTGTGGCGAACGTATACATTTGTCCAGCAATGTTGCCCTTCAGGAAGACATATCTTCCCAGAGGATCTATTTTATTCCCCATGGGCTGAAAGGGGCAGGATTGTGGATTGCAATAGCTGTCCCCCTGGATTTAGATACCGGGGAGGTGCTAAAGAACCACTGGCTGAAGAGGTGAGTGGGCAGCTTAGGAGATGACTGGGGTGTAAATTGGGTTTCCTGCAAGAAAATCACCTGTGCCCCAAGCCTTTTTAGCTCCCACCACAACTTACTGTGCTTGTTTGGGGAGCAGAGGCCCCGGACATTTATAGGAGCTTACCGTCAAAGTAGCCATGGAGGGTCTAGAGCAGGGGTCTCAAACTGGTGGCCCTCCAGCTGTTGCAAAACTACAAGTCCCATGAGGCATTGCAAGTCTGACAGTTACAAGCATGACTCCCTCAGGCAGAGGCATGATGGGAATTGTAGTTTTGCAACAGCTGGAGGGCCGCCAGTTTGAGACCCTTGGTCTAGAGGATGGTCGAAGTGCCAAGAACATTGGTGTGGGCGATGATGTAGAAAGTCATTCCTGTGAGAAGAAGAGGAGGAAGTAGAAGGGAAAAAGAAAAGGGAGAAGAAAAAGAACAAATGTAAAATTAGCAGTAAAAACATAACAAACAAAACAGAATGTCAGAAGCCATTGTAACGTTCTAAACATCTGTGAGTCATGTTCGGGGCCCCGTACCATAGGGGGGAGGTTCCGAGCCCTGACCCAGGATCCCAATGGGGATCAATGCCCAAGAAAGGGTGGCCTACGTGGGGAACGTGTGCCAACACGGGGGGAAGGTAAGGAATCTCCGTCTCCCTCCACCACATCTAACGATGTGCTACAGGTGAGGGAGAGAGGGAAGTTTTTTATAATAACTGCCCGCGAGTTGCAGATTAAACTAGGCAAGATAAAGGTAGTCAAGATATAGTTAGTGCATTCGGATCTCAAACCTACGCAACCAAGCTGGGGAACAGAAAGGAAATCTATGCCATTCGGCGTAATATGTGTAGTCATTTAAGACCCAGCTTGGGTGCCTCAGGGAGGTCTAGGGCACAACAGCAAGGACGTCTCTTGATAGAGAAGGATCAAGCACAGAGGACAGGAGGACTTGCTCCACAGTCTCTAGACATAGCTGAACCTGGCGAGGAGCCAGAAGGGTGATGTTGCCGATCCCTTTTGCGACTTCTGCGTTTAGCAGGTAGCCACGGTTGAGGTGGCCGGGTGGTTGGAAAATGATCGATTTGAGAGAGAAGAGGAGCTGAGCTGTAAGCGGTGATTACATGTTAATGATCGATTTTAGAAAGAAGTTAAGCTAAGCTGCAAGCGGGGAGGAAAGGAGAAACTGCCTTGATTTCATCTCTGTGAAGCTGTCAGCTTGAGCACACTGTTTGGAGAGCGTAGGAGGATCAGGAGGAGAGGAAAGGAGCGACCATTATATGAGTTTTTTTACACATGTGTGAGGTGAGCAGGCGATTTGGCTGGTGAAGGATACACAAGTATTGATCTAAGTTAGGATGGATAAGCACAGCGGTGGATTGTTTTATACACTGTGATAAATTAACAATTTTTTTCAATAATATTTGTTATACACATATGGACTGGTTTCACTGGGATATCAATCATTCTTTTGAATATATAAAAGTGAATTAATACGTTTAAAAAAAAAAGGTTTTGTATATAAATATGTAAATGTCAGGCAGCGCTTCACTATAAGGAAATAATTGTTCAATTGGTGTGATGAATCACTGTGCATGTTACAGCAGCTGTAGGGTTTTTATTTTTTCATATAAATATTCTTGATATTAGTTTTGATATCTATATAGTTTTATGCACATTGCACTTTATATATAGTTTCTTGGCGCTGATTGTCATTATACACTTCACATATCTATGATGTATACAACTTACTACAGCAAAACTGACATTTTCAGAGAAAAAAAGCCGACAAATGACAGCTCTTGGCTGCTTACTTCTGTTTGTAAACAAAGCTGCAGGGGATTCCCTTTATCTATACCAAACCCTTATCCTTGAAAAAAAAACTGCATGGGATCCTCCTAAAAATACACGCAGTAAAAAGCAAAAACAGGGTGGGACCCATAAGTCTGGTATGAATTTGAGGGGGGTACCCCCGCTCCTCACAAATCCATACCTGATACTAATCCTTTTTTAATTTTTTTATTTGTTTTCAAATGTGTTACTAAAAGGATAATTCAGTCAACTAAAAAAACAGAAAGAGTTTTGTAACAGAACAATTGGTCAGCACAGCCCTGGTGAGAGTCAAAGGACAATGTCAGGACAAGAACAATCAGCGTATCCACATAATATTCCTATAACAGTTAGGCCCCTTTCACACTGGGGCGGTTTGCAGGCACTATTGCGCTAATAATAGCGCCTGCAAACCGACCCGAAACAGCTGTTGCTGTGTCTTCAGTGTGAAAGCCCGAGGGCTTTCACACTGAAGCGGTGCGCTTGCAGGACGCTGGAAAATGTCCTGCAAGCCGCATCTTTGGCTCGCTATAGGAGCGGTATATTTACCGCTCCTATATCGCCCGTTCCCATTGGAACGCCACTAAAACGCCGGTAAAGCGGCGCTAAATATAGCGCCGCTTTACCTCCAGCGCCCCCACCGCTCCAGTGTGAAAGTAGCCTTATCGCATAGCTGGGTATTGTATCAAGAAAAATAACTGCACAAATTGATTTCGTACACATCACAATCAAATACCTAGCCCCACCATATTGTAATAGGGACCCCTACATAAGGCACTATGGTACTGATAGACAGTAGCAAATGTGGCCTAATAAAGAGGCAAAGCTTTATTTATCAGAGCCTCCCCAGCCGTGATGGTCAAGGCAGTGAAATTTTTCCAGGAAAGAATAATGATTTTCCTGGCATAATAAAACAATAGAGTTAGGAGAGTTCGGATGAACTTTGCAGGGGCCAAAGAGTCTACCAATCTCCACAAACAAATCTCTACAGTAAGGGTGTATGCTTATCATTGTGACTGATTTTACACATTGCACTACATTCAGCCAAAATTGTACCCTAATATGAGCTTGCGTGTGTCCCCAAGCCATACCAGGCCACATGCCCTCAATACATGATCTCCCTCACCCCCCTTTCCCCCAGTAAAGCACCTTTCTCCCATATTGATGAGGACCAAAGTCAGTTCACTACAAATCTGGCCCAGTGGCTGTGGTCTGCAGGAAGTGTTTTTATTGGAATCTGGAAGCACCCCTATTTTAATGAATTAAGGCTACACAGTACTCTACACACTGACACTTTTTGACAAGCCCTTTAAAAAAAAAAAGAGCAACCCCCCCAAAAGCCCTATGATGTAAATCCATAGTTGGTCATGTTGTCCAGTGTTGCAGATTCATGCCAATGGCGCCCAACACCTGCCAAAAGAAAAGATCCCATTGACACGATCCGCTCCTGTCACTTACTCGCACCGATCGACATCTCCCAGAGCCCAGCCATTAAAAGTAAACAAAGTCGGGGAGACTCCCAGGTGACGTCATTGACCAAATGTGGGCATGGCCATATTTGGACAGTGACATCATGAGAACTGGACTGAGCCAGCAGCTCATTCCTACTGTAGATATTAAAACTGATCTCCATGCAGATATATGTTACAAATTACTACAGATCTGCAATCATACAGTAGATACATTCTTAAATGCATTATTTAAAGTGCATGTTACTCAAACATTTCATATTCCTGATATGTATCTGTTGTACCATGTACTTGTATTAAAAAGTGTCCTGTTTTCTTCTGTATTGCTTCCTTTGTGTGAAATCCCTGGTGATCCTGCCAGGCTAGAAGCACATCTATTCCAATGTAGTCAGTTTGCTACTTTGCATTCTATTTGGGAGCACACCCTGCCTGCCCTCCAGTGGTCAGACTTTGGCTGACAAACACCCCAGCACAGCTCTTCACTAGGAGGATCAGTGAACTGCTTTTTCTCTGCCTGAAAAACCCTCTTAGCAGTCTCTACCCCCACATTTCTAAGCTTTTTTTTATGCAGCAGAGAACAGAGGTCATGTGATCACTTTTAAAAAAGAGAAAGGTATTTAGCATTTTGATAGATGGATATTTTGAATTGAATTTCTTTTTGAAATTGAATGGTTTGTTTTACAGGTTAAGGTTTCACATATACTAAATTAATGCAGAGCATTTACCAATTTCCTTAATTTGACTTGATGCAGTATCAGCCTATTGAAGCAGAGCTCAGAGAGGGGTAGAGGGAAGCAGCAGAAAGAGCAAACAGGTGTGTGACACATGGATAAGCTCATCAGTTTCCTGCTTCTCATTTCACTATCTAGTAACAGGGTGAGGGTAGACATGTGCATTCTTTTTCGTCTGAATTTCAGGTATTTTCGTTATCATTTTAACAAATTATAACGAAAGTGCAGAATCCAAAAAACGAAAGATTCGACATAAACAAATGCTTTATTTTTGTTTTCGTTGTGACAACAGTTCGATATAGATAGGAGATTCAACGCTGACAATAAAAATCTGTTCCATCGAACCTGTGGTCGAATGTGCCTAACCTTAACTCTATTAGTCCAAGATTATTCAACATAGAGAGAAAAGATTTGACGTAGAGAGAAAATTTGACGCAGAGAGAAAAGATTCGACATAGAGAGAAAAGATTTGACGTAGAGAGAAAATATCGCTGCTGGAATTGGGTGGTGTCCTGGAAATTTATAGATAGGCAACTCCTATCCTCATATTAGTGGTTCCAAATTAATAATAACTACTGCAGTAGGGAACAGACACAAAAGATACGCTCAGCATCTTTCCAAATAACTGTTCTGCTTTATTATGACGCAATTGAAGGTTTTTATATCAATGATTACGTAGGTATCACATTAATATTACAATTGTACGTTTATGGTAACAAGGGGCCTATCATAGGCAGACTAATTCTAATCAGGACTCAAGAATGTAAACATGTGCTGAAAACATTATTACTGCAGTGTGCACAGTGAGGGCAGTGTGCAATACATACAAAATAGAATACAATTATATATAGAACTTACAAATTTCCATTACAGTGGGGGAAGTAAAATAAAAATAATGATGATGATGAATGTTATTGGCTGATTGTAACCAAAGAGGAGGAGCAGTAAAATAGCTAGGTACACACGTACAACCAACTTACTTTCACTTAAGATTGCTAGCAGAGAGAGACACACACACTGAATCATTTCAGAAGACAGTCAATCTTAGCTGGTTCGTTTGTCAGATAACCTGAATTATTTAGCAATTAAGCATAAGCACAGCAGCAGAACAATAGTGAAGCAAACTACAGTTCAACCTAAACTTGTCATAATAATCTGCTGCTATTGTGTTAGTGTTGTGAACTTGACAGTGATACTAGTGTTGTGTGTGGGGGGTGATTTATTATTATAGATTCTATATTATAGATTGAGATTCTATATAGATTCTTTATACCCTATCTTGTTACCTGTTTGATCAGTGATCACTATCACCAGTCCATTTTCTGTTTGAACTATATACATTCAACATGAACGACAAAGATTCGACAAAGCATCGAAAACATACAAACTTCGAATCATAGGCTTATGGTGTCTGTCGAAAGCTCTAAGAAGATTTGACGGAGCAGCTAAACTATACAGAGTCATACAGTTTATCTGCTCCGTCGAATCTTCTTTGAACATTCGACAGACACCATAAGCCTTCAATGACAGATTCAACCTTAATTTATTTGGATTTTTGGACGAATGCAATTTTTAACGAAAAACAAAATAAATAAAAACTCATTTTGGGAGTAACTAAATAAATGTATTTTTCAGACGAAAAACTAAATTCCGAAAAAAAATATTTCAGTGTGCACATGTCTAGGTGAGGGGTAGGGAGGAGACCTGTAAATGAAAAAGAAAATGCTGCAGAGAAAGATTGGATTCCACCCCGACCAGACAGGACTGTGCTATGTGGCAGATCTGTGTAAATCTTAGGACTGAATGCACAAAATACAGAACCTTTTGGTGGGTAAAATGGCTGTCATACTGTATGCAGGTATGTATTTCATGTATTTACCTGTTTTCCTGGAGTTTAGCTTTAACATAAGTTTTAATGTATCACCATCATTATGTGCACCTTCCTAGATGACAAAGAATTTAATACATGCAAGGTTTGCAACCTTGATTCTGGCTAGAGCATGTCAACAGTGGAGGAGTGGGCACAAGGGCAGCTTGCCATCAACATTCAACAATTTATTTATCGAAACAGGATTACACAAAAATAAGTTAATATGCTAAAAATACATGCTGTAGCTTTGCCACATATAAAATGTAATATCTGTGAATTTTAAGGCACCTTTTACAAGGGACAGACTCCAATTTGATCAGCAAAGGAAGCAATCTGTCCACTGATCCCCTACTCATCACTGCAGAGTGGGTGGATGACAGGTCTGTGTCCTCTCAGTTTATGCAGAGCAGACACAGACAGAGCCCGCTCTGCTCTATGGGTGGCCGGATGTAAACGGACTTCGCTGTCTATTTACACCTGACTACCCACCGATCCGATCTGCCTACACAGAGGAGAACAGTTGACCTTCCGTTTGTTTTTAGTGAACCGGATCGGAGGTAGGCGGATCTAAACAGACACAAATCCGTTTACATCCAATAGTCTATAGGGGTGAACGGACCATCCGCTCAGGCCTATCTGAAAAACTGACAGGGGGACCTAAGGATAATGTTGTGAAAACTGACACTGTTTCTACATTTGGAGTGTATTGTCAATTGTAATATATGGGGACAGTAAATCTATCAACATGATATATTTAAATATAAATCTGTGATTTTCAGTCAATCCATGGAAATGTTTTGTTTTCTTCTGTCCTGGTGAGTGCAATAAAAATTGCCAAATAATATATCTGCTATAAGTAAAGAAAGAGTAGGCATTTACAGTCTATTGTTAGACTGATCTACTGTGTGTAGGCCTACTGTAAAATGATCATGCATTTGCTGGGAGAAGTACACGTATTAGTCCTAATTATTCAGCTTACATTTGTGGTCAAACGCTGCAAAAGGTAGGTAACAGCCAAATCAACAGCTGAACAACAGAGCTGAGATGACAATTCTATAACAGATGGTGCTGCAGAACTTCTGACCTGTGGCCATTTGTGTTATTATACAGCCATGTAGGGTATGCCAGTAAGAAGATGACATAGACACAGAAGACACAGTGTAGGGAGAGGTCATCAAGACAGAGATCAACACCATCACTGAGTGCAGCCTCCAGGTTAGTTCAACCAGGCATAGCGTTTTGTAGTTTTTAAATATGTTTATTTTTGTCTAATAAATGAATGTTAACACATTAAAATTTTCAGAATTAGCTTTCTTGCAATATTACATTGAATAAATAAATTGTTTGAGGTGATTGTAGCTATATATTAATGCATTTGCAGCAAAACCAATAATAGATAAATGTATTTTTAGACAAAAAAAAAGTGTGTGCTCATACATAATTAAAACATTTTCCAGGAATAACAACATTTGTGAGTGTCTGGTCCATATAACTAAACAGTAAGATGACTAAAAGATGAGATCCTAGCCCTTAGGTTGTCCATCTAGAATCATATGTTTTTGATGATTCAAAACGGTCTATTTAAAAAATCAGTATGGAGCTTTAAAAGTAGCATGTGCAAATGTCCAGCAAGGAACCAGTCAGCCAATATGTAAGCAGCTGACCCAATACTGCTTAAAATTACAATAAAAAAGATACAAAAATCACACCACTTTTCCAAGAACTAGGGACATATAGCAAGTAGATCCTCGGTGTTCTGGTACCTTACAAACAAGCAATATTTAATTTAAATGTGGATGTAAGCGGTGGCTTTTTTATGTCACAAAGGGAGAAAGAGGAGGGAGTGATGTGAATGCTGAATTTGAACAGATCCAGTAACATTATTTAAGGTTATTGACTCTTCTGATGCCTTGCTTCCTTAGGGTTCTACATTTTATACACATTATAGGATTTTACAGTCCATTTGCATTTAAGCAATGCTTTACCACATCTGCATACATTTTAGTAAATCCCCTAAAAATCAGACATGACCTAAATTGTGTAATGCAAAGCGCTACTTTGTGTTGTGTCACGCTACAACACAAGTGCGTTACCTTAGTGAACTGGGGTGCCATTCAAATGGGATGCCATCTTCCCCTCACTCATCTCCATACCCAGCCGCGGACAGGTCCCGATCGCCTCCGCTGCTGTCGACGGCTCTGGTAAGCAGCGGAGGGCGCGGGAGAGCGGAGGTCCCACTCGCGCCGCCGATAAAGGTGATCTTGTGGCGAATCCGCCGCAGAGACCACCATTATCGTAAACAGGACTGCTGGCTCAAAAGATGGATACCTCGGTTGTGGCAGCAGCTGATGCCGTTACCGAGATTTCCATCTTTAAACTGCTGACGTATATGCACAGGAGTCGGTCGGCAAGTGGTTAATCCCAGACCCTATATCGTTTATAAAGATATTGAAAAGTAAGGGTCCCAACACTGAACCTTGGATTACACCACTAATAACCTTAGATTATTCAGAGTAAAAATCATTAACCACTACTCTCTGAATTCGGTCTTTTAGCCAGTTTTCTATCCATTTACAAACTGATCTTTTCAAACCTGTAGACTTTACCTTACACATTAGCCGTGGGTGGGGAACACGTGTGTGTCAAGCACTTTTGCAAAATCCAAGTATACCACGTCCACAGCCACCCCTCTGTCCAAGGTTTTAGTTACCTCCTCATAAAAAGAAATCAGGTTTGTCTGACTACGTCTTTCATGAACCCATGTTGTCTGTTGCTTAAAACATTTTTTTTCCAGCAAAAACTCATCTATATGGTCTTTTATTAAACTCTCCAGTATCTTCCCAACTATAGCAATTAAACCAATAGGTCTATAGTTACTTGGTAAAGACCCTGATCCATTTTTAAATATGGGCACCACATTGGCTCTACCCCAATCATTAACAAGTCCCTAAAAACTAGTTACAATGGCTTTGAAATGACAGAGCTCAAATCTTTTAGGATCAGTGGGTGGATACAATTTGGTCCTGGTGCTTTATCCTGTCTAAATATTTCTGGACCATATCCCCTTTGAGCCATTGTGTGTTATATTTTTGGTAACATTTAAACGATGATTGCATTCCTTCATTTTTAAAAAGCTCTTATTATTTATAACTTTTTTAACTTTGGCCGTGAGCCACATAGGTTTTATTTTTACCTTTTAAACGTATTGCCCATGGGAATATACTTTGCAGTGAGTTCCCATACAGTCTCTTTGAAGAATTCCCATTTCTGTTCTGTGTTCATTAAAGCCAATATTCCCTCCCAGTCTAAGTCTTGGAGAGCAGCCCTCATCTTCGGAAAATTTGCTCTCTTAAAGTAGAGTATTTTTATCTTTCTCGTATGCGCGAACATTAAATGAAATCATGTTATGGTCACTGCTACCCAGATGTTTCTTTATATGAACGTTAGTAATAAGCTCTGCATGGTTTGAGATTACCAGGTCCAACAGAGCATCATTCCTAGTCAGTGCCTCAATAAACTGGACCATAAAATTGTCCTGTAACTGGTTTATAAATGATTGCCCTTTAACTGTTCTAGCAGTGCCCATTACTCCAGTCAATTTCCAGGTAGTTAAAATCCCCCATTATCACCACCGTCCCAGTCCTTTCCATCTGTGCAAGGAGCTGAGTCTCCACCTCCTCATTAACAATGGGTGGCCTATAACAAACTCCAATGATTAACTTTGAACTACACACATCTATTTGCAGTTCCACCCATAATGCTTCCGCCATATCACACTCTCCATCAACTATGTCAGTGATGGCGAACCTTGGCCCCCCAGATGTTTTGGAACTACATTCCCCATGATGCTCACTCTGCAGTGTACTTGAGCATCATGGCACATGTAGTTCCATAGCATCTGGGGTGCCAAGGTTCGCCATCACTGAACTAGGTCCTCTTTCACACTCGCTTCGAGATCACTTCTCACATAGAGACCGACAGCGCCACCATTTCCTTTTTTTACCCTGTCTCTTCGAAAGAGTGCATCTCTAGGATTTTTTTAATAGCCCAGTCATGTGATAAATGAAGCCAAGATTTAGCAATAACAGTTACATCATAGCCCTCCTTGTGCACCAGAGTTTCCAACTCACCTATTTTGCTTGGCAGACTTCTGGCATTGATAAACAAACACTTTAATGCATTATTACATTTTGCTCTGGCGTTTTGCATACCTTTTTTAGTAGTACAAATAGCAATACATTGCAACATGGGAGCCGTCTTGTCACCTGCCATAACCCTCCCCCCATTAGTGTTTGATCCCTAATTGTCCTGTGTGCCCAATTGAATTCTGGTTCACCCTCCTCCATCAATCCTCGTTTAAAATACTCCTCCAGCACAGCAGACCCCCTTCCATTCAGGTGCAAACCATCTTTAGCATATAGGTTGTACCCCAATGAAAAGTCAGCCCAGTGCTCTAGAAACTCAAACCCTTGCATCTTACGCCATGCATTCAGTTCTCTAATCTCCCAGTCTTACCTGTGTTGCGCACGGCACATGCAATATTTCAGAGAACATCCCCTTGGAGGACCTTCTCTTCAACTTGCAGCCTAGTTCTTTAAATTAAAACTTAAAGTAGATGTAAACCCGAATTTTTTTTTTTTTGATGTCATAATGTAGAGAATAAGATTTCCTTTAATTTAAGCCCAGTCTTACCACACAGAAATCTTGACAAAGTCTTGAAAACTTTGTCAAAACGCCCCCTTGCTGTGAGTGACAGGTGATTTACATATCTCATGCACTAGCCTGAGACAAGCACATCCTGTGTAAAAAGTTCGCAATTCACATCCCCTCCCCTCCAGCTCTCCCAGGATTGGCTGCCTTTACTGTGTTTTGACTGGATGTTTCTCATCATGGGATGCAGTGAACAGTCAGCAGACTATAGACAGACAAGTGATTTTAGGGGACATGCATGTAGTCAGAGCTGGGCAGAGTAGAACATCCAGTGATCTGGTGTGTGTGTGTGTGTGTGTGTGTGTGTGTGTGTGTGTGTGTGTGTGTGTGTGTGTGTGTGTGTGTGTGTGTGTGTGTGTGTGTGTGTGTGTGTGTGTGTGTGTGTGTGTGTGTGTGTGTGTGTGTGTGTTCACCTGATCACAGTTGCAACATTCCTTTCCATCACCAGGATTTGTTATGTGGGGGAGGGGTGGATTTCTCACTTTTTATAATTACACCCAGTAAGGCTGAATGAGCTTAGGGCCAGTTTACATGTGATTCCCACCGCACTGCAGTGCAAATCACATGCGATGTCCGTGCGATGCGATTTCAGCCATACAGATAGTATGTGTGATATTGCACCGCATTCGGACCAAACTCGCACAGGACCCTTTTTTTGGTCCGCACCAGAATCGCATGGGTGTTCACACCTATGCGATCCGATTCATGTCCTGTCAGTTCGCAGTGCGATATGCGAGCTGAAATGGGGGTGTCGTTAACATTGTATGACACTCCCCAGCAGTTCACATATGGCAGCGTGAACTGGATGCGATGTGGATTTGCAGGGTTCCCGCATCGCACAAGTGTGAACCGAGCCTTAAAGCATACAGCCTACAAATATCACCTGACTGCTCTCACCAAGGCTGCGATTCGGGAACCCTGCGAATCCACTGCGAGTTCCCACATCGCATCCGACTCGCACAGCAGTTCACACTGCCATATGCGAACTGCTGGGGAGTGTCATACAATGTTAACGACACCCCCATTTCAGCTTGCATTTCGCAATGTGAACTGACAGTTAGGACATGAATCGGATCGCATAGGTGTGAACACCCATGCAATTCTGGTGCGGACCAAAGAAAGGGTCCTGTGCGAGTTTGGTCCGAATACATTTTTTTTTCGGGTTTACATCCACTTTAAGGAACCTCCACCTTCCGTGTATTCTGTCATTGGTTCCAACATGGACCAAAGACAGCTGGGTCGTGCCCAGCCCCTCCCAGTAATTTATCAATACGGGTCCACCACACGCCAAACCCTAGCACCAGGGAGACAGCAAATCATTGGGTTGAGGTGATCCTGGTGACAAAATAGGATTTTTATAATAGCTTACCTGTAAAATCATTTTCTTTGAAGTACATCACAGGACACAGAGCCATAGTAATTACTCTGTGGGTTATAGGCCACCTTCAGGTGGACACTGGCACACCCTAAGACAGGAAGTTGCCTCCCTATATAACCCCTCCCACTACTGGGAGTACTTCAGTTTTTTAGCAAAGCAATACATGTGTATACTAGAAAAAAGTGAGGGACCTCGGTGTCCCATGATGTACTTCAAAGAACAGCATTTTACAGGTAAGCTGTTATAAAAATCCTATTTTCTTAATCATATATCACGGGACACAGAGCCATAGTAATTACTATGTGGGATGTCGCAGAGCAGTGCCAACTGAAGGGAGGGAGACACAACAAAATTAGGGCACCATGAGATTAGAGGATGTATACTGCAGCTCGCAGCACACTGCGCACAAAGGCAATATCCTAATTTTTTACATCTACCTGGTAGAATCTGGTAAATGTATGGACTGAAGACCAAGTTGCGGCCCTGCAGATTTGCCCACGAAGCACTTGTGGAGTGGGCTTTGATTTGAAAAGGTGGAATCTTCCTCTTTAAACCCTAAGCTTGAACAATTACTTGTCGAATCCATTTAGAAATAGTAGATTTCGATGTAGCCTGTCTTTTAGGACCTTCAGGCAATACAAACAAAACATCAGTTTTTCGAATCTGAGCAGTCGCCTTCAAGTAGACTTTGACTGCTCTCACCACATCAAGAGAATGTATTGACTTTTCTTCCGTAGAACCGGGTTCTGAAAAAAATGAAGTTAGAACAATAGCATGGTTTAAATAAAAACTTGACACTACCTTTGGTAGAAAGTTAGGATGAGGACGCAATACTACCTTATCCTTATGAATAATTAAATATGGCTCATTACAAGAAAGAGCAGCCACTCTGATACCCTTCTTGCAGAAGATATGGCTACCAGAAAAATTTGCTTCCTTGTCAAAAGGACCAAGGGAATATGTTGTATCGGCTCAAAAGGCAGTTTCTGTAATGCTGACAGAACTAAATTCAAGTCCCAGGGATTCAGGGGTGACCTATTCGGAGAATTAAGCCGAGTTACCCCCTGAATAAAGCGATGAACCAAATAATGCGAAGCAAGTGGTTGCTGAAATAGATGAGGCTGATACCTAGCTTTTGATAGTACTCAAGGCCAGCTTAATTTCTAACCCCATTTGCAGAAAGCCTATGTCATACTTCCTGGGGTGCCAACCCCTGGATTCACACCAGGAGACATATGCCTTCCAGACTCTATAATATAGGATTCTGGAGGCTGGCTTCCTTACATTAACCAAGGTAGATACCACTGAACCTGACAGCCCACGCTTCCTCAGAATGTGGGTCTCAATAGCCAAACCGTTAAATTTAGCGGTTGTAAGGTAGGATGGAATACCAAACCTTGCGAGAGAAGGTCTGGACATGGTGGTAGGGTCCATAGGTCTCCTACCGCCATCTTTATGATCTCTGCAAACCAAGATCTCCTGGGCCACAAGAATCACTGACTTCCCTTCCTGCGAAGAAGTCACGGATGCAGAACAGGAGGGAATGCATAAATCAGTGAAAACTGATTCCACAAGAATACCAAGGCATCTGTTCC
Source organism: Lithobates sylvaticus (assembly GCA_028564925.1). NCBI lineage: Eukaryota > Metazoa > Chordata > Amphibia > Anura > Ranidae > Lithobates > Lithobates sylvaticus. The sequence continues at coordinate 250,717,401 of CM053027.1, read as the reverse complement.
GCAAGCTTTCTTGACACAAAGTTGTCGATCTTCTTGTTGAACCTGGACGCAAATAGATCTATGTCCGATATCCGCCATCTTTGACATATTGTCAGGAAGATATCGGGGTGAAGAGACCATTCTCCCGTGAACAACTGCTGGCGACTCAAGTAGTTTGCCTGCCAATTCTCTATTCCTGGAATGAAGACTGCCGATAGGCAAGGTACATTGTTTTCTGCCCAAGTTAGGATATGATTCACCTCTCTCTGGGCCGCATGACTTCTCATGCCCATTTGGTGATTGATATAGGCCACTGCTGTGGCATTGTCGGATTGGATCCTGACAGGACAATTCCGTAACCCAGAACGTCCAGGGCCTCAGGGCCAAGCGCGCTACCCGAATCTCTAGAATATTGATGGGCAAGGTCATTTCTGATCTGGACCATTTTCCTCGGACAGTCGCTTCTTCCAGGACTACTCCCCAACCCGAAAGGCTGGCATCTGTTACCACCTTCCAGGTAATTGGTAGGAAGGATTTCCCCTTCTGCAGATTCTTGGTTATCAACCACCAACCAAGGCTCTGGCGCACCTTTGGAGACAAACACATTGGGAAATCTAGAGCTTGGACCTTCTTGTTCCAAGCCGATAGGATACTGTTTTGTAGCAGTCTCAAATGAAGCCATCTTTCCCAACAGCCTCATGCAAAGTCAAATAGAAGGATTCTTCTTTGCCTTGACTACCTGAATCAGCTCCCTTATGGCACTGATCTTCGCCTAAGGTAAGAATACCCTCTTCTGGATTGTATCTATGATCAGACCCAAGGATTCCAATCTCCTTGATGGTTTTAAGGAAGATTTCTCTAGGTTGAGAATCCAACCTAGGTATTCCAGGTAGTTGACCGTGGTGACCATACTTTGGTCTAAGCAGGCTACCGACTGGTCTATCAAGAGCAGATTGTCTAGGTACACTATAATCGTTATACCCTGGGCCCTTAATCTGGCTAGAGGAGGAGCCAAGACCTTTGTAAACACTTGAGGTGCAGTAGCTAGACCAAAAGACAGAACTAAACTGGAAATGAAGATTTTCTACCTCGAATCGTAGATATTTCTGGGGAGCAGGGAAAATCGGCACATGGAGGTATGCATCCTTGATATCGATTGACGCCAGAAGTTCCCCTCCTTGAAGGATGGAGACTACTGATCGTATTGACTCCATGCAAAAAAACTGTTTAGAGCTTTGAGATCTAGAATGGGTCCGACATCTCTATTTGGTTTTGGTACCGTGAAAAGGTTTGAATAAAACCCCAATCCCTACTCTATGGCGAACACCGATATCACCTTTTAAGACAAAAGATGGTCCAATGCTTGAAAGAGACGTCTTTTTCTTTGGAGCACTGGGAACGTTTGATCTGAGAAAACAAGGACTCTCAGAACTCTAGTTTGTACCCTAGAGTAATTGAGGAAGCCACCCACTTGTCTTGACACTCTTTCTGACAGATTCTTGAGAACGGCAGGTCTTCCCCCAATCGAGCGAGCCCCTTCATAAGGAGGCTTTAGTATTTTGTAGGTTTACTTCCCCAGGACTTCTTTTGTCCCTGGGAGTTGACCCTTAGGTTTACCTCTTGAAATTGATGGTGGAGGCTGTTGAGACTGCCTGGAGGCAGACGCTCCTGGCACTGGGGAAGAGGCTTGTTTAAATAAAATATGCATACTCCTTTTCTTCACTTGCAAAAGGGTACTTTTCCCATTGGCAATTCTTTGGATGTACTTATCCAGATTATCCCCAAATAGCCGTTCACCGCAAAAAGGAAAACTAGTCGGGAGCTTTTTGCAGGGCGCTTCGGCTGACCAATTTTTCAACCATAGTATTCTACGCATATGCACCAGCCCAAGCGTAAGGCCTGGAGAATAAAATATCTCATAGCGTCTATTGCAAAACATAATGCCCCTGGTAGCAAGGCCAAATCTTGGGCCTGCTGATCAGGAATAATCTTAAGCACCTGTTTAAACTGGTCTCTCAAGACACACCCCAATTGCTGCCAGCGCAGGCTGAGTTACTGAACCTGTCAGGGAAGAGATGTTTAATAGGAGTTCCAACTTCATATCCGTTGGAATCTTAAGCATTGTCTATCGGACAAGTCAAACTTTTATTCACAGAGGATATAGCAGTGTCAATTGCTGGTATCTCCCATTTTTTATTAAACGTTTCCTCCATAGGATAAAGTGTTGCAAACTTGGGCAAAAATGCTTGTCTGGGTGATCCCACTCAGAATACACAAGCTTTTCCAGCAATGGATAGGAAAGGCATGCGCAGCTTGGGGAGGCTTTATCGAACCCAAAGAAGTAGGTTTATCAACCGACTCCGTTAAGGGTATCAAATGTGGAGCGGACCATCTCATTAACCTGATCCTTCCACATTTGACGCCTCAGAAGAGGAGTCCTCATAATCTCCCACCCCCCGGTTCCTCAGTTTGAGGGTCCTGGGTAACGGAAGGGGACCTATCGCACTTAGTCCCACTCTGGGATGCGATTAAAGCCGATAACCTCTGCTCAAATCCTAATGAGGTTGAGGAAAAATGTCTTCAATAACAGACAGGGGCTGCAGTGTTGGAAACAGTTGCACCACCTGATGATCCGGAGAGCCAACTGCCGTGCTGAAAAAAACGGAGCGGCATCGCCGACCGTTCTGGGCTCCCCCTATCCAGGGAGAGGGGGGAGCGTTTTTTTCCAGGAGGGGGGTGTTTTTTGTAAGAAAATACCCCCCCCCCGCCCCAATCTTCCTGGAGTTCAGGGGCTGCTTGCTGGAGGAATCTGCAGCTTCTACTGAGACAGCATAGGAAAGCATGACAAGGTACATGCTCTATACAGCCCCGAGTGGTGACTTTTAGACATGACAACATTTACTTTTTTAAAGGAGGCAATTCATGAGAAATTAAAAAATATTCCTTAGAATCTCCACTTGCCTTTCCCGCCGCAGCGTTTTCTGTGGTAAAACCAACAGACCCAATTCTCCCCCCTCACGGTGGGTTCCGTTAAAAAAACTTCAGGAACTGGGGACCCTATTAAATCGGGTGATCCACACTCCTGGACCGGCAAAACACTCCGCCAGAAAAAACTTAAGGCTGAAAAAAAAACTAAAGAATTGGATCCCGGGGTCTAGCTCTCTAGAAAGAGAAGCAGTACGTGCTAAACCTTGCGTTTCTTCCGGCACGAGGCCCGGGTACCAATCAATTCGGCCAAAAAAGACACTTTAAATGGATCCAGTTGCATAGCTATCCCCAGCAAGGATGGCTCCAGTGGAGCTCAGCAAAGCACATCTTTACTCGTGACCAACACCTTAGACACTGGCGAAAAAACTGAGGAACTCCCAGTACTGGGAGGGGTTATATAGGGAGGCCTATAACCCGCATAGTAATTATTATGGCTCTGTGTCCCGTGATGTACAGTTAAGAAATTATTCTATTAGTCCTTCTGATTATAGAATCCCCTATTACCATCAACTGTCTAGGCCTATCTGCACTACCCCTACTAGTTGGGCTGCTCTCCCAGCTGTTAGTGGTAGCAGTGACATCCAGGGCTGCTACCTCCACATCTTCTCTTAACTTGACAAATTTGCATTGGTGCACATAGGACTGGCCTTCCTTTTCTGTGAGCCCCTACCACTCCCTCCAACTACATTAACCCATCTTCCTACCTGATAATCCTGACTTGGCCCTCCACCTCAACCCCACTGAACACCTTTAAAGGTTGTCCTTTCTGTTCAGTGTTGCAACTTGCTCCTCCAGATCTCTAATGCAAGCTTCTAGAAGGGCAACCCGCTCACATCTGTCAAAGCAGTATCCATCCGGGAGCTGTTGCACCAATTTAGCATACATGTGGCACATTGTGCACTGAGCAACCCTGCCAGCACTAATTTCCCAGTTACAATATAATTACTTATAGGAAGTTTAAAATGTTACTTACAGGTTAGGAGACTCCTGTCTTCAACTCCTGGTTATTAAGGGTTTTCCCGCATCCAGTTCGCATAACAGGAGAATGTGAATGGCTACATATGGAGCCAGTTCACACATCTATGAGGCTGCGCTGCACTGTGCGTCTTTGGCTCAGTTTAAGGGCCGAATTCAGGCAGATTTGGCCCTGAAACGGGGAACAGGGACACACAGCGCTCCTGTGCGATCCGCAGCCGATTCCAGTGTGAACCCGGCCTAGCTCTCCACTTTAGTTCAAAATTCTACTTATGTTCACAAATTCCAAATGCAAGACACCATCAGCAGTGAGCCAGCTCCAAGTGCGTTGTATAGAAACTTGTATACACCTGTGAACAATTAATCACTCCCCTTAATTAGCAGACCGAGAAAAAAAAAAAATGTGCCATTTAAAGTGTCAGGGAAAAAAAAAAAAAAAGGGAAAAAAGTAAATTTTAAAAACTGATAGCAAACCATCAGCAGTGAGCCCCTTTAATGGGCTCCTATGAAACCCTGCAGAAAGCCCCCCACCCCATGAAGATGGTAATTAGAGCATGGGTTTCGGTTACTCCCCATTTTAGAAATGGTTAAAGACACTATTCTCCTAATGCTCACTAACGGCTGAACCCCTTTAGTGACCCTCTCTGTGGGCCGATTGTGGTGTCCGTTACTTGTCCCATGTCTGTGGGGGTGGCGCATTTTAGATGTTTGACTAGCTTAAGCACACATTTGCTTTACCCAACTGCTACTTTTTCCGGTTCCTCAAGCTTCGAAACTGATAGTGAGGCGTGAAATCAAAAATGTAAGCCCTTAGAAATCTTGACGGTGATGCTTGGTTTTCGGGCCCCGTACCCAGCTAGGTTCCCAAAAAAGTCCCACACATGTGGTATCCCCATACTCAGGGGAAGCAGCAGAATGTATTATGGGGTGTAATTCCACATATGCCCATGGCATGTTTGAGCAATATATATCATTTAGTGACAACTTTGTGGGGAAAAAAAAAAGTTTGTCATTTTCCCACAACTTGTGGCAAAATATAAAATATTCCACGGACTCAACATACCTCTCAGCAAATAGCTTGGGGTGTCTACTTTCCAAAATGGGGTCATTTGGCTGGGTTTTGTGCCATCTTGGCATTTTCTGGCCTTCAAAACTGATAGGTAGTGAGGCGTGAAATCAAAAATTTAAGCCCTTAGAAATCCTGAAGCAGTGATTGGTTTTCGGGGCCCCATACACAGCTAGGCTCCCAAAAAGTCCCACACATTACCATGGCATGTGTGAGCAATATATCATTTAGTGACAACTTTTTGTATTTTATTTTTATTGTCAATCACTTGGGACAAAAAAATTAAATATTCAATGGGCTCAACATGCCTCTTAGCAATTTCCTTAGGGTGTCTACTTTTCAAAATGGGGTCATTTGGGGGGGGGGGGGGTGGGTTTGTACTGCCCTGCCATTTTAGCACCTCAGGAAATGATAGGCAAACTAAAAGCTGCGTAAATTCCAGAAAATGTACCCTAGTTTGTAGACGCTATAACGTTTGCGCAAACCAATATACGCTTATTGACTTTTTTACCAAAGACATGTGGCTGAATACATTTTGGCTTAAATGTATGACTAAAATTGGGTTTATTGGATTCTTCTTATAACAAAAAGTAGAAATTTTTTTTCCTAAATTTTCGGTCTTTCAATTTATATCGCAAAAAATAAATCGAAGAGGCAATCAAATACCATCAAAATAAAGCTCTATTTGTGGGAAGAAAAAGACGCAAATTTAGTTTGGGTACAACATTGCAATTACCAGTTAAACCAGTGCAGTGCCAAATTGTAAAAAGTCCTCTGGTCTTAAGACTGCAAAATGGTCTGGTCTGAAAGTGGTTAAACCCCTTGGTTAATGTGATGTAGAGACGACTGACCATTGATAATGTGGATGATACTTCCCGTGCGCTCGAGCACTTTCATTCCTCTTTCTTAGCAGCAAGCTTTGGGATGTTAATTTTAGTTAGAAATTATTTTTGGTATATGTTTTTTTTTCTTTTGTGAGTCGGAGTATGCCCAGGCTATGCACCTCCTCCTATACTTTAAAATAAAAAGAATTTGCAAAAAAGTATACTCATTTAATGTATAAAGCTTCCTCTACCACGGTGTGCAAAGAAAGGGTCTTGAGCGCCTTAGGAGTCTATACTGGCAAATTTGTCTGGAGGCTTCAGTTTTAAACAGCAGTGCATCTTATCCACCAGTACAGATATAGTATCGCTGAATTTTGGAGAGAGAATGGCCGATATGGCCTCTCCATGTAGAGATTCTTCTGAATCAAAATAAAAAGCTCCCTTTATTCACATAATGAAAACTCCTCTTCCTCTGTCCTGTGGCAGTAAGCCAAAACAGAGTCAGAGAGAATGTGGAGAAGAAAATAAAGGGAGCCTCTTGCAGCCCTGGAGGCTAGGGGTTTCCAACATAGTGGTGTGTTTTTCCATAAAACCTGCCGTGGGCAGAAAATGCCTGCCTGCTGAAACAAGAGGAATGTGAAGTGCCCAACAGGCCTCCATTTTTGTGATAATAAGCCCCTTAGGATACTCACAGTAGTGAGGCAAGGGGTGGATTACAACTGCCATGCATGAGGCTGCTATGCCTTTGTTTTTTCATCCAGTTTCCAGGGTCCCCCATATCCGAAGAGGGCAGCAAGGCCTGAAATGCATCTGGACAACTATATATTCCTGAAACTAGCAAGCATGTTTTTTTAATCTAAACTGACAAACCCAGATCAGCGCAGAGTGGATTTCTGTGACAGATCATCCCTCTCATTCAATTCACCATGCTTATTGTGAGCACATGAACTGATTGAGCAGCTTCTTACTCTCACACACCAATCCACACAGACTGCAGAAGGCTAATCTAAGATCAAATTCAGGTACTTGCACTGCTTGCAATTAAAACATACAATTTAGTGATGCCATAATGAGTGCATGGCTACACTGGGTCACTTTTAGATCTGTCTAGAGTTGAGCTTTTGCCTGTGTAGGCACTGAAAGGTGTTGTTACCTGGTAAATACCATTTAATGTAGCTCTGCACTTTATACACTAGATGATGTGCAATGATGTTTGTAAAACTCATAAATAAAACCTCTACTTGAAATCAACAGGCATAGAGAAAAAGTTACCTGAGCAAATAAAACTGATCAGGTAAAACTCTGATCAAATGGATCATGGGAATGTATTTGTAAAATAGATTATATTTATTAGTTATGCTATGAAAAGTACAATTCAGTAACTGACATTGTATCTTGGAAAATAATAAGGCACACATAAATAAGCTACTGAGATTAAAATAAGACATAACAGTTGAAATATAATTGTGTGGTTTAAAAAAATAAAATAAAAGAAAAAATACACAATCACAAAAATGAAAATGTACTAAAATTTAATCTTCATAAAAGTTGTAATTTAATCTGTGACAGTAAAACAAGAAGTAATATTAGAGTTTAGTATATTATATATTTCAGTTTTGAAATTCATAGAAATCAGTTTCCCAGTTTTCCCTATAAAAGAACCCACCGTCCCTCCCCAAAACCATTGTACACTAAATGTTTTCTTAAAGCTGAACTCCAGGCCATGCCCACTTTTCACCCTTCGTGCCCTTTTTCAGTTTAACAAATAATGCCTGTTTGTTATTTTTATTAATGAAGGCTTATTTCATTTGACATCTTTGGCTCCTTCTGCATAGTTTACAGTGCCCAGGCACCAGGGAATCAAAGCAGACCTTGCATGTCACATCTGCTGAGGTTCCCAGGAGGAATTATGAGAGACAGTTTCCATAATTTCATGGGAATCCACATACTTTGCTGGGCATTCATACAGGTGTTGCTTAGGGCTGTTCACTGGCTGTGAGCAGGATGGTGGAAGTTGCTTTACGAGATTCACTGGCTCTGGGCAAGTTGCAACTGGGAGTTGTGTAATTGTACCTGCCCAGGGGTATGAAAGTGGCAATACAGATAGGAGGAACACTACCAGGAGCAATTTCTCCTTAAAGAGAAAACAGCGGCACCCGGTCGCACTAACAAAAATTTAGAATTAACAGGGGGCATAGGACCCGTTTAGGGGAACAGAAAAAAAAAAAAAGGCCAAAACAGACTGAAAGAAATGGAAAGCATTTTGGATGAAGGAGGTAAGGCCGTACCCAACTATTCCACCTGACTGGAGTTCAGCTTTAATTATAATGGCAAGATGATAGAAATGATAAACTCATATGTTTTAAATATAAAATGAAGTCATCGTGACTCAAAGGTATTAGCCCCATTGAGATCATTAAGGAGAAAAAAAACGTTTTATATATATATATATATATATATATATATATATATATATATATATATATATATATATATATATATATATATATATATATATATATATATATATATATATATATATATATATATATATACACACACATTTTAGGGACTACAAACAGGATTTGGAAGTCAATATGAAAACCATGTAATTAAACTACTAACATTTGAAATGCATTCATGCTCTCATAGAATCATTCACAATAGAGTCAAGTAACTTTATTTTCACATCTGCTGTGAACACTATTGCAAAAGTTGACACGTGGTGGTCTTGTTTTCAGAGAGAAATACAGCCGATTAATTTCCAGAGAACCTTGTGCAAACAGTATTGGAGATCTAAATTGTTTACATAATATATAAAATAAAAAATGAGCCTTTTCAGATTTGTTAAATTATGGTTGGATTTCTTTTTACATATCGGAATGCTGGCACTTTCCAACTAGGCAACAGTTCTTCATTCCTGTACTCTACAAAAAAAAAAAAAATTATAAAATAAATCTGTATAAACACATTTTTATATTTAAATGTTGTTTCTACATATATACAGTGGTAGAAAAAATTATTTGATCCCCTGCAGATTTTGTAAATTTGCCCACTTAAAGAAATGAAGGGTCTATATTTTTTTTATCATAGATGTATTTTAAGTGATAGAGAGAATATCAATATCTGGATCACAAATCCAGAAAAAAAAAAAAAAAAAAACACAATATAAATGTTATAAATTGAGTTGCAGTTCAGTGAATAAAAAAAAAAAAAGTATATGATCCCCAAGCAAAACAGGACTTTGGTTGATATTCGGTCTCTATCATTTAACCACTTCAGCCCTGGACCAATTGGCAGCCAAAGGACCAGGCCCCTTTTTGCGATTCGGCACTGCGTCGCTTTAACCGACATTGCGCGGTCGTGCGACGTGGCTCCAAAACAAAATTGGCGTCCTTTTTTTCCCACAAATGGAGCTTTTTGGTGGTATTTGATCGCCCCTGCGGTTTTTATTTTTTGCGCTATAAACAAAAATAGAGCGACAATTTTGAAAACAATGCAATATTTTTTGCTTTTTGCTATAATAAATATCCCCCAAAAAATATAAAAAAACATTTTTTTCCCTCCGTTTAGGCCGATACGTATTCTTCTACATATTTTTGGTAAAAAAAAAAAAAAAACGCAATTAGCGATTATTGATTGGTTTGCGCAAAAGTTATAGCATTTACAAAATAGGGGATAGTTTTATAGCATTTTTATTAATATTTTTTTTTTTACTAGTAATGGCGGCGATCAGCGATTTTTATTGTGACTGCGACATTATGGCGGACACATCGGACATTTTTGACACATTTTTGGGACCATTGTCATTTATACAGCAATCAATGCTATTTAAATGCATTGATTCCTGTATAAATGACAGTTGTAGTGAAAGTTAACCACTAGGGGGAGGGGAGGGGTTATGGGCTGTGACGTGTGTTTTTTTACATTAGGGAGCGGGGCTGACGTCTGACGTCATTGATCGGCTTTCCCGATGACCGGGAACAGCCAATCAATGACAGGCAGAGTAGGAAGCGCGGGGAGAGGTTTGTTTACACATACCTCTCCCCGTTCTTCAGCTCCGTGACCCGATCGCGGGACACCAGCGGCGATCGGGTCCGCTGGTCCCGCGGCCGGGGTCACGGAGCTCCCGACCGCGCCACTGGCGGCGCTCGCGCGACCCATGGGCAAGCATTTAAAGGGCCACATACAGGTACGTGATTTTTGCCTGCCCGTGCCATTTTGCCGCAGTATATCTGCGTTAGGCGGTCGGGAAGCGGTTAAAATACACCTACGATAAGAATTATAGACCCTTCATCTTTGTAAGTGGGTAGATCCACAAAATCAGCAGGGGATCAAATAATTAATTTTCCCCACTGTACCACCATATCCAGATACATTTTTCCCCATATAGAAGTATGGAGGCTTCCATGTTAAAATGCTAAAATACTAAAGGCATGCTTTCAGAACAGTGTGATAATTCTGGTTAAAACACAATTCTCAGGTTGCCCTGGATAGGTGTGGATACATTTCTGTGCACTTGCTGACACTACCCCCACCCCATCTACCAAATCTGCCATCAGTCTGTAGAAATTCCTAAGCTCTGGTGCCTGTTACTTTGCCCAAAGTAAAAGCTCTTTGTTAGTTTATGTACAGTATATAATTTTATTTAAAAAAAAAAAAAACTGCTTACTAAGCAGCGGTAGAAAATGCGCTTCACTAGCTCAGCAATTAGAAGCATTATTGGATTGTTTGAAAACTGATCTTGGTTCCTAGACCAAAATTTAGTTGAATTTTAATTCAAGCAGACACACTATAATAAAAGTTACTACTTGGTTGACCATAATAAAAATCATTTATCTTTAACTACACAAGATAAATTCTTTTCTTTTTAGATTTGGATAAAGGCCTTGTTCACACGAGCATGCTTGCCCCATGCATGGGTGTATTTTTCTGGCATGGGGACTCACAAATGTTGCACGCATCCCCGTGCCAGCAGTCCCATTGTTCCCTACTGAGTCACAGTGGTATTCAGGGACCCGCACTCACACGGATACAGTGTCCAACACCTGTGCACCCCAGTGCTGGCAAAACATAGCCCTGTACGGGGCATGCATCTACTCTTAAAAAATAAAATTGCTTAGTCTTTTATTTCTAGGGAAATTTTACCTCACGTCTCTTATCCGTGTCATCCTTATTAGAAAACAGGTTGTCATGAGGACAGGAAGGCACAGACACTAAAAATTAGATTTTGTCTGTGACCCTGTAAAAAACAAAAAAACACATTTCCATAAACTTCCTGTCCTGAGAGGAAACCTCCCCAATTGGTGTACACATAACAAAAATATGCCAATTGATTCCCCAATTTAAAATTAAAAATTGTTTCAGTTGGAGTTCAGCTTTAAAGTGTGCGCTGGCTCCTAGGCCAGATTTCTAGGCTCTAGAACTTTTCATCCCCAACTATTATACAAGTGTTAATCCACACAAACCTCTACTGTATGTTAGGAAGAAATTGACATTCACCTGGCTCAGACCTGCTGCTTCAAGAGGGTCTAAAGCAGCAAACACGAAGATTTCTTTTTAGGTTTTTTCTTTTCCACTGGTGTTTTCCTATTTATCTGTCTGACCAAGTCATAAAAGATCTTAAAAATAAAAATAAAATAAAATAAAAATCAGTACAGAACATTACAATATACAGATTACTGAGACAATGATAAGAATCAACCTTATAGCTACACAAGTTTTTCTATTCAAGTGTGGATTCTTAACTAAAAAGAATCTTCTATTCCTCCTCTCAGCTTCCTCCTCCAAATATCTAGTGAAATAGCGAGTGCAAGGGTGTCAATGTGTTTAGGTAGGTCAAAAAACAGGATTATTGTTTCTTAGCCCTACTATGGATACAGAGAACAAATGATGCACACATATGTGGTATCAACGAGATCGTCAGGAGTAGGAGAATTTATTTTGCAGGGTTTTATGGTGGAGAGTCATGGCAATAGAAAAAAAAAGGAAAGGCTAACATTTAAAGAAATAGATTTTACATTATTTTGGGCAAGTTTCCGTTTCATAATGAAACAATATTAGGAGATACCCATTACCATTTACCAACAAATGAAAGCCCAATCTGTCCTGAAAAAGGTGTCAAAGTTGCAAAAATTGGGTCTTGGCATTAGGGTTTGTTTTGACCATCATCATGAGGGGGGTTAATGCATGACCCATTTCAGTAGTCTAAAAACGGAGACGTTGTGTGAACAAACAACATATTCCATTATCCCTGGGTCTCTGTCTAGTACCGGTGCAGGTGAACGCTAAACAGTAATCAGACCTGTCAGCCACACACAGGCAGGGCAATTAACAGAGATCACCATGCTGGAAGAGATGTTTTCATCACATTAGCCCGGTGTTTCTCAACTCCAGCCTTCAAGGCGCCCCAACATGTCATTTTCTCAGGATTTCCCTCAGATGAAACGGCTGTGGCAATTACGAAGACAGTGAAACTGATCAAATCACCTGTGCAAAATAATGGAGCCTGAAAACATGACCTGTTGGGGCGCCTTGAGGACTGGAGTTTAGAAACACTGCATTAGCAGACCCACATTTGTAACGCAACACAGAGGAAATGGTGAGGCATGGCCTGGACACTGACTTGCAACAAGTAGTTGCCTGTTACTTTAGTGAATAGGGACAAGCTATGTAACACACACAGGACTGTAATGGCACTAAGATCTACTAAAAAAGAAGAAAAGAAAAAAAACATAAAAAAGGTGTACAATGCCTTCAATGGAATGGGACAACGTTCACTTGTTGGCCAACTTGAGCAACATCCAGGATTTCCTATATCTGGCCTGGATCTACTAGGTAGAAAATTCTTCAATTGAAGTGAAAAAAGTAGGACACTAAAGCTGGTCACAGATATATGGAATTTAATATACATATATATATATATATATATATATATATATATATAAAATGAGTTTTCTAATGGTTAATGTGCTCAATTTGACTGTTGATATCCAATGCTTCATGTCCGAGCACTTTGATAGACAGATCACCCGTCCCAGGATTGGGGTCATATATTTTTCACTTCCACACAGTTTCTAAACCCTTATTATTAGGGTACACCTATATGGTATACTAACCGCTAGGTTACTGGTATGCTCATTTGAAGGTAGCGCCACTGACCCCTAACTTTACACATTTTTTTATATAGGGAGTGAACTTCCTGTCTTAGGGTGTGCTAGTGTCCATCACCTAAAGGTGACCTATATAACCCACATAGTATCTACTATGGCTCTGTGTCCCGTAATGTGGGATAAAGATTTTTTTTTAAAAAAAAGAATAATGCGCATGAACATTTCACAAGTTTAATGCCTCATGTACACTGCTGCTGGTAAATGTACGTTTAGGAGCAGTTGGCCATTTTTTTCAACTGCTCCTGAACCCTCCTCTATGTTATCTTATCAGTACACGTACACTGGTTCGTTTATAGTCATTTCTAGGCAGTTATGTTGAGGCTTTTTTTGGAACGCAAAAAAAAATGGGTTCAGAAGCTGTATTTAGAGGCATTTCCAATGGCAAGCGCGGCTAAATGTGTCAACTCGCATTTAGCAGCGGTTTACAGACGTTTTTCATTTTTGGCTATTTAAAAAAAAAAAAAATATATATATTTTCCAAATGCTTCTAGACGCAAACGTGGCTAAATGCGACTAAACGTGGCATGTAAACGCAGCTACAGGGCCGTTTTAGACGCCAGTTTATAGCTGTCAAGTTAAATCTTTCAGGAGAGGTTGAACAACGCCCCGTGTACATGAAGCCTAACCCAGATCGAACAAAAAACAATACTTTAATGCAAAAAAAAAAAAAAGTAGAGGAGTTGGAAATTTTTTTATACAGTGATAGGTTAATCAAATGTGCTATCAAACGGACCAAACAATCTTTCGTTTGATTTTCAAACAATCTATAGCTAGCTTAACTGTACCTGAGCAGGTGGGAGGGGTTATAGCCCCAAGAGGGCTGACCTTAAGCACACGTACACATCATGCGACATGCAATTTTGCATCAAATCATCGGCATGGTGCAATGCCAACTTTGCGGCGCCACACCGATTCCCAAAAGTAGTTCCTGCACTACTTTTGGCGACTTCGGGGGCAATTTGAATAGACATCTGTGCATAAACCCGCACAGATGTCTGACTGAAATGCCCAGTCCTCAGTGTGAACGTGGGCTTAATATTCTTTTTGCCTAGGGTACATTTCTCCTGTTGGTGGTAATATGAAAAGAGGGATTCAACGTGCCAGCTTCCTGGAAAGTGGACACTGGAAAATAGAACACCAAAAAGGGGAGCTAGGAAAGTTTTGCTTGTAGCACAAGGCGGGGGGTACATATTCATATTTGACAGCATTACAGACAACAAAACCAAAACAATAATTAAACTTTAAAATTACATGAAACAGTAAGAATAAAGAAATAATGAATACAAATATCAGATCAAAACACTACTAACCTCATTTACATTGATCTTAGACTTAGCAGAAGATTCTAAAAAGGCACAATTATTCCACTGTCTGGCTAGGTTTTGTCCCTGTTCTTTGCCAACTACCCGCTCATCTTCCAAATCACACTTATTGCCCACTAAAATCATGGGAACCTTTATCCGGAGAAAAAAAAAAAAAAAAAAGATTTAGTACACTTAAGATGTAGAAAAAAAAAACATTCATATATTTTACTAATGAAGAAAAATAACTTCAGTTGATTGCACAGCTATAGATATGCAGACAGACATTGTATCAACATTATCTCCACGATGCCCTCATTGCAGCTCTGAAGTGTGTCTAAAATTTGACTATGCAGTCTCAGTAATCAGCTCTTCGTAACAGTAACTGGTCAGACATACTCCCTCCACTCTGATGCAATAAAAGTCTAGTGAGGAAGCTTGTGCTGTGAATGTGGCAGTTACTAAAGCTACATCAGCATAGAACATTGAACATCTGGTATCATAATTGTGACAAAGAAAAAATAAAAATGTAAATCCAATATTTTGCAGTACAGGACACATGCTTGATATTCATAAACCCTGGGTTATAGGCTGGTACCTTCAGGTGATTGGACACAGCAAACCCGTCCACACTACCTGGGCATATCCCTATAAAATGTACACAACTCTAAGTCCTCAGTTTTGCCGCACGCAATGCAGAACACAGGAACAGAGAGTGGCCTGTGCAATGTACTGTACTCCGACATGAGGAATTTACAGGCAAATCAAAAAAAAAAATGTTATCTTAATTGTACAGTACAAAGGCTTGATATTCATAGAACCTGGGACATCCCCCAGCAATAAAGGGTGGCCAACGGTAAGGCAACCAGAACTCTGCCAACAGGCCCAGCAATAACAAAGGTTAATTGACCCAATGCAGAGTGCTGCTTTAAAAACTTGTGCAGTGGAAGGACATCCACCTGGTAGAATTTTAAAGAAAAGAATCAACAAAACCAGGTAGTGGCCTTACAAAGCTAGTCAGAGGCTTAATGTCTGAATGTCCAGGAAACTACCAATCTGGTCTAGTGTGCATGCATCAATGTAGGAAGTGCTTTAGGGTGTAAGCTCATGACATGAGTGGTCCTATCCACCTAGCAGTGGTGGATTTTGAAGTAGAAGGTCCCGTACGACGTAACGAGGGCAGGAAAAATAGGAAGTCTGTCTTCCTGATAGAAGCTTTTAAAGGTAAAATCTGATGGCTCTGACCATGTCCACACATTGAAAAGAAATCTTCTCTGGGTGCGTTGGAGCAGGGCACAAGGAGGAAAGGATTAGGTCTTCATTGAAGTGGAAGGCTGATATAACCTTATTATAGAAAGGAGGGTCTTCGGTGCAAAACTACTTTGTCCGTTTGAAGAATGAGGAATTACTCCTTACAAGAAACAAACTCAGGGATACATCTAACAGACGTAATAGCCACCAAGAAGACTACCTTGCAGAAGAGACCAAAGAGGAGTTCCCTGAGTTTCTGTAGGGAAACCTGTCCTTTGAGAGTATCGCTGTGAGGGATCGACGAGCCTGTGTTTACATCAGGCAAAGATGACTTTCCAGGTACAATAGTAGATCTTTCTGGAAGTGGGTTTCCCTACTTTTAGCAACATGGGAATGGCAGACTCCGAGTGAGTGAGAAGCAGGATGGAACAGAGGGGAATTGAGACAGGTCGTCTGACCAGTTTGGAAGCAACCAGGGGTCATCTCCTAGAAGTCTGAGTATATCCGTTTACTAGATTCTTCTGAGCCAGTTTGATGGCTTATTCTCTTGCTCTATTTTGCAGGTGAGTTGAGGCAGAAGTCACACTGGAAGAAAGGCATACTTTAGGCTGAACGGAGTCCTGGTAATAAGTACAGCATCTGGTGCCAGTTCTAGAGGAACCTTGGTCCTGATTACAGAGGTAACTTGTTGTTGAACTTAGCTGCAGCCAAAATTTGGGGTCTCTGGAAAAGTCTCGGAAAGACATTGCTGCAGATGGACACAGTTGACCGACTTTGGGGCCCCGTATCAGGGGCACTTTTTGCTATGAACCCCAAATTTGGTGTTCAAACTATCACTACAACATATCCAATGATGGGGTTCCTAGCACCAAGTGGCCCCAAAGTCGGTTCAGAAAATGTCAAGCACTTTTCTGCAGCAGAGAATGACATTTTACAAACCGATTTTGGAACCCCATCATTATAGTGATGGTTTCACTGGGTTTGCACACCAAATTTGGGATTCCTAGCACCAAGCGGCCCCGAAATACGGGGCCCCAAAAACGGGTCGGAAAATGTCATTCTCTGCTGCAGAAAAGTGCTTGACTCCAGTATAAGCCGAGGGGGGCATTTTCAGCACAAAAAATGTGCTGAAAAACTCAGCTTATACTCGAGTATATATGGTATGCATTCGCTTCTAGACGCGAGCACATGGGGACGAGCCGTGTTTGAAAAAAAAAAAAATAAGTTTTTCTTATTTTACCTTTTATTTTTACACTGTTCTTTAAAAAAAAAAAAAAAAAAAAGAATTGTGTCACTTTTATTCCAATTACAAGGAATGTAAACATCATTTGTAATAGAAAAAAAGCATGACAGGACCTCTTAAATATGAGATCTGGGGTCAAAACATGTCAGATCTCATATTTACACTAAAATGCAATAAAAAAAAAAAAAAACATTTTATGTCATAAAAAAAAAGAAAAGAAAATGTCCCTTTTGGAGCTATGGGTGGAAGTGACGTTTTGACATCGCTTCTGCCCTGCAATGGTATGGAGACTGGTGGGGGTCATCTTTCCCTCACTCGTCTTCATACCAAGCCAGGAAGCAGACCCGATCGCCTCCGCCACTACCGACAGCTCCGGTAAGCGGCGGGTGAATCCGCCACATAGACCACTTTTAATCGGAAACTGGTCCGCTCACTGAAGAGGATACCGGGGGTTATGGCAGCTAGCTGCTGCCATAACGCTATACCTCGTCAAAGTGCAGACGTATATCGGCGTGAGCCAGTCCGGAAGTGGTTAAAGCACTTTATACAGCACAGTGCTTGTGCTGTGTAATTTGGCCCCCCGTAACAACTAAAAATACCTGGCTGATCCTGCCTGGCTAGCCTCCCCCCCCCCCACCCCCCTGTAAACTGACTATGGTTCATCATGATGGCTGAGCCCTGACACCTTGGTCAGTTTACATGCCTTCGTCATCCGCAGCCTGCTCTGTCTCCTGTGTCCTCTCTCCCCCCTCCCTTGCTGCCTGTCAGTTGTGTGTTTGTGTGAGACATGCCCCTCCCCTCTTCTCCTGACGCGAATAGTAGGCATTAAAACGTTAAAAAAAAAGAAGTACTGCCAGCCCCGCTCTTGTATCCGGGTATACCACTCAGTGTATGTTTATGTGGAAAACTAAGCCTCCATTCAAAATTTTTGCAGATCCCTTCAGAGCGGTCACGTGACTCCTGGCCGCTCTCTGCCCCATCTAAGAGCTACAGTGAGAGGAGCTGAGCAGCCAGCACGTGACCTTCCGGCTGATGTGAGCGGGAGACCTTGGCTCCTCCAGCTGAAGCCCTGGATCGTAGAAGAACGGCCAGGAGTCACGTTACCAGCCTGAAAAGATCCGAGAAAAAAGGTATATAGAAGCTTTGTTCACCACATACTCCTACATTGCGTGTTATAGGTGGATACAAGAGGGGCTGGCAGAGTAAAAAAAAATTAGGTTAACACTTTAGATAGTAGTGCAGGTATGATGTGACATAAAACATTCTAACTGCCACGATTTTATTCCTCAAGGTTTTTGCTTTCAGAAAATATGTTTTAGGTAATATTAATGCCTAAAGTGTGCACTGTAACTTGTGTGAAAAAAGGCCCTGCCAGGGAAAGGGTTAAAGAACCTCTAATGGTATGGATGGGGGGGGGTTAATAGGAAATTCCACTGCTGACCTGTTTAAGGTGTATGCTCTAAAGTCATCATCCTCATCGGGTCATACAAATCCATATTTGGTGCCCTAACACCAGATATGAACATACTTGTTCCAGGGCAGTGACTTCACATATCAAAAAAGATTGATAAGAACATCCACATTAGGTGCCTAAACACAAAATGAAAATATGCTTCATCCAGGTCAGTGACTCATCGAGTAGAAAAGGAAGAATAAGTGAGCAATGAATTGCCCAAATTTAATTCAGGCAATCTCCTTTTAAAATGTACATCTGGCCAAGCATACAGTGGTCTACAGTTTGAAAATAGTTGCAGAGGTGACTACTGAGTTGACTTAGACAACTACAAGACATGAATATGAAAAGAAGAAAAAAAAAAACGTGATCAGAGACGTATTATGAACACAGACAGAAAGAGGCAGAACAAAAAAAAAAAAAAAACATTGGGACAAAATAAAAAGCATATGACAACCTCACACGGGTAACTGTAGACTTAAATTTGTACAAACAGGTCTGGAAAACATTTTGAAGCCAGGCCAAATAGAAAAGCAAAAACCTTACATCTTCCGTGTCTTTTACTCGTAAAATCTGTTCCCTCAAGTCTTGCAAGTCATTAAATGTTGACTGTGCGGTGATAGAGTATACTAGTGCAAATCCCTGACCGTTCTTCATATACAAGTCTCTCATTGCAGTGAATTGCTCCTAGGAATATCAAAGAAAAATGTTCATTAGATACTACAAAAAACCCAGAGCAAAAACATCACCATATTTAATGAAACGTAAAGTAGCAGCATTATAAAAACATCAGGTTTAGCCTCACACCACCTTTCAGTGGTTATGGGCGTATTACTCAGGTACTGCGTTTTCTGGCATGCATTCCTATGGACAAAAAAGCACTGCAGCTGTGGCTCCCTTACACTGTACAAACCCTTAAGTTAAAATAAAATGTTTGCACTTACCATAGAATCTTTTGATATGGATAGTAATTCTCAAATATTTAAATTATACTGCCACCTTCAGGAAGTTTGGATGCTAGCAAACAAACATTAAGTCAACCCTCATATATCCCGGGGCCTGACTTCCGCTTCCGCCGACGCGACCGGATGTGACGGTCGGACGCGGCGTTCGGATGTGAACAGCGGGAGGTTTGAGATCAGCCTGAGTCTCCGAAAGAATCCTGAATAAACTCTGCTACCGAGACCCTAAGCCCGCAAAAACGATCGCTTAGTGGTGCCCGAGTCTTCTATGGAATCCTGACTGACCTCTGCTAACGAGACTTGAAACCCGCGAAAACGATCGCCCGGAGCGATGAGTAACAGTAAGCAGTCGGCGGCCGATCGTCTTAAAGAATTTGCTCGAACGGATAAGCAAGACGGCGGGCGGAGCCCCCCGCAGACACGGAGTGGTGGACCATCAGCGCTGGATATCCAGAAGCTCAACACGCCCATGCCGCAGACCGGAAAAGCTGCAGAAAAACAGGAGAAACACTCCAAACTGACCCTGGAACAGATGAACTCCCAGATAATGGAGGCCATCCAATCGAGTAATGCAGCCTTAACAGGTAAAATGGATGAAATTATAAATGATATAGGACTGATTAAGCATGATATGCAGAACATAAGAGAGAGAATGATGGAAATGGAAAATAGGACTGCTTTATTGGAAGATACTGTCACCCCTATGCCCAAAAAGATAGCTTCAATAGAAAAACAGATTACTCTGTGGCATCAAAAATCTGATGATTTTGAGAACCGTATGCGCCGCAATAACCTAAGAATAATCGGTTTACCAGAAAAGGCAGAAGGGTTTAATCCTGGTGACTTTATAGAAAAATGGCTGAAAAATGTATTCCCAGATATGGAGGTATCAGCAGCATATGCAGTGGAGAGAGCGCATAGGGTCCCGGCAGCAACACCTAAACCAGGGTTTCCCCCTAGACCCCTGCTGGCACGATTACTAAACTGCAGAGACAGAGACACAATTCTGCGGAAAGCAAGACAAAAAGGAGAGATTCGCTATGAAAACAGCAAAATATCAATATTTCCAGATTTTTCTCTGGAGCTGCAAAAACAACGGGCAACATTTTATGAAATAAAACAAAAAATGAGAGAGGCAGGAATTGAATATTCTATGGCATACCCAGCACGATTGAGAGTGGAGGAAGGGGGAAAGACTTTGTTTTTCAGTACACCTGAACAAGCTAAAGACTGGCTGGGAACAACCAGGCCTATGCCTCGATAGGAGAAACAGAGAAGCCCTGAAAAGATATGAGACACCAAGAATGTTGGGACTTTGGGGGAGGGGGCGGAGGGGGGGGGATGAGAGGCACACTCTCCCTACTTTTAGATTTGTTTTTTTTTTTTCTCTTCCTCCCTTAGGTTAAGGGAGGAAGTTTTAATAATTTACTGGTTTGGTTTCTTTTTTTTTTTTTTTTTTTCCTGATGTGTTTGCTTTTTTTTTTTTTTTTTTTTTTTTCCTTTTTCTTTCCTTCTCATTTTTTTTTTTCTCTCTTGAGGGGAGAAATGGGAAAAGGTAAAACGTAAAAATTTATTTGGGTGTCCATTTGATAGGGGAACGGGAGGGATGGGGAGGGGGGGGGGCAAATGGTGGGTGATGGCGTGTGTATAAATAGCAAAACGGAATTAGACGCACAGTGAAACACATTAAAATAGGCACTAGTTATAAAGGGAGGAGAAGGAAGAGGGAGAGGAAGTTTTCCCCTTCACCTTTTCCCTTTCTTTTGTGTTTTTTTTTTTTTTTTTTTTTTTTAGACACAATATTAAGGAAGGCTTAAGTAAGGCCAAGAGTCACATTATAAAC
The DNA here is from genome assembly GCA_028564925.1 of Lithobates sylvaticus. NCBI lineage: Eukaryota > Metazoa > Chordata > Amphibia > Anura > Ranidae > Lithobates > Lithobates sylvaticus. The sequence goes on along the minus strand of CM053027.1, from coordinate 250,696,344 downwards.
ACTATAAATGCAGATAAACGGGGGAAGGGGGGAGGGATGGGGAATGAACAGATAACAAAATAGAGTTGTGCACAAGGAAGGAGGAAGGGAGGTGGAGGGAGGGAGGTGGAGGGAGGGAGGTGGGGGGGGGAGGGAGAGAACAGGAAAAATATATACATTTATTTTTTTTTTTTTTTTTTTTTTTTTTTTTCGTTTTTGGTGTGTTTTGTTGGGGTTTTTTGGGTGTTTTTTTTTTTTTTTTTTTTTTTCCCCCTTTTTTTTTTTTTTTTTTTTTTTTTTTTTTTTCTTTCTTAAATGTGAAGGGGAGGGAGAGGGTGAAAGGAGGGGATGCCCTCTCCCCCCCCCCCCCCCGGGCGGCTCCCCCCTCGCCCCTTATATTTAGGACTAAGCGGGAAAAGGGTAGGTGCAAACAGGCTGAAATCGAAATTAATTACCTATATAACAGCAAAAATGCAATATGTCGGTAATGCCCTAAAAAAAATGGTATGGATGAATGGAATGGAAGGGATGAATGAGAGGAGAGTGGTAGAAAAGAGAACGGTCACAGAAAGGAAAAAGAGACATACGATTTATTTTTCCTCTTCTTTTGTTTTTCGGGGGAATAATGGCTAAAATAAAATATATTAGACATGAGTAATCAACACACATTTTTGTCATGGAATGTGAGAGGTATGGGAACGCAATTAAAACGAACACAGGTTTTTTCAGAAATTAACAAGGTGCAGGCAAAGATCATTTGTATCCAAGAAACACATATGACTAAAGAAAGATTGAAGTACCTAGAAAAACCTTGGATACAATGGTCAAGCCACTCATGTCATACTACATATTCAAGAGGGGTCTCTCTTTTGGTTCATCGAGGGGTAACATGGGAGTGTATTAGAGAAAAAAGAGATCCCGATGGAAGATATGTCTTTGTCTTTGCACTGGTGCATGCAATGCCTGTTGTAATTATGGGGATCTATAACCCCCCTCCAGCTACAATGCGAGTACTGAAAGAGGCAGTAATATTTATGTCAGAATATCCAGAGGCACATGTCGTATGTATGGGAGATTTCAATATGTGCTTAGACCCAAAACTAGATAGGCTCGGAAGAAGTAACCATAAAGGAGGGGAAGGGCCGAAGGCGTTGGAGAAATTTATGAATGAGGTAGGATGGGCTGACCTGTGGAGGATAAGAAACCCTGGGACCCGGGCTTACTCATGGCATGCGCCAGGGAGAGGGCGCATGTCTAGAATAGATATGGCAATGGGGAACGAAAAGATCCTGCCAATGGTTCAGTCTGTGGCGTACATGACAAGAGGGGTGTCTGATCATTCTGGATTAACCTTTGAGCTAAAAATAGGCCCAAAAAGAATAAAACCGGGTTATAGGATACAGGCTCAATGGTTAACCCAGATAGGATTAAATGATAGAATTCCAGAGCAAATGGGAATGTTCCTGGAAGCACATGGCAACAGGAAAATAGATGGAGTACTCTGGGATACATTTAAGGCATATTTGAGGGGGATAACAAGATCAACAATATCATACATTAAACGCACTAATAGACAGGAAGAGGAGGAATTGGAACAACTTTGTGCACAGGCAGAAAATAGGTTTATAGGGGACCCCTCAAATATAAACCAAATAAGATGGGCAGCCTCATCAAGGCAATATAAGAACCAACTAATAATTAACGCAAAGCGTAAGAAACTCCAACATGCACAAAAAAACTTTGAACAAGGACAACAATTTAATAAGATGCTGAATTTTATGATAAAACGACAAACCCCATCACTAGCAATATCAGAGGTGAAAAACGAAAAAGGTGAGACGGTAAACACATTAGATGAGATACTTGAGATATTCCAAAAATATTATATTAATATGTATACATCAACATTGACATGTACACGAGAAGAGATAGAGGAATATCTGAAGGACTTGAACTTCCTTAAATTAACAGAGGAACAAAAAGAGGAGTTAGAGAGGGATATAGAGGAAGAGGAAGTACGAGAAGCTATCTTTTCTCTGGGAAAGGGTAAGTCCCCAGGACCAGATGGCATACCACTGGAAATGTACCAGCGATATGCAGAAATTATGGTACCAGTTATGACCAAAATGTATGGAGAGGCGTTCCAAAGGGGAGAAATGCCTGTTTCCATGTATGATGCTACAGTTATATTGATACCAAAACCAGAGAAAGATAGAACTGAGTGCGGGTCGTATAGGCCAATATCGCTATTAAATATAGATTATAAAGTACTGGCAAAAGTGCTTGCCAATAGGCTTAACCAGGTAATATTGTCTATAATAGCGGAGGACCAAACTGGCTTTATGCCAGGGAAATCCACATCAATTAATATTAGAAGGACGCAATATATGACACAAATGAGAGAGTTTATCCCAGAAACAAGTGCCTTGGCATCGCTGGATACAGCCAAGGCATTTGACTCTATAGAATGGGAATTTCTGCAGACAGTCTTGGAAAGGAATGGATTTGGGGAAAAATTTAGAAAATGGGTGAGGATAATTTATAAACAACCATGCTCCAATTTACTAATAAACGGTATATTATCCCCTACAATAAAACTATATAGAGGAACAAGACAGGGCTGCCCAATGTCACCGCAATTATTCGCTCTGGCAATTGAGGCACTGGCAAATAGATTCAGACAATCAGACAAATACAAAGGGATTAAAGTAGGAGAAAAAACCGAACACATAGGCTTATATGCGGACGATATTATATTGTATATGGGAGATGCGCAAGCATCTCTGACAGAAGCAATGAGAATAATAGAAACATACGGGAGGTTCTCAGGGTTAAAAATAAATTGGCAAAAATCCGCATTAATGCCTCTTGGAACAGGTAATGAAAGGAGAGCCCAGACCCCATTAAAAATAGTAGAAGTCTTTAAATATTTAGGAGTAAACATAACGTTGAAACATGAAGATGAGATGGAAGCTAATATACTCCCACTAGTAGAATATGTAAAGAGAAAATTGGAAATATGGATAAAGCTACCAATATCAATGGCAGGCAGAATTCACCTGATAAAATCTATTATACTACCCAAGTGTTTATATGTATTTGCACATTCCCCAGTAAAAATACCAAAACAGATATTTAAAAAATTAAACTCGCAGATGACTCGGTTCATTTGGGCATATGGAAGATGTAAATTAAAATTTAATAAATTACAAAGACCAAAGACAGAAGCTGGACTGGCCCTCCCGGATTTATATTTATACTATTTGGCAGGACAACTGAAACATCTAAGATCATGGGTAGGACAGGAAAAAATAACAAGGATAGAGGAATATCTCCTTAGCAAAATGCAAATAGATGACTTAATGACGGGACTAGAATTAAAAGACCTGAGGAGAGTGGGAGTAAAAATTCCCCTCTTGAAACTGGCAAGGACAGTATGGAGAGAGGCTAAGAAACTGACGGGATTTGTTGGAATCCCAACAGAAACTGCGCTTTGGAACAACCCAAAATTTGAACAACTGGAAGCCTTTGAGGACAGTAAATTTTGGAAGCAGAATAAGATAACAACTTTTGGTCAGCTATATGACAAAAATGTAATACTAACCTATGAAAACCTGTGCAAACAATATAATTTACTGAGTAAACAGTTTTACAGATACCTTCAGCTGAGGCAGGTGCTACAGACACAGTTTAGAAGAGAGGAAATAAAAATATCCAAATATCCCCTTATAGGGATCCTGAGATCACAGGGACCTAAGGGATTGATAGCAAAGATTGACACACACCTGTTACAGAAGAAAATAGAAGGCGAACCACTGAAAATAAGGGATAAATGGCAGGAGGCTATCCCAGACATGAGCGATCATGAATGGGATGAAGCCTGTAATTCTCACTGGAAGGTATCCCCTGCAATGAACAACAGGATAATACAGATGAATATAATACATCAGACATACTTGGCTCCAAATAGATTGTATAAAATGGGGAGGATGACTGAACCAAGATGTACTAGATGCGGGCAGGGGGGAGCAGACTTCCTTCATGTAATGTGGTACTGTGGTAAAATAGGAAAATACTGGCAACAAGTAGCTAGGAAAATAGGAAGAGTCCTGAATAAACCTTTTATAGCTACGATGGAATTATGTTTGTTGGGGATATTGAGGGAAGAGAGAGATAATAGAGATAATAATACCTTCTTAAGGGAGGTATTGTTCCTGGCAAGAAAACAAATAATAGAAAAATGGATTCAGCCATATCCCCCGACAGTAACCCAGTGGGTGAGAGCAGTAAATCAGGTCCTACCCTATGAAAAAATAATGTATGAACAAAGGGGAAATGGGCGAAGGTATGAAAAAATATGGGCAAAATGGAATAGAATATGGCTATCAACGGATAGAGGAATAGTTGAAAATACAGTATTAAGTGACCATAGAGGGTGAGAGAGGAAGGAATGAAAGGAAGGAGCAAATGTAACTATGATTTGTATTATATAAAGAAATGTAAAAGTATATAAAAATGTATAATGTAAATTATTATGTAATGAAAAATTTGGAATAAAGAGTTTTAAAAAAAAAAAAAAAAAAAAAAACCCTCATATATCCCTTCCTCCAACCATCAGGCCTCAGTTTTGTGACCAGTGCACAAGAGTAACCCAACATTTTTTTTTTTTCCCTCTAACAAAAACTAACAAATTTCCTCAAAGTACATTGCAGGGATTTTAACTTTATTGCAGATCCAGCCTTATCTAATGCAGTGCAATTTGGAAGGGACAAATGGAGCTTTGTCCTTAGGTTTATAGGCTAAAACAATGAGCTTCTAAATCTACCTTGAGATAGTGAACAAGAAGCAACATAAGAGTTGAGAGCTATTGCTGCAAAAGGAAGAACCTGCACAGAGAAGTATCCAGGAGAATGCCTAGGTACTCCAAGCGTTGAGACTGTTCCAGCGTAGACTTCTGGGGGTTCAGGATCCACCCTGCAGAGTTTTATCTGTTTGATGGACCTTGTTAAGGCTTTGCCAACTGCTCCCTCAGTAGGGAGTTGTCTAGATATGGGAGGTGCAGTGGGTAGCACAAAAGATGATGAGTTGGAAAGATGGAGATATACAAGAAAACATCTTTGATGTGCACAGAGGCCAGAATATATACCAGATGGAGGGAAGCAAACTAGTAGACTATGCGCAATATTTGTAACCAAAAGAAAGAGAACCTTGAGATCCAGAATGAAGTGAATTTCCTCTTTCGCTTTTGGGACAGTAAACAGATTTGAATAAAAACCTTTCCTTTTCTGGAATGATGGCTCTGACCCCTTGAGAAAGGAGCTGCGCCAAAGGAACATGGAGGACAGCAAGTCTTTGTGGGGATGCTGGCAGGTTTGACCACATGAATAGGGGTGGAGGTGAGAGTTTAAAATTCTGGTTGGTAGCCTCTGGATACTGCAGTCTAGACTCAATCATCTGAAATATCCTGGGTAGAGGTGGACACACGCGCTCCCCCACTCTGACAAGTTGGGGCATCACCTCATTGCGAGGAGGTCTTGCTAGTGGGTTTTACAGCTTTGTCTAGAACTTGGGAGGCCTGGAAGTAAAGGAAGTCTTCTTAGTCTCTTAAGTAGAGGGTCTATAACATGGAGCTAAGACTTTTGTTGTAGTAAAAGGGAGCTTTTCCCCCCAGTGACCTCTCTGAGAAAGCGGTCCAGGAATTTTTCAAAGAAATGTTATCCATTACAGTGCATACGCAATAGGCATTTCTTGCATGGATGACCTGCAGATCAATATTTGAACCCAAAGGTTCTCTGCATGTGTACTGAGAGGAGACTTGGTATGAAATTAAAAAGAATAATAACTGCTAGCTCATCAACACAGTAGAGTAGTGCTGCAGATATGAGCCCCAGTTGTCGGTAGATAGAGGGATCCATTAGAATAGATCCAGGAACTTGATTACATATATACTTGTACCAGACACCTAAGGACTTTGGATAGGGTTTACCGCGTTTTATCCATAGGGTCTTTAAATACCAGTATGTCCTCTACAGGGACAGTCAAAATTTTGTAATGCATGAAATGGCCTAAGCCTTCTAGAATATTGCTGGGCAAAGCGCTTGGAAGGAATAAAGGTTTTGTCCGAATTAGGAAAGTCACTATATAAAACAGGTTTCAATAGTGAGTGTTCAGGAAAGGTTTTAACAGGTAGGAGCTCCTTGTAGAACCTAGAAGTCTGGTAATCTTAACCATGGCCTATTCAGGTGTTTCTAGGTCTAGGCACATGTGTCCTGTGTCAACAAACAATTAAATTGTGTCCTTAAGTTTTAGATTTAAATTAGCAAGCTAAGACTCTTCATTTACCAATTCATCAAACAAGCATTAGGTACGAAAACGCAGTTGCAGCTAAATGAAATCAGAGATGGACTATCAGCTAACATGGCTGAAATTTCCTCCATAAACCCAAACATAGTAGCAGAGAATTCCTTCCTGGATAATAGAGGAGGGAGTTACTCCTGAAGGAGTTAAGGATGAGTCTGAGAAGGATTGAGAGTGTGGTTGGAGCCATCAATGTCAAATTCTTTTGGTGGTACAATTTCTAGTTAACATAGTAGTTTACTTGGAAACCACAGTATATTTTACTACCCTAAAGACTGTTCAGCACATTTAAAAATGACAGTACTTAGAAGTGTATGGAGAACATAAAACAATGAAATGTACTAATATGCAAACAGAGCAAAACAATTCTATTAGTTTTTAATAAATGTTAATATACCAAGTACAGTAACAAAAATAAAACGAGAAGCAGTTTACTTACTGTTCCAGCAGTATCAAGAATTTCAAGCATGCACTGCTGTCCTTCTACTTCCACTTGCTGTAAAAAAACAGTTGAAAATATTAAAAGAAAAAAAACAAACACACAAGACAAGTTTGGTCTAAATATTTTCTTCCAAGTCAAGCTTTGTGCAAGAATTTAGCAGTCTAAATATCTTTTTTTTTTTCAGATTCTGTTATGCGGTTTCCACTGACCGCAACCCCCGCTCATGTCGATTTATCATCTGCTTATTCTGAATTCTGTAGGTTGGTAAAAGGCTCGTTTTAAAAAGGGGTTTTATGGCCCCTTTTAAAACAAAATTGTATAACAAAACATAAAAAAATAAATATATAAAGTTTTTTTTTTTTTTTAAATATTCAGTATTTTTAAATTTAACAAAAAATAAAAAACTGCAGAGGTGATCAAATACCACCAAAAGAAAGATCTATTTGTGGGGAAAAAATTATAAAAATGTAATTTGGGTACAGTGTTGTATGATCGCGCAATTGTCATTCAAAGTGCATCAGCGCTGAAAATTAATTTGGACAGGAGGGGGGTTTGGAGGGGGGCCCAGTAAGCAAATGGTTAAGCACCTCAGTAGTTCAAAAGGCATGCTGTGTGAATCCTGTGACAATTCCTATTCAAACAGCATGGTGAATCCTTGTCACAAAATTCAAGGAAGTGTGTGGGGAGCGTCATAAACGTTACAAACTTCAAGATAATTCATATAAATAGAAGGCTGGAAATAATTGAAATACAATTTGGAAATTAATATTCACCTTCAAATTTCAACCACAGATGAATGTTAATGATTTTTGACATTTGTGGCTGCAGACTTGTAATCTTGTCTAGGACAGCGCTCCTTTTCACTTTAAATCAATCAAGGAAAGAACACCCATATTCCATTGATAACAAGAATAAGCTGGCTAAGTAAGCAACTGGTCTTGACAAACTGCATACTTTTCTTCTCCTTATTTGGGGCTTACACACTGTTCTACACAGTGCTTAAAATTGTCTTTAGAATTATTTTCATGTGACGGATGTTTCTCAAACTTGCAACTTATATAAGAGACTGACTTCTATGCTGCTATCGTTATTAATCATCTAAGACCATGCAAGGGGCATGGCTGCCAACTGTAAGTGGACACGTGTCTGATACTGCACACCACCCTGTGTTAGTCCTGCCAAGGGCCCTGCTACTAGTGTAACACTAGGAAGTCCGGACCCCTCGGACTTTGCTAAAAGATGGCTGTTGGATAAGCTTGAGAAAGAGCACCTCTTTTCGTTTTTGCACTGGAAAGCGCCCATATGATCCCCACCTGCCCCCTACCACCAGATAATCCACTGTGACCCTAATTCTTCTCAAACTACAGAGACAAGGAACCCATCCTTCACAGATCCTGGGCGCTTAAGAATGTTCCCTTTAATGGCAGCAGTCATGTTTTTTTTCAGATTTCTATCCCAAAGTACAAAAGCGCAGGGCTAGATTCCAAACAGATAAGAAGCGCCTCCAACAGCTGCAACTTCATTATTCCATGATATACCCAGGAAAACTTCGGGTGGTGGCAGAGAATTCACACTTTGATACGCTGACATTGGCAGTGGAATGGCTTGTCAGGCACCATCAGAAATAGAATGCCACACCCCGGCCAATAAGACAAGAGCACTCAACAGGGCAAAAGATTTCTCCTATCGCTTTGCTGCTTGCTAGATACGCCATGACTATGGTTTTGTGCACCCCTTGTAGCCTTATCTGGAGGCAACACCCAGTAAAGGATACTCCATTGCATACCCTACCATCCTTTTGTTATATGTGCTGTTTCTATTTGTGATTTATCTGCCCACCACAGCTCTGACAGCTTACCCTGTAGCCAGTTTCATAACTCACAATCTACGCTGACATCACACACTGAAGTGCAGTTGTCAGCTTTCCTAACTGTAAAGCCCCGGGAGAGAGGGCTCCCCTATAAAAGATCATAAGCAGTACAGGGAAATTCCCCTTCCTGCACTGTTAGACATTTAACAAGGCCTTTTACTCCAGATTATTGTCTAGCTCCATGCATAAGGCCACTAATGTGGAAATCCCTAAAAAAGACAAGGATTCCGCCCTTCAACACCTACCAATGTCAAAGTGCTGGCAAAAGTCCTTGCTACTAACTACCATAGTCCATCCGGACCAGACAGAATTCATGCCTCTATACCAGTGATTCTCAACCAGGGTTCCTCCAGAGGTTGCTAGGGGTTCCTTGAGCATTGGGCAATTTCTGCCTCTCAGATAAGTTCCCACTAACACCGTTGATCTTTTTAGCTATTTGTAAGGAGGTATTTCTTCCCAATGACCACAAGTTTAAGGACCATTCTTCCCACTGACCAACACACTAATGTATCATGGGTCCCCCTGAGACCAGAGAACTATTTCAAGGGTTCCTCTATGTTGAAAAGGTTGAGAAAGGCTGCTCTATACAGCCACCAATATCAGATAATCTACCTCGGGGGTAAGATGGCTTTGGAAGGGGCCAGGGGGAGAAAGTCACACTACTCTTCCCTCCTTTAACATCCTGATTTAGGGCTCAATGCACATCCTGGTGTAAATCACCCATTTTGGTTGCAGTGTGTACAACGTTGGACATGGTAAACAAGCAGAGCGAGGCATGCCCTTGATGCATAGTTATTACATCACATGTCCTATCAACAACTTATCAGGTCACAAGTCAGGGGCTGTGCCAGAGTGTCTATGGTCACAATCTAAAATCATATTGTATTTCACTTATCTCTAGCCTACATCTGTTAATTTGATGTATCTTGAAGTCTGCAAACTTATTCTGTGAAGATTCCCACACGTTTACTTTATTAAATTCTGTGTCACATATTGACTATGCCCTGTTGACAGCACTGCTGTGTCAAAAATTCACAGAGCCTGCCTTGTGAACTACCGAAGTGCTCAGAAGAGGAGTCTCAGAACATGAATCAGCACTTGCAGGCATCAAGATATCATGGGATATGTAGGCTATAGCAATTCAAAGTAAAACTGCAGAGGAGAAGCTGCAAAGCATGCAGGGAATCCAGGAAGTTGTGGAAATAGACAGCCAGCAGACATACAGCACGCAACATAGAAAGATTTTTCGAATAAGCTTTTACTGGAGCGTCAAAAATAACTAACTATTGTTTGTATTTCTATTACAGTGCTGAAGTGAAAAGGAAAGTGTATGCTGCGAAAACACATTTCCTTTAACCATTTCACTGCCACAATGTTAAGGCATACAGCAACACAGAACTTCTTCCAGCTGGCCAGCTCTGTAAACCTTATGCCACATGCATTCACCCTTCTGTTATATGCTCACGATCGCCATAAAATTGCAGCAGAACTGCTCACTGTTGAACAAAAACAGCTGAGAGTAGAAAATGTATAATTTGGTGGGTTATTTTACAAACTATTTTACAATAGCCGTTAAAAAAAAAAAAAAAAAAAAAAAGATTGTGTTAAGTTGCTTAACCACATGCCGACCGCGCTATAGTCGAAAGACGTCTACAGCGCGGTCGGGTTTTCCTGAGTGGACGTCCTCCCAGAAACACTCGGGAACATCCGTGACCGCCGGGTCCCGAGGACCCGGCGCATCACGGATCATGGTAAACAGCCGCTGATAGCGGCCGTTTACCACGTGATCGCTCCGTCAAATGACGGAGCGATCACATGTACACAAACCGGCGTCACGTCATGACGCCGGTTCCTCCCTCCCCTCTCTGTACCGATCGGTACAGAGAAGGGAGAAGCGGAGAGGGGGGAGAGACGGGACCAGCGCTGTGGGCTGGATGTGTAGTGCCCACAGCGCTGGCCACCACTCTGCCATCATTTTTAATAGAAACAAAGAATTTTTTTTATTTTTTACCAAATTTTCAGTATTTTTTGATTTATAGCGCAAAAAATAAAAAACCCAGCGGTGATTAAATACCACCAAAAGAAAGCTCTGTTTGTGTGAAAAAAAGGACACAAAATTCATTTGGGTACAGTGTTGCATGACGGAGTAATTGTCATTCAAAATGTGAGAGCACCGAAAGCTGAAAATTGGTCTGGTTAGGAAGGGGGTTAACTGCCCAGTGGTCAAGTGGTTAATTACGTTTTTGCGTATCTGCGTAAAGGCACAATTTAAAATTTACAAGTGTTTATTTTGTTTAACCACTTGCCGCCCGCCCTATTGTAAAAGGACGTAGGCAAAGTGGTTGTCAAATCCTGACCGGACATCATAGGACGTCCTCAGGATTTTGAGCCGTTGCGCGCCCCCGGGGGCAGGCATCGCGGCGATCGTTGTTGCGGGGTGTCAGTCTGACACCCCGACGGAGACTCTTTACCGCGTGATCAGCCATGTCCAATCACGGTGTAAAGCCGGTTATCGCGGCTGTCAGACGCGAGTAGAGGAGAGCCGATCGGCTGCTCCTATGACAGGGAGGGTCTGTGCTGATCGATTATCAGCGTAGCCCCCCCCCCCCCCCCCCAGGATGCCCACACTGGACCACCAGGGATGCCACCAGACCACCAGAGATGCCCAGCACAAGGTATGCCACACAGTGCCCACAAGGGGGGCCAATCAGTGCCCACAAGGGGGGCCAATCAGTGCCCACAAGGGGGGCCAATCAGTGCCCACAAGGGGGGCCAATCAGTGCCCACAAGGGGGGCCAATCAGTGCCCACAAGGGGGGCCAATCAGTGCCCACAATGGGCATCACTGACTGGCATGCATTATTTGGCACTGATTGGCATCCATCAGTACAAAAACAATGCCACCTATCAGTGCCCATCCGTGCAGCCCATCCGTGCCACCTCATCGGTGCCACCTTATCAGTGCCCATCAGTGCAGCCCCATCAGTGAAGGAGAAAACTTACTTATTTACAAAGTTTTGAAACTAAAAAAAAAAAACATTTTTTTTTCAAAATTTTAAGTCTTTTTATTTGTTTAGCAAAAAATAAAAACCCCAAACGTGATCAAATACCACCAAAAGAAAGCTCTATTTGTGAGAAAAAAATGATAAAAATTGAATTTGGATACAGTGTTGTATGACCGCGCAATTGTCAAAGTGCGACAGCGCTGAAAGCTCAAAATTGGTCTGGGCAGGAAGGTGTTTAAGTGCCCGGTATTGAAGTGGTTAACAATATGGTTTTGGCTTATAGATTTAGTAAGAATTAACCACTTAAGGACCTAGCCTCTTTTTGAGAAGTGTTTTTTACAAGTTAAAAAACTGTATTTTTGTAAACACACAAATCCTGGTTCTTTCAGGGGAGTAGAGACAGATTGTGTGTTCATACCAAGTATGAACACTGATCTCTTTCTCTCTCATCCTAGACAGTCCCATCCCCTTACAGTTAGAAACACACCCAGTGAACACAGTTAACCCCTTGATCGCCCCCTAGTTTCAACTCCTTCCCTACCAGTGACATTTATACAGTAATCAGTGCATTTTTATAGCACTAATCGCTGTATAAATTGTCAATGGTCCCAAAAATGTGTCAAAAGTCTCCAATTTGTTCACTGCATTATCGCAGTCCCGATAAAAAATAAATAAACACGGATCGCTGCCATTACTAGTAAAAAAAATATATATATATAATAAAAATGCCATAAATCCAGTTTAGCATGACGATTTTTAACAATCAGGGTCATAATTTCCCCCCGTTGGATGTTTACACACTACATCTTGCGGGTGTTGAGGCGCACGCTCAAAAAGCACATTAAACCCGCAGGATATAATAGGAGTCTATGGCTCAGTGCAGCTAACCAGCAGGAAAGACGCATGTGCACTGCACCTACGGATCAGTGTGGAAGCAGCCTAAATAACCCCAATATGCCCACTGCAAAATTATGTGAATAATAAACTGACCTTTTTTTCTTTCAGTTTCTGCTGGCATCACTAAGCTGTTAGAAAGGTTCCTGTCCTAGACGGAGTGATACCCAAATGCACTTTGCCTGGGACAGGAGCCGGCACTACAGAGGAAGCATCGGCTTATGCAGTTCCTGCTTCCTCTGTAGCCACTTTCTTCCTCCAGCACCGGATCCATTCACTTTGAGGCTCTGGGATGGCTGGTCGGCAACCCACGACCTGGGTTTGCCGATCAGCCATCCCAGAGTATGGGGTCCTGGGCCATATCAGAGGGCTCAGCGGGTCACCGGTTAAGCACCCCTGTAGTCCATGAATGGACCATGCCTGCAAGAGGCTGGAGCCACCAGGTGCTAGGTGCAGGCAGCCCATTCATGTCTATGGAGACGCAGCCCCTCATCCCAATTTGACAGCTGTGTGGGTGAGCAGCCTGAAAAGCTGACAGTGTGCATTTCCAAAGACTTTAATGGGCTGCCTGCACACAGCACTAGGTGGCTCTAGCTGCTTAAAAAGTCACAGACCATTCATGGACTATGGGTGTAAGCTCCCCGATGATTAGAATGAGGTCTAAAACTGAAATGGTTTGACAACATTAGGGATACAATGCCCATCGTTATATATATGGTTATATGGATATGTGCAGTTATGCCATATACTGAGCAGCATCTGCTTCACTTTTTATGTTTAAGCTTGTTCTTGCGCCACTCTGATAATGCTCCCCAATATGTGCTTTCAAAGAATACTTCAATCTGTTTTTGAGACCGCCTTCTGAAATTACCAGCACAGACTGCAAGAGGCAGCAACGTTGGCCAAGAAACCGAACAAACGCAATTTATAAAAAGGGGGAAAGAGCATCTCAGTGAGGCACTGTTCCTACATTTTCCAATCAGAGCTTTGACTAAACTGCATGGCTCTAACTCCAGTAAAGAAAAATAAATTATCAGTACTTTGCACAGTATCTGGCAGGGTTGTCTAGAACATAACCTGGATGAACAGAATTAAACATTTTATTTCAGATGTGTATAGTTATGTTTCTATTAAGCACATTATTAGCCAATTCAAATGGGAGGAAGCCAAAAATATACGAGATACCATGCATTTTCTGAAAGCACAGGACTGGTAAAATAAAAAAAGTTGGCGCTACTGATTTTGTAGAATTTTAGTAGATAATTGCACAAATGTTTATCAAAACCACACTAAATACTACTACATCTAAACAAACTGTATCAAGTTAGAAAATTAGAAATATTTGTACATTTTAAATGGTATCTTTTCGCAAAATGGTGAGGGCACACAAAACTGTAAATAAGCAACCTTCAGATTTTATTAAAAATCTGAAGGTTGTGGCTTCATACCTTTGCCTTCAGGCAATGCTTGACCCACAGTGGCATGTGTACCATGTTGGTGTGCTTTGTGCTAAAATAATTCCAATGTGTACGTTTTATGTTAAGTTTGTCATGTGTGTGTAGTGATGGGGAGGGGGGGGGGGGGGGGTTCCAAGTCTTGGTGCACAGCTATTCAAGTTTGTGTGTTAAGTGGCACAGTTGAAGAAAATTGTAATTTGTGGCCACAAAACCGGGTATGGACAGGGAGGAATCCAGCTGATGTTATAGGGATAATGAACTAGCCAGCTGCAAGTGATTGTGTTCCACCATAACCTTTACAACAGTAACAAGAAAAGGTTACAAGTAGAAGTGCACCTTTTCACACCCTGGCAGTGAAGGGGTTAACAGTAGAGGGCAGTGAAGGGGTTAATGTGTGTCCTAGTTTGTGTTCCAATTGAAGGGGGGATGGAGACTGTCAGTTCTCCCCTCAGAGAACCGGAAAGTGTGTGTTTACACACACAGTTCCAGGTTCTCCGTGTGCCCCAAGTGATCGCGGGAGCCCAGTGGTTATCAAGACCACCGGGCACTCACATCGGCTCGGGGAGCAATTACCTTCGGCGGCACGCACCCCCTAGTGGCCACAGGGCGAAGCGATGTTACATAACGTTTACATAATGGTTTGGTAATATCGGTTTGTAAATGGATAGAAAACTGGCTAAAAGACAGAATTCAGAGAGTAGTGGTTAATGATTCTTACTCTGAATGGTCTAAGGTTATCAGTGGTGTACCCCAAGGTTCAGTGCTGGGACCCTTACTTTTTAATATCTTTATAAATGATATTGGGTCTGGGATCAAAAGTAACATTTCTGTCTTTGCAGATGACACCAAGCTATGCAGTGTAATAACGTCCTTACAGGAGGTCTCCAATTTACAAGCAGACATCAATGCTCTGTCTAATTGGGTGACTATGTGGCAGATGAGGTTTAATGTTGATAAATGTAAAGTTATGCACTTGGGGGCTAAGAATATGCATGCATCATACATGCTAGGGGGAGTACAACTGGGGGGATCCATAGTGGAGAAGGATCTGGGGGTTTTGGTAGATCATAAGCTCAATAATGGCGTGCAATGCCAAGCTGCGGTTTCTAAAGCAAGCGAAGTCCTTTCTTATATTAAGAGGGGAATGGACTCCAGAGAGATATCATTTTGCCCCTGTTCAAATCATTAGTAAGACCTCATCTGGAATATGCAGTTCAGTTTTGGGCACCAGTTCTCAAAAAGGATATTGGGGAACTGGAGAAAGTGCAGAGAAGGGCAACCAAACTGATAAGAGGCATGGAGGAGCTCAGCTATGAGGAAAGATTAGAGGAACTGAATTTATTCACCCTTGATAAGAGGAGAATAAGGGGGGATATGATCAACATGTACAAATATATAAGGGGTCCATATAGTGAACTTGGTGTTGAGTTATTCACTTTACAGTCAACACAGAGGACAAGGGGGCACTCTTTACGTCTAGAGGAAAAGAGATTTCATTTCCAAATACGGAAAGGTTTCTTCACAGTAAGAGCTGTGAAAATGTGGAATAGACTCCCTGCAGAGGTGGTTCTGGCCAGCTCAGTAGATTGCTTTAAGAAAGGCCTGGATACTTTCCTAAATGTACATAATATAACTGGGTACTGACATTTATAGGTAAAGTTGATCCAGGGAAAATCCGATTGCCTCTCGGGGGATCAGGAAGGAATTTTTTCCCCTGCTTTAGCAAATTGGATCATGCTCTGCTGGTTTTTTTGCCTTCCTCTGGATCAACTGTGGGTATAGAATGGGGTATATGGGATTGTATGATATATATTTTTTTATTTTTTTTTGTGGTTGAACGGGATGGACTTGTGTCTTTTTTCAACCTAACAAACTATGTAACGTAGTTTCGCCCAGCCGTGCCATTCTGCTGCTGTACAACTGCGGCAATTGGTCGGCATGCGGTTAAGCACTAAACAAAAAATGATATACTTTAAGTTACATAACGTCATGTCAACTTACCTTTCTGTATGAATCCTCTATAGTGGGATCATATTTTTCTACAAAAATTCCCTGAACAAACTGCACTGTCTAGAAGACAAACAGAAGAAAATTATAAATCCATGTAAAAATTCATGAAATTAAAATACCACATAATAAAGTAAACCTTTTATGAGGAAAATATAGAGGGGCTGCCATTGTTAACCTCTTTCTGAATAGGCAGTTGCATGGGTTTTATTTACACTGACTCACTGGCTTCAGTACTTTTAAAAATCAGTCTGTGCATGTCTGCATACTTCTGTGTTATTAACAAACTACTGAAGCAAGGGGCCAGAAAGACAGCCATGTAACTATCATTTACAGAAGTCAATACTAACAGCTACAATATTTTTATTCACGTTTTTTTTTATTTTAAGTCCTTTAAAAAACCTGATTCAGAGAAAAATTATTTTGTAAGATAAGTTATAAACCTATCAATGGATTTTTATCATCAGTAGCAATAAACTGAAAACCATGGGATATTTTATAGCAGTCATGTAAGATTTTGTGGCACATTTATACACACGACCACAGTTCTGAAAGTCAACTAGATCTTTAGAAACAGGTTTATCTATAGAACAGAAGCTACTACATAAAAACCGATGGACACCGCTAAATCAATGTAAACAAGTACAAAGGAGAGTTCTATGTTATATCACCAATACGAATGATCAAATAAAACATTTTTGCATTTGAGTATTAAAAATCTGATGGGTTATAATCCTCCTTTACTCTATCCAAAATGGTAAAAAAATAAGTTGTGCCTATAATTCTAAAAAAAAAAAAAAAAAAAATCCCAATAAGGCTAGGTTTCACATCTATGCGGTTGATGCAATTTTCAGGTGCGTTTTGCAGTGCGGATTTGAATATGCATTTTTAATGCGTTTTAAAAGAAAATTAAGAAACAGTGTATAGCTGGTTGTTAAGCAGCGGGCTGGGAAGCCGGACACCGCGTCCTTAACTGATGAGTCATCAGCGAGCTTGCCCGCAGACAACTGAAAGTCAAAACAAGAACTGCAAAAAAAAAAAAAACCCCAACATTTTTAAAAAAAAAATGGCATGGGGCCTCCCACAAAATCCATATCAGACCCCTTTTCAAGCATGCAGTCCGGCAGGTCAGGAAAGAGAGGGCCCCCTAAAAAAAAAAAATGCATAGGTGTGAACCTAGCCTAAGCGTATATTAACTGGTTTGTGTGAAAGTTATAGCCCTAAAATGCCAGGACGGGACAAATTCCTCCCAAATTACTCTTTTGGAAAGAAGACAGTCTGATGTATTTAAGAGGCATGGTGAGTTTTTTGCAGCTGTAATTTTCTGTCACAATTCTTTGGAAAGTGAAGAAAAAAAAAAAAAAAATTTGTATACAAAATAAAAGTAAAAACTTACTACTCTGGGGAGCCATCAGGGATTTTTTTCACACTGTTATTGCTTATACAGTGACTCTTACTGTAGAAGCAATAGCTTACCTGTCATGAATGGGTTTCCCATTCATGACAGTGGACGATTTTCCCTCATTCCCTTCCCCAGTGGGAGATATTCCCCTAGTTTAATGAAAACTTAAACATTATGGATTTTCCATCACTTTCTGCACCAGAGACAATGATTAACAATTGTAAGGGTGAATAGTCATAGTGGGGACACAGACAGCAATAAAAACCTGAATGCGATTCCAACCACGACACAAGCTACCCAAGGCTAAAAAGTGAGAGCTTTGCATATATACCAACGATCAGGGCTTATACTGATTTACAAAACACTATTCTTTTACCTTGTGAAAACAACAGTTATGTACTACAAGAGAAAACAACCTAGGAATGACTTGGTATAGTGAGATGGTAAAATTTGTAAAAGACGTTTGTTTAATGCCTAGAATTGGTGTATGGAGGTACCCATAGACATCAAGAAAAACGAACAGAGCAGGTATATAGGGCCTAGACCAGGGGTGCCCAACCTTTTGAACAGCGAGGGCCACTTAAGCAACTTAGTACCCGTTCGGGGGCCACTTAAGTGATGTGGTAACCGGTCGCGGGCCACAATGAATGGAGCGGGCGGATGACAGGCCCATGTCCACTTTGCATATGCAGAGCAGACACAGGTGCAGTACACCTGTGGCTTTCCTGCGGGTTAGCTGCACTTTACCATAGACTTACAGTATATTATATCTTGCAGATGTAAAACAGAAGTCTGTGGCTCAGTGCAGGTAACCCGCAGGTGCACCTGGGGATCAG
Source organism: Lithobates sylvaticus (assembly GCA_028564925.1). Taxonomy (NCBI): domain Eukaryota; kingdom Metazoa; phylum Chordata; class Amphibia; order Anura; family Ranidae; genus Lithobates; species Lithobates sylvaticus. Next base: position 250,678,096 of record CM053027.1, on the reverse strand, counting down.
TTTGTAAGCAGCCCGGTAACCACTGCAGAACAGATATGCCCAAATATACACTGGGATTTTAGTAATAAACTTACCTTTAATAACAGGTCTTTCATTCAGGTATCGCAGGCTGTTACTTTTCCAGGCAGAGTGCATTTGGTATCACTCCATCTGTGACAGGAGCCGGCTCTATACAGGCTTATGTGGCTCTTCTCCGCAGCCGCTTGCTTCCTCTACCGCAGGCTTCATTCACAACACTGATGCTCTGGGATGGCAACCTGCGATCTGTGTTTGCCATCCCAGAATAGGAGGTCGCGGGTCACATTAGAGGGCTCCATGGGCCACTGGTTGGGTACCCCTGGCCTAGACCATTCGCCTCAACCAAAAGCCTTTAACAAACTATATAAGGTTTCACGTACACTACAGCTCCTAAATTTGAGTTTAGGAGCGTCTGGCTTTTTATTTCCACCAGTTAGGGGAGGTTCAACCTCCCTTTCCTGAAAGTGGAAGAATTGCGTTCAGGATAGGAACGTTTGAGCCATACATCACGTCAAAGTGTACATGAAGCCTTAAGAAATGTGAAGACAAACAAATTTGTTTTTGAATTTATGCAATTATTGCTTACCAGTGCAGACTTCCCAACACCTCCAGAACCAAGAACCACGAGCTTGTACTCGCGCATGATGGTATTGTTTGTCAAATTCTAAAGGAAACTAAGGAAAAATAAATAAAAAAGCTTTAATTAAAAAAACAAAAAACACATGTATGCCTTTTATGTCCAATTTAATTAAAAAAACAAAAAACACATGTATGCCTTTTATGTCCAATTTACATATAACAAATGTGGACCCCCCCACAAACTAGAGCCTTTATGAGTAATCTATCCACAGTAAAAAGTATACTGGTCCATAGAACACCTGAATCTAAACACGCTTAAACCCCCCCCTACTATCCAGACCAATTTTCAGCTTTCGGTGCTCTCACACTTTGAACGACAATTACTCAGTCATGCAACACTGTACCCAAATTAATTTTTTGTCCTTTTTTCCCCACAAATAGAGCTTTCTTTTGGTGGCATTTGATCACCTCTGGGTTTTTTTATTTTTTGCGCTATAAATGAAAAAAAGACCGAAAATTTTGATTAAAATTTTTGAAAAAAAAAAAAAAAACACATTTTTCTTTGTTTCTTTGTTTCTGTGATAAAATTTAGGAAATTATTAATTTTTCTTCATAAATTTTGGCCACAATTTATACTGCCACATATCTTTAGTAAAAAGAACCCAAATTAGTGGATATTATTTGGTCTTTGTGAAAGTTAGAGAGTCCACAAACCGTGGTGCGAATCATACAAAATCTAAAATCACACCTGATGTACTGGTGGCCTATCTCATTTCTTGTGACACTGATGACAGATGGCACCGATACGTGGCATTGATGACAGGTGACACTGATAACAGAGGGCACTAATATGTGGCACTGATGACACATGACACTGATATGGCACTGATGACAGATGGCATTTATACATGGCACTGGGGACAGGTGGCACTGACAGGTGGCACTTTATTTTATTATTATTTTTTTTTGCTACTTACGGCCTTGCAGCCGTTCATTTCGCCCTCCTCACACGCTGTCTGTGTGAGGAGGGAGAGCGGCGCTGAGAGATGATCTCATATGTTTACATATGAGATCATCTCCCATTGGACACGCCGATCGCGCTGTAATTGACATCAGCGCCGAGGCCGTCATTCGGCTATGGCCGGATGTCTAGTGGTTAAGAAAAGCTATAGCGAGGACACAGGCAAAATAAATTGTTAAGACAGCCCCATATAGACCCTCCCAATAGCAGCCATGCTCAGTTTATTAGCCATTTAGAAGAAAATGCCATGTCAGACAGGGTGGCCCCTGTCCTGTACTCCAGAAAAATAGGATTTTTATAAAAGCTTACCTGTAAAATCCTTTTCTTGGAGTACATCACAGGACACAGAGCCTTAAGTAATAACTTAATGGGTTATAGAAAAAATATATATAAATATATAAAATGTGGCGCTTGCAGGAAAAATGCTAAAACTAGATTATATAAATTACTTAAGGTAATGATAAAATAAATAAAGGAAATATCATAATATAAAATCGGACGCTTCAAGCAATAAAAAGTCCTGACATAAATAATTCATAAATTACATGAGAAAGTGTGGCGCTTTCATCCGGGCCAGGAAACCAATCCTAAGGGGGAAGAGGCTCCAAAGAAAGGTTCCACAGAAGCCAATCTTCCAATAGTCAATATTCCAATAGGTATTAAAGCAACGTTTTGGAAATCCTTTGAGAAAGCCACGTGGGCGTGGCGATACGCGTGAGGAGCCAGAGTCAGGTGACCTAAGTACGATCTCGGCCGGGATACGTGCTGTGTACTACTGCTGTTTTTTAATTTACCAAACTGTAAGTTCATTTTATCTTGAATAAAAATATTTTTTAAATACTGCACAATGGAATGTCTCCCTCTTTCTGCCCCCATGTCTGCGGGCCTTATGGAGAGAGTGTAAACGGGCAACAAGGATACATGTTTGGAGAAACCACACGGAAGTGATTTGTCTCCTTCCTTTCTTTCATTGAAAAGCTGTTACCCTCTCGCCCAAAGGTAAGAGGCTGGGGAAAACATTCTGTCGGCACCTTTTTGCATGAAAAAGGATCACTACAACCACACAAGGAGTGCACCCTGGGTAAAAGGAATCATTGCACAGTTGTCGATTGCATCGTGTATGGGATCTGAAGTTTGATTGGCAACTTTTTTTGCACTGGACACTTTATATTTCAGTTTTTTATTTTTTAGAACACATTTGATGTTTTAGTAAACATTGTCACTGTTTGGACTTTCACAGTTGTCGATTGTATGGGATCTGAATTTTGATTGGCAACTTTTTTTCTTTGCACTGGACACTTTATTTTAGTTTATTTACTTAGAGCACACTGGATGTTTCACTAAACATTGTCACTATTTGGACTTTCACATTCATTTATAACTGTGTTTATTGTTTTCACATGCTTGCTTACACATTCATTTGTTAATTTTGCATTTTTTGCACTATTAGGATTATAGTATATATATATTTTTTATTCCACAGTTCATTAATCATTGTCACAATTGTTCATATTTATTTATTTCACGGATCTATCTATGTTATATTTCTTTACCTCGGATGGGTTTATTTGAATTATTTCATACATTATGGGTATAGCACGGTCCATTACGTTGCTTTAATACCTATTGGAATATTGACTTCAATAAATAGACGCTTCTGTGGAACCTTTCTTTGGAGCCTCTTCCCCCTTAGGATTGGTTTCCTGGCCCGGATGAAAGCGCCACACTTTCTCATGTAATTATTTATATCAGGACTTTTTATTGCTTGAAGCGTCCGATTTTATATTATGATATTTCCTTTATTTATTTTATCATTACCTTAAGTAATTTATATAATCTAGTTTTAGCATTTTTCCTGCAAGCGCCACATTTTATTTATATATATTTTTTCATGTACTATTGGTGTGGGAACACTTTAATGGTGGCTGCGGCATTTCTATTTTTATTCAGATTTTTACATTGATCATCCCCTTTGGTGGTTTGCGCATTTGGTCCCCCCCCCTGTACGCAAATTAATGGGTTATAGGCCACCTTCAGGTGATGGACACTGGTATACCCAATACAGGAAGTTCACTCCCCTATATAACCCCTCCTTCCAGGAGTACCTCAGTTTTTGTAGCAAAGCGATACTTGTATCCCAAAAAGAGGGGAGGGACCTCTGTGTCCCATGATGTACTCCAGGAAAAGGATTTTACAGGTAAGCCGTTATAAAAATCCTATTTTCTTTATCATACATCATGGGACACAGAGCCTTAGACCGGCATCTATCATTACTACTTTCAAGATAATTGGTCTGAAGGATTTTCCTTTCAGCAGATTCTGGGTTAGTAACCAACTGAGGCTTTGGGACACCCTTGGGGACAGCCGCATTGGCAAAAGAGTACTCTTCCCACTAGAATTAGTTTGGATGCATTTATCCAAATCCTCCCCAAATAGTCGCTCCCCATGAAAAGGCAAACTAGTCAGAAGCCTTTTGCAGGGTGCTTCGGCTGACCAATTTTTTTAACCAAAAGGGTCCTACGCATGTGTACTAGCACAAGCGCAAAGCAGGATGCCTGGTGAATAGAGCCTTTCATATAGTCTATGGCAAAACATAATGCCTTTGGTAGTTTGGCCAACTCACAGGCCTGTTGTGCAGGGACCTCCTTAAGAGCCTCCCTGAACTGGTCCTTTAGGGACTGACAGATGCCTATTGCAGCGACTGCAGGCTGAGTAACGGCCCCTGCCAAGGGGGAAAAAAGGATTTTAACAGGAATTCCAACTTTTTATCTGTTGGATCTTTAAGCATTTGTGCATAGTCTACTTGGCAAGTTAAACTTTTATTCACACAGGAAATCGCAGCATCAACTGCTGGTACCTTCCTTTTTTTTTGGTGAATTTCTCCTCCATGGGATAGAGAACTGAGAATCTCTTTGGAGGGAGACAATGCTTAGCCGGATGATCCCATTCAGCATAAATACGCTTTTCTAGTAATGCATGGACCGGAAACGCATGAAAGGCTGTATAAGTTTTAAAGAACCCAAAAAAAAGCAAAAAAAACTTTCAGCTGACTATGTTAGGGGTAGCATGAAAGTGGAACGAACCATCTCCGTAAGAGTTTGTACCAGCAATCTCTCAGATTGCGAGGCTGAAAAAGGTCCATCTGTTTCCTCCACAGAGGAATAATCAGCTTGTTTTTCCTCATGATCGCCCAAGGTTTTGAGGTGGGGAGGGGGATCTAGCATGCTTCCTATCCACTAGGATGGAGGATCCGATTAAAGCCGCTAATCTTCCTTCTAGGCCCTGCAGGGCAGAGGAAAATGCATCTTCAGTCACGCATACAGGGGCTGAAGTGTGGGAACCAGTTGCACCACCAATTGGTTCCAATGACTCACCCTGGCTTGCCATGTCTCCAGTTTGGAGGCATGACTGGAGTTCCCAGTGCCTGGGGGTGGAATTTTTGGTACCTTTGTGGTAGCTCTTGAAGTCATAGTGCTAAGCACAAAAGCAGAGGAACTTTAAGAAAAATATACTACTTTCTGAGCAATAGTTTAGCAAAACAATGCCACCATAAAGATCAGCTTTTGGTGCCGAGTAACAATTGTATTTCCTGTACTGGAAATGCCTGTACACATCCCTTATGTGCCCCAGCGCTCCTGTGTCCTTGTGTGTCAGACTTCCTCTCTTCAGTTGCTCTGCTGGAGATCTCGGATAATGAGCGCGTCTGTTTTTAAAGCCTCGGGTGTAAACCTGATTTGGCATCCTCAGCATCTTCCGCCAATCAGCGTGCGCGGTGTGTGCTCCACGTAGACGCTACTTCCCGCACACGGCGCCGCCTGCTTTTAGACCACGCCCCTTTCCAATACCAGCCCCCCTGCTTGTAAAGAATGAACACTAGTCCGCTCGTGGACGGCATTCGGGTCTGCATGAGGGGGCTGCGATCGCCGCCTGGCACCTTGCCAGAGTGAACACACTGCCTTGTACAAGGGCTGGGGCACAACAATTTCTCCTCCATGGGATGGAGCTTACATAAAAGGCAAGCTTGATATATCAATGTATATGGGAAGCCGCCACCGCACCTCTCTGGGAGGGGAGGGTGGGGGAGTTTTATCAGCAGTAATGTTTGGCTCTTTAGTTTGCAAGATAATGTAGTAACTTGTTTTAATAGGGGCCGTCTATACATGAAAATATGTTTTATGAGCTGCTGCTGTACCCCCACTTAGTTCCCTCAGAAGAGGAAACGCCATCTCTTCAATTAAGAACCCCCTTTGGCTGCTGGGACAACACACGCTGTTATAGCCGGACACAGAGCTGCCGAGACGCAACATACCAAAGTATGTGTAATTTACTCCCTCTAGTGGAGATTTTAAGGCATTACAAAGTTTTTCATATCGAAGAAAAAGGCATAGGTGGACTTTTTACAGTTCCTAGGCTTCTTCCCTTACCTTATCCTCGCTGCAGGATACTGCTTCAACAGACAGATCCAAACTTCACCCATCACGGTGAGTTGCATTAGTAAACCGTCAAAGACCGGGTCCCTATTATAGGGGTTCCACTCCTTTGGACCTGTATAGCACCCCTCAGGGGCAACTTTAGGTAATGTAGCAAGACCAAAAAGAGTCCTGGGGTCCAGCCCTCAAAGAGGCGTTACAGGCAAAACCTCATTCTTCTATGCGAAGCCCGGGTAGCATCTTTTGGTCTCAGTGGCTTGGATGGATCCGGTTGTGGAGGTTTTTTTAAATCCAGCATGGCTCCCTCCTGGAGCTCCTCAGAGCACATCTTCACTCGTGACCAACACCTGAGCTACTCCTGGAAGGAGAAGGGGTTATATAGGGGAATGAACTTCCTGTCTTGGGTATACCAGTGTCCATCACCTGAAGGTGGCCTATAACCCATTAAGTTATTACTTAGGCTCTGTGTCCCATGATTTACGATAAAGAAATCGGAATTTTGCCTTACTGGTAAATACCTGATCTTGGAGTACAGTACAGGATTGGGGTTTAAAGATTATGGGTTATATGCTACCTTAAGGTGATTGGACACTGGCAAAAACTTTTGCTGGGGCCGCCCCAAATGTGTACCCATATAAACCCACCTACTCCATGAGGCTCCAGTTTTGTTTTGTTTACCTGTGTCCTGTACAGTGCAGGCATAGCCCGCTTTACGTACCCTCACTTTACGTATACTCGCTTGTATTGACACATTGTCGTCTATGGCAAATCTTGGTCAGCTTGACATGGCACTGCTCCTGGTTTTTAACATGGCGCCTATGGAAAATCTTGGTCAGCTTGACATGGCACTGCTCCCGAACCTTAAGTGACAGGGACACCAAACTTGGGGAGCACAGGGAGGGGACCCAGACTACAACATATACGATTTTGGGGTCGGCCAGCTTGCCTAGGTAAGGAGTTATGCCTGTAAATTACTATTGCAATGCAGTACATGCATTGAGAAGTGAAAAAAGGTATTGCTTCACTTTAAGTACATTTTCATTTTACATACATGTTCTAGTCCCATTGTGTACCTAAAAGTGGGGTATGCCTGTACTCCAAGAAGGTGCTCGACATCTCAGGTGCCAGGTCACCATGGCAACTAGAAATTGTGTCCTGGTGCCTGGACATTTGTCAGCCCACACAAGAGAAAGGGTTTTGTCATTGAAATAAAAGCTTTGCTAGTTTAAAAAAGAAAAAACTGTCCCGTAACTTTTTTAGCTGGCTTCTAGATGGAAAGGAAATTTGTCAATTCATACTCCAAGATGAGCAATTTAAGTCACCTGTGAACAGAAAACCAGGTAGCGGCCTTGGTAATCTAGAATACATATACTTGAGAGTAAAAAGCCCAAGAGACACCAACAGCCTGGCTCTGATGGGAGACGCAGAAACCAATTCCTTAAAGGCATAGGGCCTGGAAATGAGGAGATATGCGAGTTTGTTAGACCCGTCAACTTCTTAAAACTGTAATTTTACAGTATGTACATTTCAACTTTTAAAAAATGTAGAAATAAAAAATTGTTAAAAATCTCTCTCGATATATATATTTTTATTATACACACACATGTAGTTATCTATCTTTTGAGGATTGCTGGGAGGACACATGGGTTTCTGCGCCAAGCTGCGATGCTGTTCCAAGCAATTAATCTGTGTCCCTGTTCTGCAGAATTATGCCTTTTTATGGTCATCTGTCTGAACTCCTTCTGTAACTTCAGATACTTCTCTCTCTGCCATTTCTCCCTGACAAATAAGGAGAATTACACAGCCAGCAATAAACACCTTCATGTGCATGTTTATTCTGTTTTCTTTACTCATTTAACCATGTCATGTAGATTGTGTCCATTGATTTTCTGACTATAACAGAAGACAAATAATAAAATCAATCAATTGGCAAACATTTCCAGAGTGCTAGAGATACCCACTGGTTGCTAAGGTCCATGCACACTTCGGTACTTAAACCTATGCATCCTGCATCTTTACCATGCAATTTAATCAGCTTTCCATGTACGGTAGGGGAATTTTTAGCATGTTTTTACGTGATTTCTGTATTTTCTGCAATGGATGGGGTAACTCTGCATTTTCTGCCCAGTTGTGCTCATTAATACAAACAAGTCTGCTAAGCATGCAACACCATGCCTACAGAAGATGCTTATTGTAAACTGCACCTAAAGCTGTAAGGACTTGTTAACACCTGTGTTGGTCTCTGAAGAACGATCCACAGTGAATAGACCTTTCAGAGAACAATGCAGGCGAGGCTGACGGAATGGGATAACTGCATTGCAATTAGGAGCATAAAAATTGTCTCGCTGTTGCGACACACCATTCATTTAAAAAGGTTGCATTTGGCAGCAGTACTGCTCGGTTTGGTCGTGCTGTGAACTAAACATCGCAGCTGCAGGATGTGTACGAAGTATGTCAGCTGATTTTCCCATAGCTTCTCAATCAGCATCTGGCCACACCTAGTCCTACACACTGCATTTGGTTCATTCATGGAAGGGGAAGGGTCATTTTTGTTTTAGGAGGCTTGTGCATCAGTAGTAACTGTATTTGGTACTCATTTAGACAGTCATACAGAGCCTTTAATTGTACGTCAAGTATACGTTGCGTCTCACAGTCAACTACAATAAATTCTTAACTCTTCCAAACCCTTCAACTTTATAATCTATGAGAACAAGTGGCTATTGTTGGAAAAGCATATTTTTCATGCCTTTGTACTCCTACATTGGATTTTTTCCCTCCCAACACACGGTGCAAAGCGATGTGTCCATTGCGGTTTTAAGGAGAAAAGTGAAAAAGAATAATAAGTTGTACAAAGCTTAGATTTGTTTACTGGCTTACAAATACAGAGTCTTCCTTCAGTCTCCATAAATATTACTATTGAATACACATATGGTCATAGACATGGAGGTCTCTCTGACTATTGTAAGAAAACGTGATATAAACATGGACCTAAAGCCAGTCAGCTGGGGAGATGGGCACTGAAATGCAGCCTCTCACAGCTAGGACTGGTTAAATACTCAGTTGGACAAAAGTAGCTGGGGGGGGGGGGGATTCGGCGCCATCCTTACAGTACCTGGGTTATTAACTTGTACCTTTAGGCGACTGGGCACTGGTAAGCTTTCGAAGACATGCCCACTGGGCAACTTCCTTGTAATCCTACCCCACTTCTTGAATCCTCAATGCAGAGTAGTTAAGGAATAGAAGGGAGGGTGGTTTGTGTACTGTACTCCAAGATATGGACTTTACAGGTAATCTTAATCGTACAGGACACAGGCAAAGTATTCATAGACTTTGGGACATACCCAAACATTGAATGAGAAGGGTGGGCAACAACTAGGCAAACAGAACAGTGCCAAAAAGGCCCAACAACAAAAGGTCAAAAAGACCCAACTTCAGAGTGGCACTGAAAGAACCCTGTAGCTGAAAGCTGCATCTGAAGAAGATTGGACATCCACATGGCAGAACTTTGAAAAAGTATGAACAGATGACCAGGTGGCAGCCCTAAAGAGCTGGGCTACAGAGGCCTGGTGGCAAAATATCCAGGGAACTCCCACTGATCTGGTGGAATGAGTGTGTACCTTAAAGGGTAAGTTCACATTTACAGAAAAATCTGTACTTACACAGGTCCCTCTCCTCCCCCGGTTCTAAGCCCCAGTATATCTGGAGTCTGGGGCTTAGAAATCCCCTGAGCTGAATGTCCAAAACTTCCCTTGTCAGGAGGGATGTTTTGGAGCATTCTAATTGGTCAGCGCCCACCAATCAGCAGCCGCATAGCCTGTCCTGTCAGCTAAGGAGAAGACGCGTGAATGCGGAGAGGATTTCTAAGCCCCGGACTCCTGACGCTGATATACCGGGGCTTAGAACCTCGAGATTGCCGTGATCCAGGTCAGCGGGACCAGGGGGGTTGGTGGGACCATGTAAGTTTACCTTACAGATTTTTCTGTAAAGGTGAACTTACACTTTAACAGCCGGGAAAAAAAAAAGATGTCCCTTTTCCCTCACAATTAGAGCTTTCCTTTGTTGGCATTTGATTACCTTTGCGGTTTTTATTTTTTACTTTCTGCTATAAAAATTTTTTTTATTATTATTATTTTTTTTTTTTTTACACTTAATGGCGGTGATCAGTGATTTTTAGTGGGACTGCGACGAACAGATGAGACTCCTGACACTTTTTTGGGAACCAGTGACATTACAGTGATCACTGCTAAACATACGCACTGACACTGTATAAATGACACTGGCAGGGAAGGGGTTAATGTCAGGGGTGATCAAAGGGTTAAGTGTATTCCCCAATTGTGCTTTCTTACTTGGGAGGGCTCACTGCATGGACATTGATCCGTGTTCCTGATTAAGTTTGGCTTTTTTGAATACTGACTTTTTTTTTTTTTAATAATCTGGCGCATCATAACGCCGCTTTCGGGTTACATGATCGGAGACCCAATCAAAGCCAATTTTGTCTTTGATTGGGTCTCCAGCTAGCCGGCTGACGTTCCGGCTGGTCACTCTGGCCTCACCTGACCTTGAGGAAGTCACGTGACCAGTGACGCAGCGTTTTGCACATTTCCTGTGTCTCCAGGACCCAGAATCCGGTGAGCGTATTTGCAAGAGCATTTAGTTTCTGCTACTTTTATGTACATGCATTATACAATCACTGCACCATGTGAGTGTATAGGATATCTGCCTTCAATAAACATACAGTGTTTTGATATACTACAAGATGACCAGAATGTATGGGTTTTACTTTGAGCTTCACAACTGTGGAACGTAAGTATTCCCCATTCTAAGGACCATTTTAAGTGAAAGAGAACAAAACCTCAATAGTGAAGCATGTCCCATTGTTAAAACATACAGCGATTTTTGACCTTGTGGTTAAAATACTAAAGGTGAGCGTGCACTGCACCCAGTGATAAAAAGGTGGTTACAAGTTTTCAGTATTTCATGTTTTTTCTGCACATATACTTTTGGGAAAGTGTGGACTGACACCTGATTAATTCATATCTTTGGACACTTATTTTACCTTGAATTTGCACTTTATATATTTTGTTGACACTTTATATGTATTTTACACTATTTACACTACTATTACTATTTACACTACTAAAAAGATTATTTTACATGGGGACAAGGTGCTTTGGGGGTCTCAGCTATTTAAAATCACTCGCGGCTATTGCCGGCAAATGAATTGTCGGATCTGTAACACAGAGAACAGTCATTCATTGAAGTCATTGATAAAAAAAAAGTGTGGGGGTCCCCCCCAAATTCAATAACCAGGCCCTTCAGGTCTGCTATGGATATTAAGGGGAACCCCAGCCAAAAAAAAAAAAAAAAAAATGGCGTGGGGTCCCCCCTAAATATCCATCCCAGCCCAAAAAAATGGCGTAGGGTCCCCCTCAAAATCCATACCAGACCCTTATCCGAGCATGCAACCTGGCAGGCCACAGGAAAAGAGGGGGGACGAGAGTGCCCCCCCTCCCACCTGAACCATACCAGGCCACATGCCCTCAACATTGGGAGGGTGCTTTGGGGGTCTGAGACCCCCAAAGCACCTTGCCCCCATGTTGATGAGGACAAGGGCCTCATCCCCACAACCCTGGCCGGTGGTTGTGGGGGTCTGCGGGCGCTATAACAAGGGGACCCCCAGATCCCGCCCCCCCCCCTGTGTGAAATGGTAAGGGGGTACAAAAGTACCCCTAACATTTCACCAAAAAAGTGACAAAAATTGTAAAAATGACAGTAGTCTTTGACAATTCCTTTATTAAAATCTTCTTTCTTCTTTCTTCTGGTCTTCCTTTCTTCATCCTTCGGTTTCTTCATCTTCTCCTTCCGGCATCTTCTTCCATCTTCTTCTTGCTCCGGTCTTCTCGTCCTTCTCGCCCGGCATCGGCGTTGGCGTCTCTTCTGGGCTGCTCCTCGCAATGGGAGGCTCCCGCTCTGTGAGGCTTCGCTGCGTCTGACAGGTCTTTTATAACGGAGGGCACCTGGTGACCCCGCCCCCCCTGTGACGTCATAGGGAAAGCCATAGGAAAGTCCCCATGACGTCCCCGTGCATCAGAGGGGGGTGGGGTCACCAGGTGCCCTCCGTTATAAAAGACCTGTCATCCGGAGCGAAGCCTCACAGAGCGGGAGCCTCCCATTGCGAGGAGCGGCCCAGAAGAGACGCCGATGCCGGACGAGAAGGACGAGAAGACCGGAGCAAGAAGAAGCGGAACGGAGGAAGAAGAAGATGGAAGAAGATGCCGGAAGTAGAAGATGAAGAAACCTAAGGATGAAGAAAGGAAGACCAGAAGACCGTAGAAGCATAAAATCTAAAACTTGACCATGTGAAACCCATCACCACAGAGAGATAAAAGGCTCACCGGAAAGACAGCGACCACCCTTATTCAGGGGGGGTGACAAAAAAAATCACATCAACATGTGAGGGCAATCACGCAAGCTGATGTGATTTTTTTTATCTGTTTGGAATTCCAATTTTTATGTATTTCAGTCGGATGACTTGTTTGTTGGACATTTCGTTTACATGCAGCATTGCATTACCCTCCATTAAAGCACTTTTAACCACTTGCCGACCAACGCATGTACATTTACATCGGCAGAATGGCATGGCTGGGCAAATGGGCGTACGTCCCTTTAAATTTGCCGCCGTGTGGTCACGTGCGTGCGCGCGGCCCTGCCGGGAGCTCTGTAAGTCAGAAAGCGGGTCCCGCAGACTCGATCGCCGCGGGGATACCCGCGATCGTCGCACGAAGCTGAAGAATGGGGAGATATTAATGTAAACAAGCATCTCCCCGTTCTGCCTAGTGACACTGTCACAGATGATAGCTCCCTGTGATCGGGAGCAATGATCAGTGAAGTGTCTTTTGTAGCCCATCCCCCTAACAGTTAGAAACACCCCAGGACACACTTAACCCTTTCCTAGCCTCCTAGCAGTTAACTCCTTCCCTGCCAGTGTCATTTTTACAGTAATCAATGCTATTTTATAGCACTGATCGCTGTAAAAACGACAATGGTCCCAAAAATGTGAGACCGTGTCATTCATACATACATACATAGTGTAGAGTAGGGACAGCTCAGATAGTTTCAGTGTAGTGTAGTGAGACTGCGTCAGTTATCTTTACATTAGTGTATAGCTAGAGTAGGGACAGTTCAGATAGTGTAAGTGTAGTGACGGTTGAACACCATCTATTTGATTGCGTCACTGCCAGTTTAATGCCATTTACTTCTCTGTGCGTTACTGCCAGTTTAATGCCATATAGTTTTGTGTGCGCTACTGCCAGTTTAACGCCTGTCAGGAAAGTCCCAGTGGAGGACACAACATTGGCTGTCCTGGCGCACATCTGTAAAATCCACCTTACTGCTGACAGGTGGTCCAACAAGCATGGGCAGGGATGATATATTTTGTTCACACCACACTGGATAACGCTGCTTGCAACTCGAAAAGATGCAGGACAGGGCTCGATGCTGCAGCTTATTGTGCCCCCACGTACAGCTGGTAGTGATGATGCCAGACCTGTGAGCTCTACCCCTCCTCCTCCTCCTCCTCCTCCGCCACCTCCATGCCCTCCTCTGCAAAATTGTCTTATGAACATCTGGTACCCCCTAAACATTCAAAGGGCTTTTCCATAAGTCAGGCTAAAAGGTGCCATGCAGTGCTTCAGCTGGTGTGTTTAGGGGACAGGAACCACACTGGAGCAGAGATTCTTCCAGCTCTGCAGGGACAGGCCCAGAGGTGGTTCACACCATGCTAGCTGGAGCCAGGAATGGTGGTGTCTGATAATGGCTCAAACCTCCTGTCCGCCCTTAGACAGGGAAAGTTGACACATGTGCAATGCCTGGCAGATGTCCTCAATTTGGTGGTGCAGAGTTTCCTAGGAACATACCCGGGGTTGCAAGATGTACTAAAGCAGGCCAGAAGAGTCTGTAGACATTTTAGGCGGTCATACACAGCCAGTGCTCGGCTGACTGAACTTCAGCGGGAATTCCACCTGCCTGTAAACTGCCTGATTTGTGACATGCCCACAAGGTGGAACTCGACTTTGGGAATGCTGCAGCGGCTATACATGCAGCAGTGGGGCCGTCACAATGACAGGCTCAGGCCACCTGGGCTTTTTTCCCCCACGCAATGGCTGATCATTAAGGATGCATGCCCTGTATTGTCACAATTTGAGGAGGCCACACGGATGGTGAGCCGTGACAGTGCATGCATCAGTGACACAATCCCTGTTCCTGCTGGAGCAGACTCTGCGTGACATTATGGGCAGGGTACTGGAGGCAGAGCAGCAGGAGGAAGAAGAGGACTTTCTTTCCTCTCAAGGCCCACTTTATCCAGACACCATCATTCCTATGTCACAGAACACACAGGAGGAGAGAGGGGAGGAGGATGAGGAGAAGGATTCTGCCACTTTCATAGGCTTCGAAGAAGAGGAAGACATGTGTCAATCTGTAAGCGATGGCTTTCAAACCTCAGGATCTTTAGTACATAGCTGGGAGGCGGAAGTTCCAGATCCTGTCATCCTGAGTGACCCAGAGGAGTCTGCTTCACAAGCCTCTGCAAATTTTAGGCGCATGGGCAACCTCATGCTTCAAAGCCTGTGAAAGGACCCAAGAATACGTGGCATAAAGGAGAAGGATGATTACTGGTTGGCAACCCTCCTTGACCACCGTTAAAAGGGGAGGGTCTCAGAACTCATCCCCACAGAGAGTGCAGAAGATAAAATCTCTTGAGGACATGTTAAAGAGGATTTTATTGAACATTTTTCCTGACTCCAGTAGGTTGCAGTGTCTTGGAAAACGTAGTTTTGAGTCTTCTGTTGGTCAAGAGAGGAGCGTTGGAGAAGGTGTCCGCCTAAGTGAGTCATTTGGGAATTTTTTTAGTCCTCGCCACACAGGGCTTCCACATCCCATCGGCAGCGTCTGCATCACATGGTGGACGATTACTTTGGGGCCAAAACAGAGATGGAAAGCTTTCCAGCTGACAATCCACTGACTTACTGGGTCATGAGAATAGACCACTGGCCAAAACATGCCCAGTATGCTATTGAGTTGTTGGGCTGCCCTGCATCCAGCATGCTTTCAGAATGGGCATTCGGTGCTGCAGGAGGTTTTGTTACTGATCATAGAATGCATCTGTCCACAGACTCCATGGACCATTTGACTTTTATAAAAATGAATCAGTCCTGGATTACCAGCTATGAAGCCCCTAATGCCGATGTCACTGATTAAGTCTTTTTGGGATGTGGAATTTCTGCAGGACTTCAAGGCTGCCTAGCTTTGAGGGTGTTCAATCATTTCATCTGGAAGAATGTTTTTGGCATAGGTTTCATGGGTACAATTAACACCCAAAGACCAATTTTTCAGCACCTGTTTGACAGGTGCTTATTATTGCAATTGTTTTTGCCTTCATCAAGAGCCACACTATTGGGTTACGGTGGGAAGGTGCCCCCGACACTGAAAGAGTAATTTTTCTGCACCTGTTTGACAGATGCATATCATTGCAATTTTTTTGCAGCAAGGCCAATTCCTGCTTTTATCAAGAATACCTCTATAGGGTAACTGTGGGAATGTGCCACCGACACCCAAAGACCAATTTTTCTGCACCGGTTTGACAGGTGCATATTATTGCAATTTTTTACAGCAAGGCCATTTCTTGCTTTCACCAAGAGTACCTCTATAGGGTTACAGTGGGAAGGCACCACCGACACCCAAAGACCAATTTTTCTGCTCTTGTTTGACAGGTGCATATTATTGCAATTTTTTACAGCAAGGCCAATTCTTGCTTTCATCAAGAGTACCTCTATGAGGTTATGGTGGGAAGGCGCCACCGACACCCAAAGACCAATTTTTGCACACCCGTTACTTCTATCCAAAGTCAAAGTGACACCAGAATGTATCCAAAAAAATCTCTGATCTTGTTCCCAGTGCACTACATTGTGGCCTCATCATACACACTGTCTACCCAGCTGTTACTGAGCAAAATAAAGGCAGCTTGCAGGGAAAATCTCATTTTTTTTATACATTTTTAAAAAATATACATTTTATAAATGCAATTATTGCTGCTGGTACAGATCTGCCACTTTACAGGTAGACTAAAGGGACCCCCCAGGCACTACATTGGAAGGAATTTTTCATTTTTATGCTTTCACTTTAAAATAAAAAAAACACTGCTCATTTAAAAATGATGTTTTTCACAATTTTTTTTTATTGATACATGTCCCCCAGGGCAGGACCCGGACCCCTATAACCATTGTATACCCAATTACTTGCATATAAGCCTTCAAAATAGGCACTTTTGATTTTTGACGTCCAGGTCCCATTGACGTTAATGGGGTTCGTTATTCGGGTCCAAACTTTCGCGGTGTTTCAAAGTTCTGGTGCGAACCGAACAGGGGTCCGTTCAGCCCATACCTATTTTCTACATATGTTTTACAATAGCAATTTGTATCAGTTTGTCTTTTTGTGTATACAGCTTTCTTTTTGTCAATAACGAAGGTCCATGTCTACACCTTCTCTTTCTAATGACACACACCTACTCTTCATTTTAATTAATTGTGAATAGGGATGAGCTTCGTGTTCGAGTTGAACCCATGTTCGACACGGACACTGGCTGTTTGTCCGTTCGGCAAAATCCGAACATTATGGGCCGGCATCGCAGTGCACTATGACCCGCATGCTTGGCCAATCACAGCGCCATCAGCGAAGAGAGCCATAATTGGCCACAGGCAGGATGCCTGTGGCCAATTATGGGTCAGGGGGTTTAGTACATGCCCCACACTATATAAGGCCGCCTGCGTGGCGGCCTTGCATAGTGTGTTGCGGCTCATAGAGAGAGATAGACGGAGAGACAGTGTCTTAATTTCCTTTGAAGCTATTGCAGTTACAGTCGGTGTATTGTGCCACCTGCACAGTGTACACCTGAAGCTACCCCAATTGCTTGTGTTGTTCTGTTCCTATACCAAAGGCAGCTGCAGCAGTTACAGTCGGTGGATTGTGCCACCTGCACAGTGTACACCTGAAGCTACCCCAATTTCTGGTGTTGTTCTGGTCCTATACCACAGGCAGCTGCAGCAGTTGCAGTCAGTGTATTGTGTCACCTGCACAGTGTACACCTGAAGCTACCCCAATTGCTGGTGTTGTTCTGGTCCTATACCACAGGCAGCTGCAGCAGTTACAGTCAATGTATTGTGCCACCTGGATAGTGTACGCCTGAAACTACCCCAATTGCTTGTAGACATGTGCAATTTGTTTAGTTTTAATTCGTTTTCCGTTCAAATTCGTTATATTCGTTCATTCGTTATCGTACGAATGAACGAATGATTCGCTAAAAATTCTAACGAATAACGAACTATCGAAACGAACGAATATGAAAAACAACGAAAATACGAAATAATTAAATTAGAAACAACGAAACTACGAAATAATGAAAATCCGAAAAACGAAAACAGAAACAAACAAAAATCAAAATGAACGAAAAAATTTGTACATTCGTAACTTTTTTTTTTGTTTATTCGTAATTTTCCGTGTCTCTTACAATGGTTGCTGCTTAACGTGCTTCGAATGGATTGAACGAAAAAATTCGTACATTGGTAACTTTTTTTGTTTTGTTTGTCGATTCGTAATTTTCTGTGTCTCTTACAATGGCGCTGCTTAACGTGCTTCAAATGGATTGAACGAAAAAATTCGTACATTCGTAACTTTTTTTTTTTGTTTGTCGATTTGTAATTTTCCTTGTCTCTTACAATGGCGCTGCTTAACGTGCTTCGAATAGATTGAACGAAAAAATTCGTACATTCGTAACTTTTTTTTTTTTTTTTTGATTCGTAATTTTCCGTGTCTCTTACAATGTAATAATAGCATACACATTACATAAAATTATGAATTATGCTCCGATTACGAATCTACGAAAACAATGTTACGAAAGTACGAATAAATCAATCTTACGAAAGTACGAATGTAACTAAATCTACGAAAATACGAATGCGTCCGAATACAAAATATAACGAAAATACGAATTTCGAATAAACGAAAATTAGACTAATGGAAAAACGAATCAACGAAAAAATAACTCTACGAATATATGAACGAGTCCAAATACGAATACCGACGACTTACGAAAATACGACGAGTCCGAATACGAACACCGACGACTTACGAAATTACGAATCGTTACGAATCAACGGAAATGAACAGAAACAAAACTAAACAAATTTTTCTATTGTGCACATGTCTAATTGCTTATGTTGTTCTGTTCCTATACCACAGGCAGCTGTAGCAGTTACAGTCAATGTATTGTGCCACCTGCACAGTGTACACCTGAAGCTACCCCAATTGATCGTGTTGTTCTGGTCCTATACCACAGGCAGCTGCAGCAGTTACAGTCAATGTATTGTGCCACCTGGACAGTGTACACCTGAAACTACCCCAATTGCTTGTGTTGTTCTGTTCCTATACCACAGGCAGCTGTAGCAGTTACAGTCAGTGTATTGTGCCACCTGGACAGTGTACACCTGAAGCTACCCCAATTGATCGTGTTGTTCTGTTCCTATACCACAGGCAGCTGTAGCAGTTACAGTCAGTGTATTATGCCACCTGCACAGTGTACACACCTGAAGCTACCCCAATTGCTGTTGTTGTTCTGTTCATATACCACAGGCAGCTGTAGCAGTTACAGTCAATGTCTTAAATTCCTTTTAAGCTATTGCAGTTACAGTCGGTGTATTGTGCCACCTGCACAGTGTACACCTGAAGCTACCCCAATTGCTCGTGTTGTTCTGTTCCTATACCAAAGGCAGCTGCAGCAGTTACAGTCGGTGGATTGTGCCACCTGCACAGTGTACACCTGAAGCTACCCCAATTGCTGGTGTTGTTCTGGTCCTATACCACAGGCAGCTGCAGCGGTTACAGTCAGTGAATTGTGCCACCTGGACAGTGTACACATGAAGCTACCCCAATTGCTCGTGTTGTTCTGTTCCTATACCACAGGCAGCTGTAGCAGTTACAGACCGTGTATTGTGCCACCTAGACAGTGTACACCTGAAGCTACCCCAATTGCTGGTGTTCTCATCTCCTGCAGGCCATTAGTATGTCGGGAAGGCCAACAAGGAGAGGCAGACAGTCATGAGGCAATAAAAGAGGGCAAGCAGGCTCTGTGTCTAGAGGCAACAGTGCTGGTCGTGGACGCGGTGCATCCTCATCAGCCCGTGGCCACGGGACACGCTTGTCCTTATTTTCATCAGCTGGACGTGTTGAGCCGCAACATGCCGAAGACTTGGTAGAGTGGATGACCAAGCCCTCCTCATCCTCCTCATCCTCTCTCACCCAGGCTCAGGGTACTGGCAAAGCAGCTGCCAACGCGGCCTCTTCCCTCATCTCAATGGCATCAGTCACTCCTTCCCTAGACCCACCATGTCCTCCTGAGGAGTCCCCCGAACTGTTTGAGCACAGTGTTGGGTACATTCTCCAGGAGGATGCACAGTGTTTTGAAGGCTCTGATGATGATACCCGGCTAGAGGAAGGCAGTAGCATGAGCCCAGAGAGTGGGGATGCCCAAGAAGGACAGAAATTTGGCAGTCATGTTCCACCAGCTGCAGCATACTGCCATGTTTGCTCCAGTGATGAGGAGGGAGGGGATAATGAGGTCACTGACTCCACGTGGGTGCCTGATAGGAGAGAGGAGGAGGCACATCTCCAACGAGGTAGGATGCCCTCCGAGGCCAGCTTAAGGGCAGCACACCGACTGAATCACACCACAGAGCTCCGTCTGAGGGAGCTGAGGGAGCTGCCTCTGCGCGTTACTCCAAAAGTTCTTTGGTGTGGGCCTTTTTTGAGATGAGTGCATCAGATCGCACCGCTGCTATTTGCAACATATGTCTCAAGCATATCTCACGTGGCCAAAACATCAGCCGCTTGGGCACCACATGCTTGACCAGACATATGTTGACCTGCCATGCAGTTCATTGGCAAGTGTACCTTAAAGACCCACACCAAAGAACAAAGCGGACTTCTCCTTGCTCCTCATCAGCAGGGATCTCCAACCCCACTATACCTTCAGTCCTCTCTGAAACCTGCACTGAGAGGAATGAAGGTGTAGAATTAGGCGTGTCACAGCCAAGTACTTGCGGGCAATCTGCTAGCGGTACACCGACGTCCGATTGTAGCAGGCAAATTTCCCTGCCCCAGCTGCTGAATGATAGCTTGGCTAAATTGCTAGCACTTCAACTGCTGCCTTTTCAGTTGGTAGACTCGGCCCCCTTCCGTGAGTTTGTGCAAACGCCACTTTTTATCACGGAAGGCAATTCTGGCTCTCTACCGGCATGTGGGCATGTGGAAGGCAATGTCCATGCCTCGCTGGACAGGGCGGTCAGTGGTAAGGTGCATATTACCGCTGACTCATGGTCCAGGAGGCATGGACAGGGAAGTTACCTATCTTTCACGGCCCATTGGGTGACTCTTCTGGCAGCTGGGAAGGATGCAGGACAAGGTGCAGTAGTGTTGGAGGTTGTTCCGCCACGACGCCTCCAAAATGTTACTACTGGTGATTGTGATACACCTCTCTCCTCCACCCCCTCCTCTTCTTCTTCCACCATGGCCTCTTCCTGTGCTTTGTCCTCAGAACCAGCGGTGCTCTGTAGGCGTTCAAGGGGCTACGCAAGTACGCAGGCAAAAAGATGCCATGCCATGCTTGCGCTGCTGTGCTTGGGGGACAGGAGCCACACTGGGGCAGAGGTTCTGGCAGCTCTGAAGGGGCAGGCTCAGAGGTGGTTGATGCCATGCCAGCTTAAGCCAGGAATGGTGGTTTGCAACAATGGCACCAACCTCCTCTCCGCCCTCCGACAGGGACAACTGACCCATGTGCCCTGTGTGGCTCACGTCCTTAACTTGGTGGTGCAGCGGTTCTTGTGCAGGTACCCGGGCCTACTGGATGTCCTGAGGCAGGCCAGGAAAGTCTGTGTGCATTTTTGACGGTCATATAATGCCAGTGCTCGGCTAGCTGAGCTCCAAAAGGAATTGAACCTGGCCAAGAACCACCTAATCTGTGACATGCCCACCAGGTGGAACTCAACATTGGCCATGCTGCAGCGGCTGCATGCGCAGCAGAGGGCCATCAATGAGTACCTGTGTGACTATGGCACCAGGACAGGGTCAGGGGAGCTTGTTTTTTTCCCCCACGCCAGTGGGCCATGATCAGGGATGCATGCACTGTCCTGTCACCATTTGAGGAGGCCACAAGGATGGTGAGCAGTGACAGTGCATACATCAGTGACACTGTACCTCTTGTCTACCTGTTGGAGCACACGCTTCGTGGGATAATGGACAGGGCACTTGAGGCAGAACAGAGGGAGGAAGAGGAGGACTTCCTTGCTTCTCAAGGCCCCCTTTATCCAGCCAGTGTTCCTGCTGGCCCGCCGATCACACAGGAAGGGGATGAGGAGGATTGTGTCAGCATGGAGGTGGAGCCTGGCACTCAGCATCAACAGCAGGATTTTAGATATCATTTACAGTCCCAAGAAACCCG
Source organism: Lithobates sylvaticus (assembly GCA_028564925.1). Classification (NCBI taxonomy): domain Eukaryota; kingdom Metazoa; phylum Chordata; class Amphibia; order Anura; family Ranidae; genus Lithobates; species Lithobates sylvaticus. The sequence goes on along the minus strand of CM053027.1, from coordinate 250,656,501 downwards.
TGGACTTGTACGTGGCTGGGAGGAGGTGGCTGTGGATCATGTCGTCCTTAGTGACACAGAGGACTCCGGACGAATGCCTCAGCTAACCTATGCTACTTGCCCTCCCTGATCCTGCAAAGCCTGCGGTAGGATCCTCGTATTCAGCGGATCAAGGAGAGGGATCATTACTGGCTGGCAACTCTCCTTGATCCATGGTACAAGGGTAAGGTTGCGGACCTTATCTTGCCGTCGTAAAGGGAGCAGAGGATTAGACATCTCCGGGAGGCCTTGCAGAAAGGTCTGTGCAACGTGTTCCCAGAGACTGGGAGGTTCCAAATTCCTGGTCCTGGACAACGTGTTGCTGAGGCTTCGGTCAGTCAAAGAAGGAGGGGTGGAGAAGGTGGCCGTCTGACCGATGCGTTCAGACAATTTTTTAGTCCGCAGCCCCATGGTATGATCGGTTCCAGCAACCATCGCCAGCGTCTGATTTACATGGTCCAGGAATACCTAGGGGCAAGGTCAGACTTGGAAACATTTCCCACCGAAAATCCTCTGGGTTACTGGGTCTTGAGGATGGATCACTGGCCAGAGCTTGCACAGTATGCAATTGAGCTACTGGCCTGTCCTGCATCCAGCGTTCTTTCGGAACGCACATTCAGTGCTGCTGGAGGCTTTGTAGCCGATCACAGGGTGCGCCTGTCCACCGACTCGGTTGATCGACTGACCTTCATAAAGATGAATCAGTTTTGGATCACCACCAGCTACCAAGCACCTGAAGCTGATGTAACCGAATAATTTTTTTTGAAATGTCAGATCCCTTCAAGACTGCCTATGCTGATGCTGAGTCACTATCCTGTTATGCTGACGGACTACCCTCTTCCTCCTCCTCAATGATCCTGCTGATAGCTTGGAATAACATTTTTGGTTCTGGGCTCCGCCACCTGTGGCTAAGGCCCAATTTTTCAGCCTCTGTTTAACAGGGGCGTATAATTACAATTTTTGATGCAATACTTTGCAGCAGGGCTCATTCCTGCGCTCCAGCTAGAGTATCTGTGAGGGGTTGCAGTGTCGTGGCACCAGCACCAGTGCCTAAGGCCCAATTTTTCAGCCCTTGTTTGACAGGGGCGTGTAATTACAATTTTTGATGCAATACTTTGCAGCAGGGCTCCTTCCTGCACTCCAACTAGAGTATCTGTGAGGGGTTGAAGTGTTGTGGCACCAGCACCAGTGCCTAAGGCCCAATTTTTAAGCCCCTGTTTAACAGATGCATGTAATTACAATTCTTGATAAAATATTTCACAGCAGGGCCCGTTGCAGCGCCCACCAAGAGTAACTGTGAGGACTTACAGTGTTATGGCACCAGTACCACCACCACCACCACCAAAGGCCCAATTTTTCTACCACTGTTCAACAATGTCATGTAATTACAATTCTTGATATAATAGTTCACAGCAGGGTGTTCCAGCACCCACCAAGAGTCACTTTGAGGGCTTACAGTGTTGTGGCAACACCAACACCTTGGGCCCAAATTTCTGCAGAGCATATAGGGCATTTGTCATTGGGACAGAAAGTAAGGTGAAATCTTCTGAAGAGGTGCACAGATGGGAAAAAAATGTTACTGGGGTGATAACCCTTCCCTATGTTTTCCAAAAAGCTTAAAAATAGATTTTTGGACTGGAGATACACTTTAAAAATGTACCAGTTCAAAATTACAAACAGGTTCTACTTAACAACAAACCTACACAGTCCCCCATGCTTGCATCGCCTGTATACTGCTGTTCTGAGTATATAGGGCCTGGGGGCCCCACGCCTTTCCTTTTTTTAATTTGGGTACGGGTTTCCCCATAATATCCGTACAAGACCCAAAGGGGTTGGTAATGGGAAGGGGGGGGGGGGCTACCAATGCCATTTTTCTCAATGATTTTCATCCATATTGCCGGAACCAGACATTACATTAAAACCGCAAGCAGTTTTAAATGACTTTTTTTCCGTTAGAAATTTAATTTTGTGCAGGGACTGTTCTAAACACCAGAAACACACGCCACTTCACAGGCATACAATAGACACCCCCAGGCATGATATTTAACCGCTTTCCGACCGCCCACTGCATATATACGTCAGCAGAATGGCATGGGCAGGCAAAACCACGTACCTGTATGTGGCCCTTTAAATGCCTGCCCGTGGGTCGCACACGCGCCGCCAGCGGCGCGCTCGCGACCCGGTCGGGAGCTCCGTGACCCCGACCGCGGGACCAGCGGACCCGATCGCGGCTGGTGTCCCGCGATCGGGTTACGGAGCTGAAGAACGGGGAGAGGTTTGTGTAAACAAACCTCTCCCCGCACTTCCTACTCTGCCTGTCATTGATTGGCTGTTCCCGGTCATCGGGAAAGCCAATCAATGACGTCAGACGTCAGCCCCGCCCCCAATGTAAAAAAACACACACACGTCAGAGCCCATAACCCCTCCCCCTAGTGGTTAACTCTTTCACTACAACTGTCATTTATACAGGAATCAATGCATTTAAATAGCATTAATTGCTGTATAAATGACAATGGTCCCAAAAATGTGTCAAAAATGTCCGATGTGTCCGCCATAATGTCGCAGTCACAATAAAAATCGCTGATCGCCGCCATTACTAGTAAAAAAAAAAAATATTAATAAAAATGCTATAAAACTATCCCCTATTTTGTAAACGCTGTAACTTTTGCGCAAACCAATCAATAATCGCTAATTGCGATTTTTTTTACCAAAAATATGTAGAAGAATATGTATCGGCCTAAACTGAGGAAAAAAAAAAAAATTTTTTATATATTTTTGGGGGATATTTATTATAGCAAAAAGCAAAAAATAGTGCATTTTTTTCAAAATTGTTGCTCTATTTTTGTTTATAGCGCAAAAAATAAAAACCGCAGGGGCGATCAAATACCACCAAAAGAAAGCTCTATTTGTGGGAAAAAAAGGACGCCAATTTTGTTTTGGAGCCACGTCGCACAACCGCGCAATTGTCAGTTAAAGCGACACAGTGCCGAATCGCAAAAAGGGGCCTGGTCCTTTGGCTGCCAATTGGTCCGGGGCTGAAGTGGTTAAAGGAATATTTCACTTTTTTTTTTACTTTAAGAGTCATTAAAATCAGTGCTCCCGAAAAAACGGCCGTTTTGAAAACTTTTGTTTGCATTGATACATGTACCCTGGGGCAGGAGCCGGGTCCCCAAACCCTTTTTAGGTCAATAAGTTTCAAATTAGCCTTTAACCACTTTCAGACCGGACCAATTTGCAGCCAAAGGACCAGGCCCCTTTTTGCGATTCCGCACTGCGTCGCTTTAACTGACAATTGCGCGGTCGTGCGACGTGGCTCCCAAACAAATTTGACGTCCTTTTTTTCCCACAAATAGAGCTTTCTTTTGGTGGTATCTGCGGTTGCCCCTGCGTTTTTTATTTTTTGCGCTATAAACAAAAATAAAGCGACAATTTTGAAAAAAATGCATTATTTTTTACTTTTTGCTATAATAAATATCCCCAAAAAATATATAAAAAAATTTTTTTTTCCTCAGTTTAGGCCGATACGTGTTCTTCGACATATTTTGGTAAAAACAATCGCAATAAGCGATTATTGATCGGTTTGCGCAGAAGTTATAGCGTTTTCAAGATAGGGGATAGTTTTATAGCATTTTTATTAATAATTTTTTTTTATTAGTAATGGCGGAGATCTGCGATTTTTTTGGTGACTGCGACATTATGGCGGACACATCGGACATTTTTGACACATCTTTGGGACCATTGTCATTTTTACAGAAATTAATGCTATTTAAATGCATTAATTCCTGTATAAATGACACTGGCAGTGAAGGGGTTAACCACAAGGGGGCAGTGTAAGGGTTGCCTAGGGGTGTGTTTCTTACTGTGGGGGGGCGTGGCTGTCAGCTAGTGAATGCTGATCTCTGCTCCAATCACAGGGAGCAGAGATCGGCGTCACTAGTTGCTAGGCAGAACGGGGAGATGCTGTTTATCTCGGCATCTCCCCGTTCAGCCTTCCCGTGAGACGATCGCGGGGGTCCCCGCGGCGATCGAGTCCGCGGGGACCGCGATTGGACTCACGGGGGTCCCGACCGACGCGGGAGCGCGCCGCTCCCGGCGCGCTCCCGATGGCACGGACAGGCTAAAGGAAGGACTTATATATACGCCCTCCTGCCTGTACGTGCCATTCTGTCGACGTATATCGTCGTGCGCCTGTCGGCAAGTGGTTAAAATGAGCACTTTTGATTTTGAACGTTCGTGTCCCATAGACTTTAATGGGCTTCTAAAGTTTGCGCAAATTTTCGTTCCTTTCGCAGGTTCTGGTGCGAACCGAACCGGGGGTGTTCGGCTCATCCCTAATTGTGAAAATTCCAATACAGCCCAGTGGAGTTTGTAGTAGTATATATGGTCTATGATTTTAGTGTGTATTTTGCTGTGAATAAGGCTACTTGCCAAAACATGTAAGCATTTTATCTACTCCTGTGCAAGAAATAAAGATATTCATATAGATATTGGAGCTGCTGGCTACTACTTTTGCTTTATGAAGAAAGAACAACGTTCGCACTCAGGTGGAAAGAAGATACCATGTTAGATAGAAAGAAAGGTTTTGGTCTCAAAGCCACTTTGTCCTTTTGCAAAAAAAGAAAATGGCAATTTACAGGAAAGAACTACTAACTCAGAAACACGTCTAACAGATGTAATGGCTACCGGAAAGCAACCTTAAAAGTGAAGTCTTACAATTAAATACACTTACACTTAACTAATTTGGTTAAGAGAGCATTGGGTTGAGATAACAAGGTGACACAAAAGGTGAAATTGAGGGATGTATATGAGCAACTCCCTGAAGAAAAGTCTTCATAAGTGATTGCAAAACAATAGGTTTCTGGAATAAAAGGGATAAGGCAAAATAATGTCCCTTAAGAGTACTTAGGTCCAGATACTCAAAACCAGTCTAAAGAAAGGCCAAAAGATCAGAGACAGACTCAGCTTCCTCAGTCTATCATTCGTATTTTGGTTGTGACTCAGCTTCCTGTCCTCACATCGGGCAAAGTAAGCTTTCAATGTGAGATGGTAAAGCTTGTGAGAGTTGGATTTTCTTGCTTTGAGCAAGATAGAAATAACAGAGTCAAAAATACCCCTATCCATTAGGACTTGTGTTTTAACTGCTATTAAAGTCAGCGACTGAAGGAGGACAGAATAGGGGGCCTTGGGTCAATAAGTCTGGTCTGATTCAAAGAGGTCAAGGCTCATCTGCCAGAAATCTGATTGTCTGTGAACAACATTCTTGGTGGCAACTGAAAATCACTGGAATTCTTTCCTCCTCTAGCTTGTGCAGAAGTTGAGGGAGACCTCCTACTGCGAAGGATTGAGGACACCTGGCCTTAGTTAAGAATTTGTCCAGCGGGTTGTTGAACCTAGAGGCTAGGATATATACAGTATGTGTGATGCTAATGGGCAAGCGATCCAATAGGGTAATGTCATTTATTAGCAAATTATATATTTTTTTCTTTGTAAATGTAATTTATTTTTAGTACATCCTACAGATTCCAAGCATGTTATTTAAAATCAATTCTGACCATTTTCAAGGATAATAAGAAAGGGAATTTTAAACAAAGGGGAGCAGAGCAATATCCTGAGGGGCATATACCAATGCAAGAAACAATTTAAAAAAAATCTATTCAGTGAGGAGCAGCTCTTTTAATGAAATTGACATGAAAGATTAAAATGACTCGGCTCCCACTCTCCCAAACCCAATGTGGGTATGTTTGAATCGTCCCTACTCAGCATGGCTTTGCTAAGTCACAGTGCATCACATGTCAAAGGGTGGTCAAATTTTGATCAGTGTGTGGGCTCTGCTGCTTGACAGAAGTCTTATTGATTTCTATCCAAGAGACATGCAGCAAAATGTTTCACTGATCAGCAGCTGCATCTGCCAAGAGGTTAGAGAGAGAGGTTATAAAATGTATCAGAGAGGTATTACTGTTTTTTGTTTTTAGTTTTACAATATAAATGTTTTTTTTATTTATTTTTTCATGACATCGGTTCTCTATGAAAATTTTACTTGCCATCACTGGATCCAAGTTTTTGGTTCTGAGGTACATAAAGGACACAAAGACATGAGCATCTAAAAAAAGTATGTATTTCTTTTCAACATAGTTTGAATTTCAGTGAATTAAGAAACTAGCTTTTGGTTGAAATAGGCAGCAAGAACATTTAAAAATTATGTAACAAATCATGAAATACCGAACTAACTTTTTCCGCAAAGAGGAAATGGTTTATGTAATGTATCTGGTAACTTGAATTGACATATTTATGCATGTTACGTTAATAAGATACAACTTTGTAATAATGTAGTACCATAGAGTCAAGCAGGATGTACAAGGTCACAGGCACTAATTGTTTTAACAGACACAAATGAGCCTTGAAAACCAACTCCATAGCTCAATCTTGCCCCGTACAGGTTGGACAGTTTTTTATGTCCCCAAATGATACCAGTCCTGGGCCAGACATATGGATTGTATTCCCATGGATAGAAGACTATGAGATGCTAATATGTACTGTAACTGCACTTTTTTAGGAGTTCAACAAGAGTTACTGTATAGGCTTATATAAAGCTCCACATAAGGCATCTGGACCACCTGCTTGCAGTGGTGGGCTACAAAAAGTTTGTGTGTCTTGAAACCATCTGCCAACATATCTGTTTAACAAAAGGTGTCTCTTCCAGGCAGTCACCTAAAAGACTTTAGACACTGAGGCATGTCAAGTTGTGGGAGGGTAAAATCAGAGCAGATAAAGTGCTTGCTTTTACTTCAAGATTTATGCTATATTTATGTAGTGCTACCCTAGCAGGAGTCTCTTGGTAGATTGGGTTCTTGGTTCTTCTGCCTTGACTCTGAGAACAACCTCAGCCCCATTGACATACCAGGTTAAGTAAATGGATACTGCACTGCTAACAAATAACGTTTACCGTAATATTAAAAAACAAACATCAGACTGGATAGTGGTAAATGAAACCAATATATTGTCACGGGTTGCAGTATGCACATACATGAGTAAGTATAGGATTAGGTCAATCATAATTCACTAGACAATATGTTCACTAGGCATATAGCCTCCTGTTCGGTTCGCAGCAGAACATGCGAACAGGCAAAAAATTTGTCAGAACACACAAACACTGTTAAAGTCTATGGGACACGAACATGAAAAATCAAAAGTGCTAATTTTAAAGGCTTATATGCAAGTTATTGTCATAAAAAGTGTATTATACACCTATTATGTGCAGTCTATTTAATCTGTCCTTTGCACAATCCTTCACTAAGTTGTTGGTACATTTAAAGGAGATTATACAATTCAATTGTAATGGATGAAAAATAATCATATACATGGCACGTTTCATTGAGTTTTAAAAGCTTTTGATCCACTGGGAATTGCAAATCACTAAATTTCTGTTGCTGGGTTTGACAGTTGTAAGCAGATAGTGGCGACCGCCAAGCCTTTAGGCGGGGGGGTTCACACTTGTACGACAAACGCTTCGACATTGGGAGCTCATGTCGCATGACGTGTGAAAATCAATGTCTCCCTATGAGAGCTGTCTTAACTGGTCTGACACAAGTCAGTCCGACTTTGAAAATGCTCCCTGCACTACTTTGGTCCGACTTTGATTCTACTTCAGCCCATTGTATATCACTGAAGAGCGGATCAAAGTCGGATCGCTGTCCTAACTGATTGGGGTTGCGCCCCCGAAACGTGTCAGCCATTCAGTCATTTGGGGTACCATCCGATTTTCCTGTCATCAGGTCCTGTCTGCAGTTGCCAAGAGATGCAGTTTGACTGATAGGAAAAGCCTTTATATATGCTCGTTTGTGAGTAGTACCATTGCTTTTAAATATTTTTAATAAAACTTTTATATTGGTAATGCACTAGGTCAGGGCGCCCTCCTTCTTTTCTTTTTTCTCCTAGTTTCATGAACACCCATTGTTCTGAGGAGGGCTGCAAGATCGTAGACTTTGCCTTAACCACTTCAGCCCCGGACCAATTGTCAGCTTAAGGACCAGAGGTCTTTTTTCAATTTCGCACTGCACTACTTTAACTGGTAATTGTGCGGTCATGCAATTTTGTAACGAAACGAAATTTGCGTCCTTTTCTTCCCACAAATAGAGCTTTCTTTTGATGGTATTTGATTGCCTCTGTGATTTTTATTTTTTGCGATATAAACGGAAAAAGAGCGAAAATTTTGAAAAAAAAAGAGATTTTCTACTTTTTGTTATAAAAAAAATCTAATAAACTCAATTTTAGTCAAACATTTGGGCCAAAATGTATTCAGCCACATGTCTTTAGTAAAAAAAATGCCAATAAGCGTATATTTATTGGTTTGCGCAAAAGTTATAGCGTCTACAAACTAGAGTACATTTTCTGGAATTTACACCGCTTTTAATTTATGACTGCCTATTTCATTTCTTGAGGTGCTAAAATGGCAGAGAAGTACAAAACCCCCCCAAATGACCCCATTTTGGAAAGTAGACACCCCAAGCTATTTGCTGAGAGGCATGTTGAGCCCATTGAATATTTTTTTTTTTAGTCCCAAGTGATTGAATAAAGACAAAAATAAAAAATAATTTTTTTTTTCTTCAAAAAGTTGTCACTAAATGATATATTGCTCACACATGCCATAGTTATATGTGGAATTGCACCCCAAAATACATTTTGCTGCTTCTCCCGAGTATGGGGATACCACATGTGTGGGACTTTTTGGGAGCCTAGCCGCGTACGGGGCCCCGAAACCCAAGCACCGCCTTCAGGATTTCTAAGGGTGCAAATTTTTGATTTCACTCCTCACTACCTATCACAGTTTCGAAGGCCATAAAATGCCAAAATAGCACAAAACCCCCCAAATGACCCCATTTTGGAAAGTAGACACCCCAAGCTATTTGTTGAGAGGCATGGTGAGTATTTTACAGCTCTCATTTGTTTTTGAAAATGAAGAAAGTAAAGAAAAAAAATTTTTTTTTTTCTTTTTTCAATTTTCAAAACTTTGTGACAAAAAGCGACATCTGCAAAATACTCACAATACCTCTCAGCAAATAGCTTGGGGTGTCTACTTTCCAAAATGGGGTCATTTTGGGGGGTTTTATGCCATCTGGGCATTCCATGGCCTCCGAAACTGTGATTGGCAGTGAGAAGTGAAATAAAAAAATTACTCCCTTAGAAAGCCTGAAGGCGGTGCTTGGTTTTTGGGGTTCCGTACGCAGCTAGGCTCCCAAAAAGTCCCACACATGTGGTATCCCCGTACTCAGGAGAAGCAACAGAATGTATTTTGGGGTGTATTTCCACATATGCCCATGACATGTTTGAGCAATATATCATTTAGTGACAACTTTTTGTAAAAAAAATATATATATATTTTTTTTTTTCATTATTCAATCTCTTGGGACAAAAAAAAAAAATATTTAATGGGCTCAACATTGCTCTCAGCAAATAGCTTGGGGTGTCTACTTTCCAAAATGGGGTCATTTGGGGGGGGTTTGAACTGTCCTGGCATTTTATGCACAACATTTAGAAGCCTATGTCACACGTCACCCACTCTTCTAACCACTTGAAGACAAAGCCCTTTCTGACACTTTTTGTTTACATGAAAACATATTTTTTTTTTGCAAGAAAATTACGTTGAACCCCCAAACACTATATATATTGTTAAAGCAAAGGCCCTACAGATTAAAATGGTGGGTGTTGCATTTTTTTTTTCCACACAGTATTTGCGCAGCGATTTTTCAAACGCATTTTTTGTGGAAAAAAATACACTTTTTTTTATTTTAATGCACTAAAACACACTATATTGCTCAAATTTTTGATGAAATAAAAAATATGATCTTAGGCCGAGTACATGGATACCAAACACGACATGCTTTAAAATTGCGCACAAACACGCAGTGGCGACAAACTACATACATTTTTAAAAGCCTTTAAAAGCCTTTACATGATACCACATTAGATTCACGGAGGAGGTCTACTGCTAAAATTACTGCCCTCGATCTGACCTTCGCGGTGATACCTCACATGCATGCTGCAATTGCTGTTTACATATGACGCCAGACCAACGCTTGTGTACGCCTTTGCGCAAGAGAAGGGGGGGCAGGGGTGCTTTTTTTTTTTTTTTTTTTTTTAGTTTTTTTTTTATTTATTTAGCTTTTTTATTCTATTTTTAAACTGTTCCTTCCATTTTTTTTCTTTGTTATGATTTTTATTGTTATCTCAGGGAATGTAAATATCCCCTATGATAGCAATAGGCAGTGACAGGTACTCTTTTTTTGAAAAAATTGGGGTCTATTAGACCCTAGATCTTTCCTCTGCCCTCAAAGCATCTGACCACACCAAGATTGGTGTGATAAAATGCTTTCCCAATTTCCCAATGGCGCGGTTTATATCCGGGAGGGGGGACATTCCCTCCTACTGCTTGTAAAAGCAGTCTAGAGGCTAATTACCCGCTAGAATTGCTTTTACATGAAAGCCGATCACTGGCTGAAAAGAATGATACCAAGATGATACCTAAACCTGCAGGCATCATTCTGGTATAACCATTCAAAGTCCAGCAACATACTGGACATATATTGTAATCTTTTTTTTTTTCATGCAGCCTCTTGGCTGAACGAAAAAAAGAGATTGATTGGTGGGTATGCCCACCATTAGAATACCTCCCTTCATCCACCCACTTCTAATGATGGGCATACATGCACCATTTATATATGCCGATGCATGGGGCATCCTCCCGCAAAAGTTATGCCGTGTACACACGGTCGGAATTTCGACCGTATGTACGTGGCATTAGGAGCCAATCGCTCCTCCCCGCCCCCTGCTGCCCCCATGCTTCGGCATATATGCTCTTTTTTTTAACTGTGGTGGTGAAATCACCTCCTACAGCGTTGGAGTCGCGGCTTTATGTATCGTGGGAGCAAACGCTGTTGCTGTCAAGATAAATAAATCCGCGCTGCAACTGAATGGCGCACCTGAAAACAAAAAAATGCTTAACACTAAAACACAGTAAACAAAATTACATACCTGAAAAGCAAGCATGATAAAACATGATAAAACATAATAAAACATTGCAGAATAGAATGGAGTAAAAAAAGAGCAACAATAGAGAGAGAGAGAGAACAATAAAACGACAACTATTTTTGTTTTTTTTATTTTTTTGAGATTCACAGGTAAAAAAGCTCCTGACTGTTAGCGACTGAATCAAAACGCTACCACAAAAAAAATGTTAGCGATCGCAGGGATCAGGCCTGACTCTGCGAACACTGCAGTTATGTGTGCTTAGTGTTTTGTAAGTGACAGTGATCGATCGATACTGCACTTGGGTGGGCTGGGCTGGGCGGAGGCGGAAAACGCAGGTGCTAGCAGGTATCTGGGCTGATCCCGCTAACAATGCGTTTTTTTGGAACCCTAAACTGCTGGGACGCTAGTATAGATCTGATCAGATCAGATATTGATCTGTTCAGATACTATACCACTAAGGGAGGTGTATGCTTTGCGCGTGGGTGTTTGCGGTACTGGCACTAACCTGGGGCGACGCAGACCTTATTTGACCCTAAAACCTAATTGATATCACCCGCCGGGCGATCAGGGGGTTAAACCGTTATTGGGTAATAAATGGCGGGTGCCCTGACAGTATAAAAAACAAGCTAACTAACCAGCGTCACCCGTAACAGTAATACAAAAAAAAACTGGTTACCTAGCGACACTAATGCAGGGATCAGAAAAACGATCGCTTAGTGACACTGGCAAAAGGGGGTGAAAGGGTTAACTAGGGGCAATCAGGGGGTTAAACCTTTATTAGGTAATATATGGGGGTACCTGACGCTATATAAAAACCTGACGGGGAACCTAAATAACGAAATAACTAACTGGCTAACCAGCGTCACCAGTGACATTTTATACGGTGATCACTGGTGAAAGGGTTAACTCTAGGGGCAATCAGGGGGTTAAAACCTTTATTTAGGTTGTAATATGGGGGTACCTGACCTATAAACCTATTTATGAACCTATATAAACATGGCGGTTAACCTAAAAAAAAACTGGTTACCTAGCGACACTAATGCAGCGATCAGAAAAACGATCGCTTAGTGACACTGGCAAAAGGGGGTGAAAGGGTTAACTAGGGGCAATCAGGGGGTTAAACCTTTATTAGGTAATATATGGGGGTACCTGACGCTATATAAAAACCTGACGGGGAACCTAAATAACGAAATAACTAACTGGCTAACCAGCGTCACCAGTGACAGTTATACGGTGATTACTGGTGAAAGGGTTAACTCTAGGGGCAATCAGGGGGTTAAAACCTTTATTTAGGTTGTAATATGGGGGTACCTGACCTATAAAACTATTTATGAACCTATATAAAACATGGCGGTTAAAATAAAAAAAAAATGGTTACCTAGCGACACAATGCAGCGATCAGAAAAACGATCGCTTAGTGACACTGGCAAAAGGGGGTGAAGGGGTTAACTAGGGGCAATCAGGGGGTTAAACCTTTATTAGGGGGGGGTAGGGGGCTACCTAGGACCTAAAACTAACTGCCCTGACAGTTATTACAGTCACACTGACACTAAATGCAGTGATCAGTAAATAAATGATCACTGCAATTAGTGACACTGTGACTGGGGGGGGAGGGGGTGATCTGGGGGGTGATCAGGGGGTGACAGGGGGGTTTTTGTGTGCCTAACTGTACTGGTGTCAGTGTAGTGTTGTGCACTAACCTTAACATGTTCGCCGCTCGGCGTCTCCGGTCACATAGACCGGCGCACCGAGCGTGACATCACTTCCGCCTTCCTGTCTATACAATAGACAGGAAGGGGAAGCTTTTCATTCGCCAGGAGCGATCGCGAGGGGGTGGCCAGAAACCACTGGCCGTCCCCTCGTCCCGGATCGCTCCTGAAGCGATGCCGACCGTCCCCGCCGGCGGAGGGGGGTCCGATCGGACCCCCCAACCGCCTAAAGAATGGCACGTACAGGTACGTGGTTCTGCCTGTACGTGCCATTCTGCCGACGTATATCTACATGGGGCGGTCGGCAAGTGGTTAAACCAAAGAGTGGATTACACCATTCGTGTATAGCAAAACACCATAGCGCAGGAGATTATTGTTTTGTTTTCAAAGACACTTTTAGCCAGGCAGGTGACTCACTGAGCTCAGTCCATTTTATATATATATATATATATATATATATATATATACAGGCTTGTATATATATAGTCTAGCCAAGCCTATACCTGACTAGGCCATTGCATTAATGCGTGTTCAAAGACACTTTCAGCCAGGCAGGTGACTCACTGAGCTCAGTCCATTTTATATATATATACAGACTTGTATATATATATATAGTCTAGCCAAGCCTATTCCTGACTAGGCCATTGCCTGAGTGCGTGTTCAAGGACACTTTCAGCCAGGCAGGTGACTCACTGAGCTAAGTCCATTTAATATATATATATATATATATATATATATATATATATATATATACAGGCTTGTATATATATATATATATATATATATATATATATATATAGTCTAGCCAAGCCTATGCCTGACTAGGCCATTGCCTGAGTGCGTGTTCAAAGACACTTTCAGCCAGGCAGGTGACTCACTGAGCTGCCAAGCCTATACCTTACTGTAGGCCAGGGGTGCCCAACCAGTGGCCCAGGGGCCACATGTGGCCCGCGGAACCCACTGATGTGGCCCACGTCCTCCTGCTCTGGGATGGAATAGAATAGAATACTGTTATTTCTAGTAAGTTTATTACTAAAATCACAGTGTATATATGGGTATATCTTTTCTGCAGTGGTTGTTTTCAAACTAATCCGCAGGTGCAGAGCAGTGCACCTGAGGGTTACCTGCACTAAGCCATAGGCCCCTTTCACATGATCAGTCCGACCCAATTGGACCCTCCATTCACCTCTAAGGAGTAGCAGATGCAAATGGACTTGTGTCTGTTTACAAACACCTACCTTCAATCCGATCCGCAAAAAAGTAGAGTGGGCTCTATAGAGTAGAGTGGGCTGCCATGCACCCGCTCTGCTGATTGTGGCCCGCGACCGGTTACCAAGTCGCTTAGGCGGCCCTCGCTCTTCAAAAGGTTGGGCACCCCTGCTGTAGGCCATTCCTGGTGTACTGTTTTTAGTAAACTTCAGGCGTTGTTTTGCTAATCTAATTGTACAGTATGTCTGGAAGGCCACCAAGGAGAGGCAGATGCTCACAGGCCACTACAAGAGGGCATGGTAAAACAAAAAAAAAACGCGCTGTCTAAATGGTATTAGCTGCCAGCACAGCAGACTCACTGCAAAAATAAAGCAAAATAATATAAATATAGTGCAGCGCTAGAGGCTATGAATGATAATATTCAAGTCAACTCAGAAGTGACAATCCAAAGTGACCAATGAATTTATGATAACTCAATAGTGATCAATGTGTATGATATAAAGCAACTTGCATCACATAATATATCATAGAACTCTATATCTAATATACAGTGGTGTGAAAAAGTGTTTGCCCCCTTCCTCATTTCCTGTTCCTTTGCATGTTTGTCACACTTAAGTGTTTCGGAACATCAAACCAATTTAAACAATAGTCAAGGACAACACAAGTAAACACAAAATGCAATTTGTAAATGAAGGTGTTTATTATTAAAGGTGAAAAAAAATCCAAACCATCATGGCCCTGTGTGAAAAAGTGATTGCCCCCTAAACCTAATAACTGGTTGGGCCACCCTTAGCAGCAACAACTGCAACCAAGCGTTTGCGATAACGTGCAATGAGGCTTTTACAGCGTCTTGGAGGAATTTTGGCCCACTCATCTTTGCAGAATTGTCCTAATTCAGTTACATTAGAGGGTTTTCGAGCATGAACGGCCTTTTTAAGGTCATACCACAACATCTCAATAGGATTCAGGTCAGGACTTTGGCTAGGCCACTCCAAAGTCTTCATTTTGTTTTTCTTCAGCCATTCGGTGGTGGACTTGCTGGTGTGTTTAGGATCATTGTCCTGCTGCAGAACCCAAGTTCGTTTCAGCTTGAGTACACGAACAGATGGTCGGACATTCTCCTTCAGGATCTCTTGGTAGACAGCAGAATTCATAGTTCCTTTTATCACGGCAAGTCTTCCAGGTCCTGAAGCAGCAAAACAGCCCCAGACCATCACACTACCACCACCATATTTTACTGTTGGTATAATGTTCTTTTTCTGAAATGCAGTGTTCCTTCTACGCCAGATATACTTGGACACACACCTTCCAAAGAGTTCCACTTTTGTCTCATCGGTCCACAGAATGTTGTCCCAAAAGTCTTGGGGATCATCAAGATGTGTTGTGGAGAAATTGAGACGAGCTTTGATGTTCTTTTTGCTCAGCAGTGTTTTTCTCCTTGGAACTCTGCCATGCAGGCCATTTTTGCCCAGTCTTTTCCTGATGGTGGAGGCATGAACGCTGACCTTAACTGAGGCAAGTGACGCCTGCAGTTCCTTGGACGTTGTTGTGGGGTCTTTTGTGACCTCTTGGATGAGTCGTCGCTGCGCTCTTGGGGTAATTTTGGGTGGCCGGCCACTCCTGGGAAGGTTCACCACTGTTCCATGTCTTCGCCATTTGTGGATAATGGCTCTCACTGTGGTTCGCTGGATTCCCAAAGCTTTGGAAATGGCTTTATAACCCTTTCCAGACTGATAGATCTCAATTACTTTCTTTCTCAATTGTTCCTGAATTTCTTTGGGTCTCGGCATGATGTGTAGCTTTTAAGGATCTTCTGGTGGACCTTACTGTGTCAAGCAGCTCCTATTTAAGTGATGCCTTGATTGTGAACAGGTGTGGCAATAATCAGGCCTGGGTGTGGCTAGAGAAATTGAACTCAGGTGTGGACAACCACAGTTATAGTATGTTTTAACAAGGGGGGCAATCACTTTTTCACACAGGGCCATGATGGTTTGGATTTTTTTTCACCTTTAATAATAAACACCTTCATTTACAAATTGCATTTTGTGTTTACTTGTGTTGTCCTTGACTATTGTTTAAATTGGTTTGATGTTCCGAAACACTTAAGTGTGACAAACATGCAAAGGAACAGGAAATGAGGAAGGGGGCAAACACTTTTTCACACCACTGTAGTTGTGCAATAATGTATATCCCCACTGTACCAAAAAAATAAAAATAAAAAGCAACAGTGCAATATAAATCATATAAAGGCATAAGTCTGACTAAGCAGACATATTATAGTCCATAAAACATCAAAATAAGTGACAAAGTGAAATGTCTTGAAATAATGAAGTGACTTGTGTAAGTTGACTGCAGAAATCCACCACCATATGGAGAGAGGCTTACCAGATACTTTGGACCCAACTAGGCATATACCTAATGAGTCTCGCGTGCTTGTTGGTGTAAACACACCCAAAGGAATATATGGCAACTTCCGAAATCCAAAATACACCAGAGCGGACAGAGTGTGACCTGGACTGGATGCTGTGGATATCCACCATATAGGATAGCTAAAGGACAGTAGTTTTTCCCCATACAGTATGGACCAAAGGAGAAAAAAAGAGGAGCCTCGTAGTGTGATACCGTCTTACAAAACGTTTATTCAAAAAAAACATAAAATGGGTACTCACATGTGAGAAGACATATGAAAGCATAAAATTGAAATCTGGCAACGCAGTGGCATCAGCAAGCCCTTCCCGATGAGTTCCTCCTAAACAGGCATCATCTGGGGGTGCTGGCTCACTGCGGCCACTGCGTATTTATAAGTTATGGGGTACTCACAATGAGGGTCAGCTCCCTGACTGCCGGAATATGTATAGAAATTACTTCCGGTATCTCAAAAATGGCGCCCATGGCTTGCACTCCAAGCCTCTTTTTGGTGCATATATCCGGTCTTATTATATTTATGACCGGAATTGTGTGTTAAAAATATATATATAAATATATCCACAGGACTCCCTGCATTTAGACAGAATGACTAAAAAGCCAAACGACACTCATGTCCCACTAGACGCGACAAACTCCAAACGAGAGAGCGGACATTAAGTCTGACCTCGGGAATATGGCCGCCAAACCGGAAGTGAAGTCCTCTATAGGACGCCCCCAATGGACGTCGTGCCGATGAGCCGCAAAGCGGCTCAAGCCTCACTCCCGCTCTAGGACTGACCTCCCACCACACTGCGCAGTGTGTAGTGGGCAGACCGAAACTGTATTAACGATGAGACGCCTGATTGGATGTGAGGTTGGTGGACCGCATAGCGTCCCAAACCTCACTGTCAGCACGGACATATCCAGCCTCCTGAGCATCACCAATACTAGGCATAGAACACAAGGGCGGATCTAACAGTAAAATTATAAACTTATTACCAAACATGTAAAATCATATACCCTATTAAGATCACATTAAAAATGAACCTCTAGCAGGGAACTGACCCAATTGTGTGTTCCCATTTAATTATTGAATGTTACAAAATAAAACGGGACAATATATGCAATAAAAAAATAAAAATAAGACATATAGGAACAGAGATACAAGTGCCATACTCCCAATAAGTACATAATAAACAAAGACCATATTAGGCCATGCTAATAAAATATGAGGAGTGGGTGATGTGGAATTTATGCTTTATTCAAAAAGGCATTTATATCCCATTCCACATTGATACCCCAGGGCTGGTATGATTGGAGCGCGAATATCCAATATGTTTCAAGTTGTGAAACACCTCTAGTTAGAGCACCACCCCTTCAAGGCGGGACGTAACTATCGATCACCAAGAAACTAGTACCTTTAGGGTTACGATCATGGCACTCCCTATAGTGTCTTGGGACCGTATATTTAACGTCACCGCTCTTGATCTTGGAGATATGTCCTCCCACTCTAGTGGAAAACGTATGCGTAGTGCGTCCAATATACTGTTTTCCGCACGGACCACATATCTTGAAGCACACGTGTGAAATCCTTTTATCTGGTATGTGCGGTTGGTAACAGTTGAGCTAAACTGAAGGGTTTTTGACTTTCCCTTTGTATTGTGACAACACACAGTACATTTTTTACATGTGTAATAGCCCTTTAGATCATGGAAAAAGACAGGACGTACCGGAGGATTTATTATATTTAGCGCTATCTTACTTCGGAGTGAGGGAACTCCCCGGAATGTAATTTTAGCACGTTCAGGTATTAGAGGACGTAGGACTTTATCAGTCCTCAGCACGTTCCAATATCTGTTCAAAATCATTTGTATGTCTCTATGTTGAACAGAGTATGAAGTCAGAACAGACCATTTATATGAACTATCACGTTCTCTAGGGGGACGCTCAAATAATAAACTCCTTTCTGTCTCCAAAACCTCCTGGTATTGTTTCTGCACAGACGTCGGATACCCTTTGTCGAGAAATTTATCTCTCAACACATGGGCCTGTTGTTTAAAATATCTACATCTGTGCAGTTCCTGCGAAGTCTCAAAAACTGACTTTTAGGAACGGCCTTAAGCCACGATTGATGATGACAACTGTCGATAGGTATAAAGCCGTTCCTATCGGTCGGCTTGAAAAATGTTTGGAACTCCCATCTGCCGGAATCAATCTTAATTTCCAAATCTAAGAAATGAACACTAATTGCACTCAACTCATAGGTTAAGGAAATCTTGCGGTCATTAATCCCTCTACTTGTCAGTAGAAAGAGGTTGACAACTTAAGGATGATCCCCCACCCTACTCTAAGAATAGAGATATTAACACACGTACCCCAGCCCAGACACAGAGGGGTGGTGGTAACAACCCAAATAGGAGGAGAGGAAGGTGCCATTCCAGAGGTAACCATCGAGACTCTGGTCCTAACCCCCATAGGGTGTATGATCACTATTCCCAATATAATTCCCCCTCTCAACGGAATGAATATTCCGCCGTTTATAATGGGCAAATGCGTACCCCTAACCGTCCCTATCCTGCCAATCACAATAGATTCGCTCCTTTACAGCGTACTTATAATGACGATTATCGTCATTATATAGCAGACGAATTTGATCTTTCTTTGTATAGTCAAAACCAATATGATTATCAATCATAAAATAATCAGGTTTTTCAGCAGGATACTCAGGGTCGAAAAAGGGCTCAAGAAGCAAAATAGGCCATAGAGGCGGTAGGAGAATTCAGAGGAAAAAGGAGAAGAGTATAGTTGGCCAAGGAGTATTTAATTTGAGCTCAAAGACATTAACAAACGATGAATTATCTATTTTGGATAAGGGCCTTAAATATGCCCCTTTCAAAGAAATTGGATAAATTCCACACTTTTATTGATGTACAGAAATTTATTAGAAAAATAAACATTAAGCCCGGGTTCACACCAGGCCCCCAGTTACAGACCGTGTATTGTGCCACCTAGACAGTGTACACCTGAAGCTACCCCAATTGCTGGTGTTCTCATCTCCTGCAGGCCATTAATATGTCGGGAAGGCCAACAAGGAGAGGCAGACAGTCATGAGGCAATAAAAGAGGGCAAGCAGGCTCTGTGTCTAGAGGCAACAGTGCTGGTCGTGGACGCGGTGCATCCTCATCAGCCCGTGGCCACGGGACACGCTTGTCCTTATTTTCATCAGCTGGACGTGTTGAGCCGCAACATGCCGAAGACTTGGTAGAGTGGATGACCAAGCCCTCCTCATCCTCCTCATCCTCTCTCACCCAGGCTCAGGGTACTGGCAAAGCAGCTGCCAACGCGGCCTCTTCCCTCATCTCAATGGCATCAGTCACTCCTTCCCTAGACCCACCATGTCCTCCTGAGGAGTCCCCCGAACTGTTTGAGCACAGTGTTGGGTACATTCTCCAGGAGGATGCACAGTGTTTTGAAGGCTCTGATGATGATACCCGGCTAGAGGAAGGCAGTAGCATGAGCCCAGAGAGTGGGGATGCCCAAGAAGGACAGAAATTTGGCAGTCATGTTCCACCAGCTGCAGCATACTGCCATGTTTGCTCCAGTGATGAGGAGGGAGGGGATAATGAGGTCACTGACTCCACGTGGGTGCCTGATAGGAGAGAGGAGGAGGCACATCTCCAACGAGGTAGGATGCCCTCCGAGGCCAGCTTAAGGGCAGCACACCGACTGAATCACACCACAGAGCTCCGTCTGAGGGAGCTGAGGGAGCTGCCTCTGCGCGTTACTCCAAAAGTTCTTTGGTGTGGGCCTTTTTTGAGATGAGTGCATCAGATCGCACCGCTGCTATTTGCAACATATGTCTCAAGCATATCTCACGTGGCCAAAACATCAGCCGCTTGGGCACCACATGCTTGACCAGACATATGTTGACCTGCCATGCAGTTCATTGGCAAGTGTACCTTAAAGACCCACACCAAAGAACAAAGCGGACTTCTCCTTGCTCCTCATCAGCAGGGATCTCCAACCCCACTATACCTTCAGTCCTCTCTGAAACCTGCACTGAGAGGAATGAAGGTGTAGAATTAGGCGTGTCACAGCCAAGTACTTGCGGGCAATCTGCTAGCGGTACACCGACGTCCGATTGTAGCAGGCAAATTTCCCTGCCCCAGCTGCTGAATGATAGCTTGGCTAAATTGCTAGCACTTCAACTGCTGCCTTTTCAGTTGGTAGACTCGGCCCCCTTCCGTGAGTTTGTGCAAACGCCACTTTTTATCACGGAAGGCAATTCTGGCTCTCTACCGGCATGTGGGCATGTGGGCATGTGGAAGGCAATGTCCATGCCTCGCTGGACAGGGCGGTCAGTGGTAAGGTGCATATTACCGCTGACTCATGGTCCAGGAGGCATGGACAGGGAAGTTACCTATCTTTCACGGCCCATTGGGTGACTCTTCTGGCAGCTGGGAAGGATGCAGGACAAGGTGCAGTAGTGTTGGAGGTTGCTCCGCCACGACGCCTCCAAAATGTTACTACTGGTGATTGTGATACACCTCTCTCCTCCACCCCCTCCTCTTCTTCTTCCACCATGGCCTCTTCCTGTGCTTTGTCCTCAGAACCAGCGGTGCTCTGTAGGCGTTCAAGGGGCTACGCAAGTACGCAGGCAAAAAGATGCCATGCCATGCTTGCGCTGCTGTGCTTGGGGGACAGGAGCCACACTGGGGCAGAGGTTCTGGCAGCTCTGAAGGGGCAGGCTCAGAGGTGGTTGATGCCATGCCAGCTTAAGCCAGGAATGGTGGTTTGCAACAATGGCACCAACCTCCTCTCCGCCCTCCGACAGGGACAACTGACCCATGTGCCCTGTGTGGCTCACGTCCTTAACTTGGTGGTGCAGCGGTTCTTGTGCAGGTACCCGGGCCTACTGGATGTCCTGAGGCAGGCCAGGAAAGTCTGTGTGCATTTTTGACGGTCATATAATGCCAGTGCTCGGCTAGCTGAGCTCCAAAAGGAATTGAACCTGGCCAAGAACCACCTAATCTGTGACATGCCCACCAGGTGGAACTCAACATTGGCCATGCTGCAGCGGCTGCATGCGCAGCAGAGGGCCATCAATGAGTACCTGTGTGACTATGGCACCAGGACAGGGTCAGGGGAGCTTGTTTTTTTCCCCCACGCCAGTGGGCCATGATCAGGGATGCATGCACTGTCCTGTCACCATTTGAGGAGGCCACAAGGATGGTGAGCAGTGACAGTGCATACATCAGTGACACTGTACCTCTTGTCTACCTGTTGGAGCACACGCTTCGTGGGATAATGGACAGGGCACTTGAGGCAGAACAGAGGGAGGAAGAGGAGGACTTCCTTGCTTCTCAAGGCCCCCTTTATCCAGCCAGTGTTCCTGCTGGCCCGCCGATCACACAGGAAGGGGATGAGGAGGATTGTGTCAGCATGGAGGTGGAGCCTGGCACTCAGCATCAACAGCAGGATTTTAGATATCATTTACAGTCCCAAGAAACCCGTGGACTTGTACGTGGCTGGGAGGAGGTGGCTGTGGATCATGTCGTCCTTAGTGACACAGAGGACTCCGGACGAATGCCTCAGCTAACCTATGCTACTTGCCCTCCCTGATCCTGCAAAGCCTGCGGTAGGATCCTCGTATTCAGCGGATCAAGGAGAGGGATCATTACTGGCTGGCAACTCTCCTTGATCCATGGTACAAGGTTAAGGTTGCGGACCTTATCTTGCCGTCGTAGAGGGAGCAGAGGATTAGACATCTCCGGGAGGCCTTGCAGAAAGGTCTGTGCAACGTGTTCCCAGAGACTGGGAGGTTCCAAATTCCTGGTCCTGGACAACGTGTTGCTGAGGCTTCGGTCAGTCAAAGAAGGAGGGGTGGAGAAGGTGGCCGTCTGACCGATGCGTTCAGACAATTTTTTAGTCCGCAGCCCCATGGTATGATCGGTTCCAGCAACCATCGCCAGCGTCTGATTTACATGGTCCAGGAATACCTAGGGGCAAGGTCAGACTTGGAAACATTTCCCACCGAAAATCCTCTGGGTTACTGGGTCTTGAGGATGGATCACTGGCCAGAGCTTGCACAGTATGCAATTGAGCTACTGGCCTGTCCTGCATCCAGCGTTCTTTCGGAACGCACATTCAGTGCTGCTGGAGGCTTTGTAGCCGATCACAGGGTGCGCCTGTCCACCGACTCGGTTGATCGACTGACCTTCATAAAGATGAATCAGTTTTGGATCACCACCAGCTACCAAGCACCTGAAGCTGATGTAACCGAATATTTTTTTTTTGAAATGTCAGATCCCTTCAAGACTGCCTATGCTGATGCTGAGTCACTATCCTTTTATGCTGACGGACTACCCTCTTCCTCCTCCTCAATGATCCTGCTGATAGCTTGGAATAACATTTTTGGTTCTGGGCGCCGTCACCTGTGGCTAAGGCCCAATTTTTCAGCCTCTGTTTAACAGGGGCGTGTAATTACAATTTTTGATGCAATACTTTGCAGCAGGGCTCATTCCTGCGCTCCAGCTAGAGTATCTGTGAGGGGTTGCAGTGTCGTGGCACCAGCACCAGTGCCTAAGGCCCAATTTTTCAGCCCTTGTTTGACAGGGGCGTGTAATTACAATTTTTGATGCAATACTTTGCAGCAGGGCTCCTTCCTGCACTCCAACTAGAGTATCTGTGAGGGGTTGAAGTGTTGTGGCACCAGCACCAGTGCCTAAGGCCCAATTTTTAAGCCCCTGTTTAACAGATGCATGTAATTACAATTCTTGATAAAATATTTCACAGCAGGGCCCGTTGCAGCGCCCACCAAGAGTAACTGTGAGGACTTACAATGTTATGGCACCAGTACCACCACCACCACCACCAAAGGCCCAATTTTTCTACCACTGTTCAACAATGTCATGTAATTACAATTCTTGATATAATAGTTCACAGCAAGGTGTTCCAGCACCCACCAAGAGTCACTTTGAGGGCTTACAGTGTTGTGGCAACACCAACACCTTGGGCCCAAATTTCTGCAGAGCATATAGGGCATTTGTCATTGGGACAGAAAGTAAGGTGAAATCTTCTGAAGAGGTGCACAGATGGGAAAAAAATGTTACTGGGGTGATAACCCTTCCCTATGTTTTCCAAAAAGCTTAAAAATAGATTTTTGGACTGGAGATACACTTTAAAAATGTACCAGTTCAAAATTACAAACAGGTTCTACTTAACAACAAACCTACACAGTCCCCCATGTTTGCATCGCCTGTATACTGCTGTTCTGAGTATATAGGGCCTGGGGGCCCCACGCCTTTCCTTTTTTTAATTTGGGTACGGGTTTCCCCATAATATCCGTACAAGACCCAAAGGGGTTGGTAATGGGAAGGGGGGGGGGGCTACCAATGCCATTTTTCTCAATGATTTTCATCCATATTGCCGGAACCAGACATTACATTAAAACCGCAAGCAGTTTTAAATGACTTTTTTTCCGTTAGAAATTTAATTTTGTGCAGGGACTGTTCTAAACACCAGAAACACACGCCACTTCACAGGCATACAATAGACACCCCCAGGCATGATATTTAACCGCTTTCCGACCGCCCACTGCATATATACGTCAGCAGAATGGCATGGGCAGGCAAAACCACGTACCTGTACGTGGCCCTTTAAATGCCTGCCCATGGGTCGCACACGCGCCGCCAGCGGTGCGCTCGCGACACGGTCGGGAGCTCCGTGACCCCGACCGTGGGACCAGCGGACCCGATCGCGGCTGGTGTCCCGCGATCGGGTTACGGAGCTGAAGAACGGGGAGAGGTTTGTGTAAACAAACCTCTCCCCGCACTTCCTACTCTGCCTGTCATTGATTGGCTGTTCCCGGTCATCGGGAAAGCCAATCAATGACGTCAGACGTCAGCCCCGCCCCCAATGTAAAAAAACACACACACGTCACAGCCCATAACCCCTCCCCCTAGTGTTTAACTCTTTCACTACAACTGTCATTTATACAGGAATCAATGCATTTAAATAGCATTAATTGCTGTATAAATGACAATGGTCCCAAAAATGTGTCAAAAATGTCCGATGTGTCCGCCATAATGTCGCAGTCACAATAAAAATCGCTGATCGCCGCCATTACTAGTAAAAAAAAAAATATTAATAAAAATGCTATAAAACTATCCCCTATTTTGTAAACGCTGTAACTTTTGCGCAAACCAATCAATAATCGCTAATTGCGATTTTTTTTACCAAAAATATGTAGAAGAATATGTATCGGCCTAAACTGAGGAAAAAAAAATAATTTTTATATATTTTTTGGGGATATTTATTATAGCAAAAAGCAAAAAATAGTGCATTTTTTTCAAAATTGTCGCTCTATTTTTGTTTATAGCGCAAAAAATAAAAACCGCAGGGGCGATCAAATACCACCAAAAGAAAGCTCTATTTGTGGGAAAAAAAGGACGCCAATTTTGTTTTGGAGCCACGTCGCACAACCGCGCAATTGTCAGTTAAAGCGACACAGTGCCGAATCGCAAAAAGGGGCCTGGTCCTTTGGCTGCCAATTGGTCCGGGGCTGAAGTGGTTAAAGGAATATTTCACTTTTTTTTTTACTTTAAGAGTCATTAAAATCAGTGCTCCCGAAAAAATGGCCGTTTTGAAAACTTTTGTTTGCATTGATACATGTACCCTGGGGCAGGAGCCGGGTCCCCAAACCCTTTTTAGGACAATAAGTTTCAAATTAGCCTTTAACCACTTTCAGACCGGACCAATTTGCAGCCAAAGGACCAGGCCCCTTTTTGCGATTCCGCACTGCGTCGCTTTAACTGACAATTGCGCGGTCGTGCGACGTGGCTCCCAAACAAATTTGACGTCCTTTTTTTCCCACAAATAGAGCTTTCTTTTGGTGGTATCTGCGGTTGCCCCTGCGTTTTTTATTTTTTGCGCTATAAACAAAAATAAAGCGACAATTTTGAAAAAAATGCATTATTTTTTACTTTTTGCTATAATAAATATCCCCAAAAAATATATAAAAAATTTTTTTTTTCCTCAGTTTAGGCCGATACGTGTTCTTCGACATATTTTGGTAAAAACAATCGCAATAAGCGATTATTGATCGGTTTGCGCAGAAGTTATAGCGTTTTCAAGATAGGGGATAGTTTTATAGCATTTTTATTAATAATTTTTTTTTATTAGTAATGGCGGAGATCTGCGATTTTTTTGGTGACTGCGACATTATGGCGGACACATCGGACATTTTTGACACATCTTTGGGACCATTGTCATTTTTACAGAAATTAATGCTATTTAAATGCATTAATTCCTGTATAAATGACACTGGCAGTGAAGGGGTTAACCACAAGGGGGCAGTGTAAGGGTTAAGTATGCCTAGGGGTGTGTTTCTTACTGTGGGGGGGCGTGGCTGTCAGCTAGTGAATGCTGATCTCTGCTCCAATCACAGGGAGCAGAGATCGGCGTCACTAGTTGCTAGGCAGAACGGGGAGATGCTGTTTATCTCGGCATCTCCCCGTTCAGCCTTCCCGTGAGACGATCGCGGGGGTCCCCGCGGCGATCGAGTCCGCGGGGACCGCGATTGGACTCACGGGGGTCCCGACCGACGCGGGAGCGCGCCGCTCCCGGCGCGCTCCCGATGGCACGGACAGGCTAAAGGAAGGACTTATATATACGCCCTCCTGCCTGTACGTGCCATTCTGTCGACGTATATCGTCGTGCGCCTGTCGGCAAGTGGTTAAAATGAGCACTTTTGATTTTGAACGTTCGTGTCCCATAGACTTTAATGGGCTTCTAAAGTTTGCGCAAATTTTCGTTCCTTTCGCAGGTTCTGGTGCGAACCGAACCGGGGGTGTTCGGCTCATCCCTAATTGTGAAAATTCCAATACAGCCCAGTGGAGTTTGTAGTAGTATATATGGTCTATGATTTTAGTGTGTATTTTGCTGTGAATAAGGCTACTTGCCAAAACATGTAAGCATTTTATCTACTCCTGTGCAAGAAATAAAGATATTCATATAGATATTGGAGCTGCTGGCTACTACTTTTGCTTTATGAAGAAAGAACAACGTTCGCACTCAGGTGGAAAGAAGATACCATGTTAGATAGAAAGAAAGGTTTTGGTCTCAAAGCCACTTTGTCCTTTTGCAAAAAAAGAAAATGGCAATTTACAGGAAAGAACTACTAACTCAGAAACACGTCTAACAGATGTAATGGCTACCGGAAAGCAACCTTAAAAGTGAAGTCTTACAATTAAATACACTTACACTTAACTAATTTGGTTAAGAGAGCATTGGGTTGAGATAACAAGGTGACACAAAAGGTGAAATTGAGGGATGTATATGAGCAACTCCCTGAAGAAAAGTCTTCATAAGTGATTGCAAAACAATAGGTTTCTGGAATAAAAGGGATAAGGCAAAATAATGTCCCTTAAAAGTACTTAGGTCCAGATACTCAAAACCAGTCTAAAGAAAGGCCAAAAGATCAGAGACAGACTCAGCTTCCTCAGTCTATCATTCGTATTTTGGTTGTGACTCAGCTTCCTGTCCTCACATCGGGCAAAGTAAGCTTTCAATGTGAGATGGTAAAGCTTGTGAGAGTTGGATTTTCTTGCTTTGAGCAAGATAGAAATAACAGAGTCAAAAATACCCCTATCCTTTAGGACTTGTGTTTTAACTGCTATTAAAGTCAGCGACTGAAGGAGGACAGAATAGGGGGCCTTGGGTCAATAAGTCTGGTCTGATTCAAAGAGGTCAAGGCTCATCTGCCAGAAATCTGATTGTCTGTGAACAACATTCTTGGTGGCAACTGAAAATCACTGGAATTCTTTCCTCCTCTAGCTTGTGCAGAAGTTGAGGGAGACCTCCTACTGCGAAGGATTGAGGACACCTGGCCTTAGTTAAGAATTTGTCCAGCGGGTTGTTGAACCTAGAGGCTAGGATATATACAGTATGTGTGATGCTAATGGGCAAGCGATCCAATAGGGTAATGTCATTTATTAGCAAATTATATATTTTTTTCTTTGTAAATGTAATTTATTTTTAGTACATCCTACAGATTCCAAGCATGTTATTTAAAATCAATTCTGACCATTTTCAAGGATAATAAGAAAGGGAATTTTAAACAAAGGGGAGCAGAGCAATATCCTGAGGGGCATATACCAATGCAAGAAACAATTTAAAAAAAATCTATTCAGTGAGGAGCAGCTCTTTTAATGAAATTAACATGAAAGATTAAAATGACTCGGCTCCCACTCTCCCAAACCCAATGTGGGTATGTTTGAATCGTCCCTACTCAGCATGGCTTTGCTAAGTCACAGTGCATCACATGTCAAAGGGTGGTCAAATTTTGATCAGTGTGTGGGCTCTGCTGCTTGACAGAAGTCTTATTGATTTCTATCCAAGAGACATGCAGCAAAATGTTTCACTGATCAGCAGCTGCATCTGCCAAGAGGTTAGAGAGAGAGGTTATAAAATGTATCAGAGAGGTATTACTGTTTTTTGTTTTTAGTTTTACAATATAAATGTTTTTTTTATTTATTTTTTCATGACATCGGTTCTCTATGAAAATTTTACTTGCCATCACTGGATCCAAGTTTTTGGTTCTGAGGTACATAAAGGACACAAAGACATGAGCATCTAAAAAAAGTATGTATTTCTTTTCAACATAGTTTGAATTTCAGTGAATTAAGAAACTAGCTTTTGGTTGAAATAGGCAGCAAGAACATTTAAAAATTATGTAACAAATCATGAAATACCGAACTAACTTTTTCCGCAAAGAGGAAATGGTTTATGTAATGTATCTGGTAACTTGAATTGACATATTTATGCATGTTACGTTAATAAGATACAACTTTGTAATAATGTAGTACCATAGAGTCAAGCAGGATGTACAAGGTCACAGGCACTAATTGTTTTAACAGACACAAATGAGCCTTGAAAACCAACTCCATAGCTCAATCTTGCCCCGTACAGGTTGGACAGTTTTTTATGTCCCCAAATGATACCAGTCCTGGGCCAGACATATGGATTGTATTCCCATGGATAGAAGACTATGATATGCTAATATGTACTGTAACTGCACTTTTTTAGGAGTTCAACAAGAGTTACTGTATAGGCTTATATAAAGCTCC
Organism: Lithobates sylvaticus; assembly: GCA_028564925.1. Lineage (NCBI taxonomy): Eukaryota > Metazoa > Chordata > Amphibia > Anura > Ranidae > Lithobates > Lithobates sylvaticus. The sequence goes on along the minus strand of CM053027.1, from coordinate 250,628,006 downwards.
ACATAAGGCATCTGGACCACCTGCTTGCAGCGGTGGGCTACAAAAAGTTTGTGTGTCTTGAAACCATCTGCCAACATATCTGTTTAACAAAAGGTGTCTCTTCCAGGCAGTCACCTAAAAGACTTTAGACACTGAGGCATGTCAAGTTGTGGGAGGGTAAAATCAGAGCAGATAAAGTGCTTGCTTTTACTTCAAGATTTATGCTATATTTATGTAGTGCTACCCTAGCAGGAGTCTCTTGGTAGATTGGGTTCTTGGTTCTTCTGCCTTGACTCTGAGAACAACCTCAGCCCCATTGACATACCAGGTTAAGTAAATGGATACTGCACTGCTAACAAATAACGTTTACCGTAATATTAAAAAACAAACATCAGACTGGATAGTGGTAAATGAAACCAATATATTGTCACGGGTTGCAGTATGCACATACATGAGTAAGTATAGGATTAGGTCAATCATAATTCACTAGACAATATGTTCACTAGGCATATAGCCTCCTGTTCGGTTCGCAGCAGAACATGCGAACAGGCAAAAAATTTGTCAGAACACACAAACACTGTTAAAGTCTATGGGACACGAACATGAAAAATCAAAAGTGCTAATTTTAAAGGCTTATATGCAAGTTATTGTCATAAAAAGTGTATTATACACCTATTATGTGCAGTCTATTTAATCTGTCCTTTGCACAATCCTTCACTAAGTTGTTGGTACATTTAAAGGAGATTATACAATTCAATTGTAATGGATGAAAAATAATCATATACATGGCACGTTTCATTGAGTTTTAAAAGCTTTTGATCCACTGGGAATTGAAAATCACTAAATTTCTGTTGCTGGGTTTGACAGTTGTAAGCAGATAGTGGCGACCGCCAAGCCTTTAGGCGGGGGGGTTCACACTTGTACGACAAACGCTTCGACATTGGGAGCTCATGTCGCATGACGTGTGAAAATCAATGTCTCCCTATGAGAGCTGTCTTAACTGGTCTGACACAAGTCGGTCCGACTTTGAAAATGCTCCCTGCACTACTTTGGTCCGACTTTGATTCTACTTCAGCCCATTGTATATCACTGAAGAGCGGATCAAAGTCGGATCGCTGTCCTAACTGATTGGGGTTGCGCCCCTGAAACGTGTCAGCCATTCAGTCATTTGGGGTACCATCCGATTTTCCTGTCATCAGGTCCTGTCTGCAGTTGCCAAGAGATGCAGTTTGACTGATAGGAAAAGCCTTTATATATGCTCGTTTGTGAGTAGTACCATTGCTTTTAAATATTTTTAATAAAACTTTTATATTGGTAATGCACTAGGTCAGGGCACCCTCCTTCTTTTCTTTTTTCTCCTAGTTTCATGAACACCCATTGTTCTAAGGAGGGCTGCAAGATCGTAGACTTTGCCTTAAACCAAAGAGTGGATTACACCATTCGTGTATAGCAAAACACCATAGCGCAGGAGATTATTGTTTTGTTTTCAAAGACACTTTTAGCCAGGCAGGTGACTCACTGAGCTCAGTCCATTTTATATATATATATATATATATATATATATATATATATATATATATATATACAGGCTTGTATATATATAGTCTAGCCAAGCCTATACCTGACTAGGCCATTGCATTAATGCGTGTTCAAAGACACTCACAGCCAGGCAGGTGACTCACTGAGCTCAGTCCATTTTATATATATATATACAGACTTGTATATATATATAGTCTAGCCAAGCCTATTCCTGACTAGGCCATTGCCTGAGTGCGTGTTCAAGGACACTTTCAACCAGGCAGGTGACTCACTGAGCTAAGTCCATTTAATATATATATATATATATATATATATATATATATATATATATATATATATATATATATATATATATATATATATATATATATATACAGGCTTGTATATATATATATATATATATATATATATATATATATATATATAGTCTAGCCAAGCCTATGCCTGACTAGGCCATTGCCTGAGTGCATGTTCAAAGACACTTTCAGCCAGGCAGGTGACTCACTGAGCTGCCAAGCCTATACCTTACTGTAGGCCAGGGATGCCCAACCAGTGGCCCAGGGGCCACATGTGGCCCGCGGAACCCTCTGATGTGGCCCACGTCCTCCTGCTCTGGGATGGAATAGAATAGAATACTGTTATTTCTAGTAAGTTTATTACTAAAATCACAGTGTATATATGGGTATATCTTTTCTGCAGTGGTTGTTTTCAAACTAATCCGCAGGTGCAGAGCAGTGCACCTGAGGGTTACCTGCACTAAGCCATAGGCCCCTTTCACATGATCAGTCCGACCCAATTGGACCCTCCATTCACCTCTAAGGAGTAGCAGATGCAAATGGACTTGTGTCTGTTTACAAACACCTACCTTCAATCCGCTGATTGTGGCCCGCGACCGGTTACCAAGTCGCTTAGGCGGCCCTCGCTCTTCAAAAGGTTGGGCACCCCTGCTGTAGGCCATTCCTGGTGTACTGTTTTTAGTAAACTTCAGGCGTTGTTTTGCTAATCTAATTGTACAGTATGTCTGGAAGGCCACCAAGGAGAGGCAGATGCTCACAGGCCACTACAAGAGGGCATGGTAAAACAAAAAAAAAACGCGCTGTCTAAATGGTATTAGCTGCCAGCACAGCAGACTCACTGCAAAAATAAAGCAAAATAATATAAATATAGTGCGGCGCTAGAGGCTATGAATGATAATATTCAAGTCAACTCAGAAGTGACAATCCAAAGTGACCAATGAATTTATGATAACTCAATAGTGATCAATGTGTATGATATAAAGCAACTTGCATCACATAATATATCATAGAACTCTATATCTAATATAGTTGTGCAATAATGTATATCCCCACTGTACCAAAAAAATAAAAATAAAAAGCAACAGTGCAATATAAATCATATAAAGGCATAAGTCTGACTAAGCAGACATATTATAGTCCATAAAACATCAAAATAAGTGACAAAGTGAAATGTCTTGAAATAATGAAGTGACTTGTGTAAGTTGACTGCAGAAATCCACCACCATATGGAGAGAGGCTTACCAGATACTTTGGACCCAACTAGGCATATACCTAATGAGTCTCGCGTGCTTGTTGGTGTTAACACACCCAAAGGAATATATGGCAACTTCCGAAATCCAAAATACACCAGAGCGGACAGAGTGTGACCTGGACTGGATGCTGTGGATATCCACCATATAGGATAGCTAAAGGACAGTAGTTTTTCCCCATACAGTATGGACCAAAGGAGAAAAAAAGAGGAGCCTCGTAGTGTGATACCGTCTTACAAAACGTTTATTTAAAAAAAACATAAAATGGGTACTCACATGTGAGAAGACATATGAAAGCATAAAATTGAAATCTGGCAACGCAGTGGCATCAGCAAGCCCTTCCCGATGAGTTCCTCCTAAACAGGCATCATCTGGGGGTGCTGGCTCACTGCGGCCACTGCGTATTTATAAGTTATGGGGTACTCACAATGAGGGTCAGCTCCCTGACTGCCGGAATATGTATAGAAATTACTTCCGGTATCTCAAAAATGGCGCCCATGGCTTGCACTCCAAGCCTCTTTTTGGTGCATATATCCGGTCTTATTATATTTATGACCGGAATTGTGTGTTAAAAATATATATATAAATATATCCACAGGACTCCCTGCATTTAGACAGAATGACTAAAAAGCCAAACGACACTCATGTCCCACTAGACGCGACAAACTCCAAACGAGAGAGCGGACATTAAGTCTGACCTCGGGAATATGGCCGCCAAACCGGAAGTGAAGTCCTCTATAGGACGCCCCCAATGGACGTCGTGCCGATGAGCCGCAAAGCGGCTCAAGCCTCACTCCCGCTCTAGGACTGACCTCCCACCACACTGCGCAGTGTGTAGTGGGCAGACCGAAACTGTATTAACGATGAGACGCCTGATTGGATGTGAGGTTGGTGGACCGCATAGCGTCCCAAACCTCACTGTCAGCACGGACATATCCAGCCTCCTGAGCATCACCAATACTAGGCATAGAACACAAGGGCGGATCTAACAGTAAAATTATAAACTTATTACCAAACATGTAAAATCATATACCCTATTAAGATCACATTAAAAATGAACCTCTAGCAGGGAACTGACCCAATTGTGTGTTCCCATTTAATTATTGAATGTTACAAAATAAAACGGGACAATATATGCAATAAAAAAATAAAAATAAGACATATAGGAACAGAGATACAAGTGCCATACTCCCAATAAGTACATAATAAACAAAGACCATATTAGGCCATGCTAATAAAATATGAGGAGTGGGTGATGTGGAATTTATGCTTTATTCAAAAAGGCATTTATATCCCATTCCACATTGATACCCCAGGGCTGGTATGATTGGAGCGCGAATATCCAATATGTTTCAAGTTGTGAAACACCTCTAGTTAGAGCACCACCCCTTCAAGGCGGGACGTAACTATCGATCACCAAGAAACTAGTACCTTTAGGGTTACGATCATGGCACTCCCTATAGTGTCTTGGGACCGTATATTTAACGTCACCGCTCTTGATCTTGGAGATATGTCCTCCCACTCTAGTGGAAAACGTATGCATAGTGCGTCCAATATACTGTTTTCCGCACGGACCACATATCTTGAAGCACACGTGTGAAATCCTTTTATCTGGTATGTGCGGTTGGTAACAGTTGAGCTAAACTGAAGGGTTTTTGACTTTCCCTTTGTATTGTGACAACACACAGTACATTTTTTACATGTGTAATAGCCCTTTAGATCATGGAAAAAGACAGGACGTACCGGAGGATTTATTATATTTAGCGCTATCTTACTTCGGAGTGAGGGAACTCCCCGGAATGTAATTTTAGCACGTTCAGGTATTAGAGGACGTAGGACTTTATCAGTCCTCAGCACGTTCCAATATCTGTTCAAAATCATTTGTATGTCTCTATGTTGAACAGAGTATGAAGTCAGAACAGACCATTTATATGAACTATCACGTTCTCTAGGGGGACGCTCAAATAATAAACTCCTTTCTGTCTCCAAAACCTCCTGGTATTGTTTCTGCACAGACGTCGGATACCCTTTGTCGAGAAATTTATCTCTCAACACATGGGCCTGTTGTTTAAAATATCTACATCTGTGCAGTTCCTGCGAAGTCTCAAAAACTGACTTTTAGGAACGGCCTTAAGCCACGATTGATGATGACAACTGTCGATAGGTATAAAGCCGTTCCTATCGGTCGGCTTGAAAAATGTTTGGAACTCCCATCTGCCGGAATCAATCTTAATTTCCAAATCTAAGAAATGAACACTAATTGCACTCAACTCATAGGTTAAGGAAATCTTGCGATCATTAATCCCTCTACTTGTCAGTAGAAAGAGGTTGACAACTTAAGGATGATCCCCCACCCTACTCTAAGAATAGAGATATTAACACACGTACCCCAGCCCAGACACAGAGGGGTGGTGGTAACAACCCAAATAGGAGGAGAGGAAGGTGCCATTCCAGAGGTAACCATCGAGACTCTGGTCCTAACCCCCATAGGGTGTATGATCACTATTCCCAATATAATTCCCCCTCTCAACGGAATGAATATTCCGCCGTTTATAATGGGCAAATGCGTACCCCTAACCGTCCCTATCCTGCCAATCACAATCGCTCCTTTACAGCGTACTTATAATGACGATTATCGTCATTATATAGCAGACGAATTTGATCTTTCTTTGTATAGTCAAAACCAATATGATTATCAATCATAAAATAATCAGGTTTTTCAGCAGGATACTCAGGGTCGAAAAAGGGCTCAAGAAGCAAAAGAGGCCATAGAGGCGGTAGGAGAATTCAGAGGAAAAAGGAGAAGAGTATAGTTGGCCAAGGAGTATTTAATTTGAGCGCAAAGACATTAACAAACGATGAATTATCTATTTTGGATAAGGGCCTTAAATATGCCCCTTTCAAAGAAATTGGATGAATTCCACACTTTTATTGATGTACAGAAATTTATTAGAAAAATAAACATTAAGCCCGGGTTCACACCAGTGTGGTGCGAATTCCAGCTACATTTTCTCTGTGAAGAGAAAATGTAGCTGATCAGGGGTGCATCAGCTGAGCAGGGAGAGGGGGTAGAGGAGGGGGAGGTGTAGTGAAAACAAGGAGAGATTCCTTGTTCTGAACGGAAGGCATCTGCGAATCAGATGCGTGCCCATAGAAGATAATGGGCCTGAATTCGCACCTGAGCCGGACCTCACTGCCCAAAAAACGCACACCTTTTTTCCTGCAATGTGCAGTGCGAATGCACCACAGATATGTGAACCAGCCTCATTAAAATGAATGTATTTTGAAATGTCCTGCGAATTGGATGCGGTGTAAGCCGCATATAATTCGCATAGGTGTGAACGGGGGCTCAGAGATATCTTGTGTCTAACCCCTGTGAGAGATTGGCTATAGCTGCTACATCGGAAACTGTACATTCTGGACTGTCTAATCCATCACTGTTCAGTCCTCCCGTTCCCACTGCTCCAGCTGTCACTATCTTTAGAGATCTTGTTCTCAGCAATTTGGCACAACTATCAGTGAAAAAAACATATACACATCCCTCGTTTCAAGCCGGTCTCAAACCACTCAGTGAGAACAAAGAGATCACTATACGTCCTGCCAACAAAGGTGGGGGTATTGTGGTGCTCGATAAGAGTGATTATGAGCTGGAGATGCTCATGATTCTCTGAGATACCGAAAAAAATAAAGAATTGACCTATAATCCCATCAATCATTACAAAGCGAGATTGGTGGAATTAATACAAGAAGGATTTGATAGATATATTTTAAATAAAAAGGAACAGACATATTTAGTGCCCTTAGCACCTAGGATACCTACCATATACTACCTCCCTAAGTACACAAAGACCCAATCCATCCACTAGGCCGCCCCATTGTGAGCGGCATCGATTCGGTCACGTCTAGAATAGGTCGTTATATCAACTTCTTTTTACAACCCCTAGTGAAACGAGTCCCATCCTATCTTAGGGACACAAGTCACACTATCCAATTGTTGGAAAAGATAGAGATTAAAGGAAATGATCTGTTAGCCATGGCAGACGTGGGTTCGCTATATACTTGTATTCCCCATGCATTGGGGTTGGAAGCGGTCAGATACTTTCTAGAAAAGGACCTTTTCATTGTGCATAATCAAAGTGAATATATAATGGAACTGCTTGAATTCACCACTGGCCATAACTACTTTTGGTTTAATGATAAATTTTATATTCAGCAAAGGGGCGTGACTATGGGGGCCAAGTTTGCCCCCAAATTTATTCATGACCAAGTGGGAGGAGGATGTCGTCTATCAAGAGGGTGGTCCCTCCCTGGTCCTTTGAGCCAGGTATATAGACGACATCCTCCTCCTTGGGGAAGACAGTTCAGAGTCCTTGAAAGATTTTTTCTTTAACTTGAATCTTAATGACCGCAGGATTTTCTTAACCTATGAGTTGAGTGCAATTAGTGTTAATTTCTTAGATTTGGAAATTAAGATTGATTCCGGCAGATGGGAGTTCCAAACATTTTTCAAGCTGACCGTTAGGAACGGCTTTATACCTATCGACAGTTGTCATCATCAGTCGTGGCTTAAGGCCATTCCTAAAAGTCAGTTTTTGAGACTTCGCAGGAACTGCACAAATGTCGAGATTTTTAAACAACAGGCCCATGTGTTGAGAGATAAACTTATCGACAAAGGGTATTATCCGACGTCTGTGCAGAAACAATACCAGGAGGTTTTGGAGACGGAAAGGAGTTTATTATTTGAGCGTCCCCCTAGAGAACTTGATAGTTCATATAAATGGTCTGTTCTGAGACATTGGAACGTGCTGAGGACTGATAAAGTCCTACGTCCTCTAATACCTGAACGTGCTAAAATGACCTTCCGGGAGTTCCCTCACTCCGAAGTAAGATAGCGCCAAATATAATAAATCCTCCAGTACGTCCTGTCTTTTTCCATGATCTAAAGGGCTATTACCCATGTAAAAAAATGTACTGTGTGTTGTCACAATACAAAGGGAAAGTCAAAAACCCTTCAGTTTAGTCCAACTGTTACCAACCGCACATACCAGATAAAAGGATTTCACACGTGTGCTTCCAGATATGTGGTCTACTTAATAACATGTCCGTGCGGAAAACAGTATATTGGACGCACTACGGTATGTTTTCCATTAGAGTGGGAGAACATATCTCCAAGATCAAGAGCGGTGACGTTAAACATACGGTCCCAAGACACTATAGGGAGTGCCATGATCGCAACCCTAAAGGTACTAGTTTCTTGGTGATTGATAGTTACGTCCCGCCTTGGAGGGGTGGTGCTCTAACTAGAGGTGTTTCACAACTTGAAACATATTGGCTATTCGAGCTCCAATCATACCAGCCCTGGGGTACTAATGTGGAACGGGATATAAATGCCTTTTTGAATAAAGCATGAATTCCACATTATCCACTCCTCATATTTTATTAACATGGCCTAATATGGTCTTTGTTTATTATGTACTTGGGAGTATGGCACTGGTATCTCTGTTCCTATATGTCTTTTATTTTTATTCTTTTATTGCATATATTGTCCTGTTTTATTTTGTATCATTCAATAATTATATGGGAACACACAATTGGGTCAGTTCCCCGCTAGAGGTTCTATGAACCATTTTTAACTGGGCAATTTTGAGCTTTCAGCGCTGTCGCACTTTGCATGACAATTGCGTGGTCATGCTACACTGTACCCAAATTACATTTTTATAATTTTTTTCCCACAAATAGAGCTTTCTTTTGGTGGTATTTGATCACCTCTACGGTTTTCATATTTTGCTAAACAAATAAAAAAAGACAGAAAATTTAGAAAAAACATATGTTTTTTTTGTTTCAGTTTCAAAACTTTGTAAATAAGTAAGTTTTCTCCTTCACTGATGGGCACTGATGGGGCTGCACTGATGGGCACTTATAAGGCGGCACTGATGGGCACTGATGAGGTGGCACCAATGAAGTGGCACTGATGAGGTGGCATTGATGGGCACTGATATGTGGCAGTAATAGGCGGCACTGATAGGTGGCACTGATGGGCGACACAGATGGGCACTGATAGATGGCACAAATTGGCACTGATAGCTGGCACGGATTGGCATGGATAGGCAGCATGGATAGGCGGCACAGATGGGCATGGATAGGCAGCACGGATGAGCATGGATGGGCACTGATAGGCGGCATGGATGGGCACTAATAGGTGGCACGGATGGGCAATGATAGGTGGCACAGATGGGCACTGGTAGGCGGCATTGTATTATATTGTGGGCACTGATTGGCATCCATTGTGGGCACTGATTGGTGGGCACTGATTGGCATCCATCGTGGGCACTGACTGGCATCCCTGGTGGTCTAGGGTGGCATACCTGGTGCTGGGCATCCCTGGTGGTCTGGTGTCATCCCTGGTGGTCCATTGTGGGCATCCTCCGGGGGGCTGCACTCATAATCGATCAGCACAGACCCCCCCCTGTCAGAGGAGCAGCCGATCGTCTCTCCTCTATTTGCGTCTGACAGACACGAGTGAGGAAAAGCCGATCAACAGCTCTTCCTATTTACACTGTGATCAGCCGTGATTGGACACGGCTGATCACGTGGTAAAGAGTCTCCGTCGGAGACTCTTTACCGAGATCGTAGTTGCGGGGTATCAGATTGACACCCCGCAACAACGATCGCCACAATGTGCGCCCCCGGGGTCATGCAGTGGCTCAAAATCCTGAGGATGTCATATGACACCCAGTCAGGATTTTGAAACCACTTTGCAGCCGTCATTTGCCTATAAGGCAGGCGGCAAGTGGTTAATAGGGTATATGATTTTATATGTTTGGTAATAAGTTTATAATTTTACTTATTATTATATTCCTAGAAAATGAGGTCCCTACTAATAATTTCCCAGCTCTTAGGATCTTCATTTTTTCATTTGGGGACACCGCTGCGTTACACTGTTAGATCCGCCCTTGTGTTCTTTGCCTAGTATTGGAGACGCTCGGGAGGCTGGATCTGTCCGTGCTGACAGTGAGGTTTGGGGCGCTATGCGGTCCACCAACCTCACATCCAATCAGGCGTCTCAACGTTAATACAGTTTTGGTCCGACCATTACGCACTGCGCAGTGTGGTCGGAGGTTCGTCCTAGAGAGGGAGTGAGGCTTGTGCTGCTTTGCGGCCCATCAGCGCGACATTCAATGGGGGCGTCCTATAGAGGACTTCACTGCCAGTTTGGCGGCCATATTCCCGAGGTCGGACTTAATGTCCGCTCTCTCGTTTGGAGTTCCTCACATCTAGTGGGACAGGAGTGTCGTTTGGCTTTTTAATCATTCTGTCTAAGTGCAGGGAGTCCTGTGGATATATTTATATATATATTTTTAACACACAATTCCGGTCATAAATATAATAAGAGCGGATATATGCACCAGAAAGAGGCTTGGAGTGCAAGCCATGGGCACCATCTTTGAGATACCGGAAGTAGTTTCTATACGTATTCCGGCGGTCAGGGAGCTGGCCCTCATTGTGAGTACCCCATAACTTATAAATACGCAGTGGCCGCAGTGAGCCAGCACCCCCAGATGATGCCTGTTTAGGAGGAACTCATCGGGAAGGGCTTGCTGATGCCACTGCGTTGCCAGATTTCAATTTTATGCTTTCATATGTCTTCTCACATGTGAGTACCCATTTTATGTTTTTGTTTAAATAAACGTTTTTTAAGACAGTATCACACTACGAGGCTCCTCTTTTTTTCTCCTTTGGTCCATACTGTATGGGGAAGAACTACTGTCCTTTAGCTATCCTATATGGTGGATATCCACAGCATCCAGTCCAGGTCACACTCTGTCCGCCCTGGTGTATATTGGAGTTCGGAAGTTGCCATATATTCCTTTGGGTGTGTTTACACCAACAAGCACGTGAGACTCATTAGGTATACTGTATGCCTAGTTGGGTCCAAAGTATCTGGTAAGCCTCTCTACATATGGTGGTGGATTTCTGCAGTCAACTTACACAAGTCACTTCATTATTTCAAGACATTTCACTTTGTCACTTATTTTGATGTTTTATGGACTATAATATGTCTGCTTAGTCAGACTTATGCCTTTATATAATTTATATGGCACTGTTGCTTTTTATTTTTATTTTTTTTGGTACAGTGGGGATATACATTATTGCACAACTATATTAGATATATAGTTCTATGATATATTATGTGATGCAAGTTGCTTTATATCATACACATTGATCACTATTGAGTTATCACTTTGGATTGTCACTTCTGAGTTGACTTGAATATTATCATTCATAGTCTCTAGCGCTACTATATTTATATTATTTCACTAAAAGAGGGCAAGCAGGCTCTTTGTCTACAGCAAACAGTGCTGGTCGTTGACATGGTGCATCCTCAGCACGTGGCCGTGGGGCACGCTTGTCCTTTTTTTCGGGAGCTGGCCGTGTTGAGCCACAATATGCAGAAGAGTTGGTAGAGTGGATGACCAAGCCGTCCTCATCCTCCTCATCCTCTCTCACCCAGGCTCAGGGTACTTTGTCTGTCAAAGCAGATGCAAAAGCGGCCTCTTCCCCTCGGCTCAATGGCATCAGTCACTCCTAGCCCCACCATGTCCTCCTGCTGCAGGAGAATGCACCGCGTTTTGAGAGCTCCGATGATGGTACCCAGCTTGAGGAAGGCAGTTATGTGAGCCCAGAGAGAGGGGGTGCCCAAGAAGGACAGCAAACTGGCAGTCATGTTCCCCCAGCTGCAGCATACTGCCGGGTTGAGGTGACTGACTCTACATGGGTGCCTGATAGGAGAGAAGAGGAGGAGGAGGCACATCTCCAACGAGGCAGGATGCCCTCCAGGGGCCAGCTTAAGGGTAGCCAACTGACTGCATCACACTGCATAGTGCATGTGCAGGGCGCTGCTGTCTCTGCGCGTTATTCCAAAAGTTCTTTGGTGTGGGCCTTTTTTGAGAAGTGTGCAGCAGATCGCACCGTTGCTATTTACAACATATGTCTGAAGCGTATCTCGCGTGGCCAAAACATCAGCCACTTGGGCACCACATGCTTGACCAGACATATGTCGACCTGCCATGCAGTCCATTGGCAAGCATACATAAAAGACCCACACCAAAAAACAAAGCGGACCTCTCCTTGATCCTCATCAGCTGGGATCTCCAACCCCACTATACCTTCAGTCCTCTTAGAAACCTGCACTGAGAGGAATGAAGGTGTAGAATTAGGTGTGTCACTGCCAAGTACTTGCGGGCAATCTGCTATCGGTACACCAATGTCCGATTGTACCAGGCAAATTTCCCTGCCCCAGCTGCTGCACTGCCGAAAGAAGTTCACTCCCAGCCATCCACATGCCCAGCGGCTGAATGCTAGCTTGGCTAAATTGCTAGCACTTCAACTGCTGCCTTTTCAGTTGGTAGACTCTGCCCCCTTCCGTGAGTTTGTGGAATGTGCGGTTCCTCAGTGGCAGGTTCCCAAATGCCACTTTTTTTCACGGAAGGCGATTCCGGCTCTCTACCGGCATGTGGAAGGCAGTGTCTTGGCCTCGCTGGACAAGGCTGTCAGCGGTAAGGTGCATATTACCACTGACTCATGGTCCAGCCAGCATGGACAGGGATGTTACCTATCTTTCACGGCCCACTGGGTGACTCTGCTGGCAGCTTAGAAGGATGCAGAACAGTACAACAGTAGTGTTGGAGGTTGTTCCGGGGTGCCAACAATTTTCGCAAACGGCGGCTCCCGCGAGCATGCGGGGGGGACGTCATTGCAACTCCAGCCACTCACACAGCCGAGTCCGCGAACCCAGAACTAAGACTAGGTGAAGATGAAAGCGCCTTCAGCGGTAACATCGCACAACTGGAGGGCTTTGTTCTAAGGTAAGTTTTACATAACATATTTACTAAAGGCAAATTCACTTTGCACTACACGAGCACTGAAAGTGCACTTGGAAGTGCAGTCGCTGTATCTCTGAGGGGGCATGCAAGGAAAATAAAAAAAATGCATTTTAGCTTGCACATGATTGGATGATAAAATCAGCAGAGCTTCCCCTATTTTTAGATCTTCCCTCAGATCTACAGCGACTGTACTTCCAAGTTGTCTTTAGTGAATTACCCTCAATGTGTTAGTATGCATACTAGCACATTGGGGGGTTATTTACTAACGGCAAATCCACTGTGCACTACAAGCGCTTCCCCTGATTTCAGATCGTCCCCTCAGAGCTACAGCGACTGCACTTCCTAGTGCACTTGAAGAGCACTTATAGCTTACTAGTCCTTAGATGTGGTGGTTGCATTCATTTTTTAAGGCTTAGAATATTTTTAGCAAGTGCAAAAAATACCATTTGATCTTACCAGTAATGTGGTGTCATTGTGAGCTGAAAAGTCAGCATAAACAGTTTTATCTCTCTTTTACAAATGACTGCTCCCATTATGCCACCATGTTATGAAGATGCATATAGGCAGACATGTATGACAACCATGATCCAAGTGAGTGTAGCCACTCAGGTACAGTAAATGTATTATAAGCAACATTACTAGGTGAAAATAAAGAAAAAAGACAAAAAAGGAAACTAATGTAGATAGCACATCTAAGGACAGGTAAGCTGAAATGTGTAAAATGTTGTTTTGGAATTTAGATTTGTTTTCATTGAGTGTCGTCACTGAAAGCCTGTGTTATTAGGGTAATTTAGCATAGCTGCTGCAATAATGTCTTAGTAAGGAGCACACATGCTCCGAACATGCGCACCACCCACTCCACCTGGAAGTGGCGCCAGCGGCTCTGTCTGAGTTTAGCCGAGTCCTTGGAGGCATTAGGAGCCACCAGCACCACCGGAACCAACGGCAACCTCATCCTTCACCGCAGCCCGTCCTCCCTGGGAGTGGATGACACCTAGTACATCACTACATGCGCTGACATTTTTATGATCCTGTTAATTTTATTATTGCTCTTGGAATAAAATGTTTAATCATTGCTGCAGTTAGATGGCGCTGCTCTCTTTCTTCTCTGCATTTCCACAGAATCCCTTCTAGCTCTCACCAGAGCCTGCAGCCATCCAGACGTCAGTAGCTCACCCCCAGAGACTTACAGATAATGGGTGCTATGTCAGGATCCGGCAGACTCTCTCCGGATAGCTGTCTGCCCATATCTCCTGTACGGGCAGGCAGTTACTTGAAAGCGGGAAGATCAATGAACTTTGAGAGTGCTCACCAGCATCCTTACAGTTCATTGAGAACTACAAGCCATCTGCCGCAATGACCAAAAAACACACTCATGAGCGCACTGTTAGCAGAGTGAAAAGAGCATGGGAAACAGAGTCTCTAACATGAAAGTTCATGCCTTGAAAAATTATACATAACCCTTGAAATTTTCCACTTTTGTCATGTTACAACTTACAACCAAAAACGTAAATGTATTTTATTGGCATTTTATGTGACAGGCCAACACAAAGTGGCACACAATTGTGAAGTGGAAAGAAAATGATAAATGGTCTTCACAATTTTTTACAAATAAATATGTGAAAAGATTATTGTGCATTTGTATTCAGTCCCCTTTACTCCGATAACTAAAATCTAGTGGAACCAATTGCCTTCACAAGTCACCTAATTAGTAAATAGAGTCCAGCTGTGTGTAATTTAATCTCAGTAAAAATACAACTGTTCTGTGACACACTCAGAGGTTTGTTAGAGAACCTTAGTGAACAAACAGCATTGTGAAGGCGAAGCAACACATCAGACAGGTCAGGGATAAAGTTGTGGAGAAGTTTAAAGCAGGGTTAGGTTCTAAAAAATATATCCCAAGCTTTGAATATCTCACAGAGCACTGTTCAATCCATCATCCATAAATGGAAAGAGTATGGCACAACTGCAAACCTACCAAAACGTGTCCATCCACCTAAACTGACAGGCCGGGCAAGGAGAGCATTAATCAGAGAAGCAGGGAAGCAGAGAAGAGGTCCATGGTAACTCTGGGTGGGAGAATCTGTCCACAGGACAACTATTAGTTGTGCACTCCACAAATCTGTCTTTATGGAAGAGTGCCAAGAAGAAAGCCATTGTTGAAAGAAATCCATAAGAAATCATAAATGCAGTTTGCAAGAAGCCATGTGGGGGACACAGCAAACATGTTGAAGAAGGTGCTCTGGTCAGATGAGACCAAAATGTAACTTTTTAAGCTAAAAACAAAATGCTATGTGTGGCGGAAAATTAACACTGCACATCACCCTGAACACACATAAAACATGGTGGAGGCAGAATCATGTTGTGGGGATGCTTTTCTTCAGCAGGGGCAGGCAAGCTGGTCACTGTGAATAGAAAGATGGATAGAGCCAAATACAGGGCGATCTTAGAAGAAAACCTGTTAGAGTCTGCAAAAGACCTGAGACTGGGATGGAGGTTCGCCTTCCAGCAGGACAATGACCCTCAACATACAGCCAGAGCTACAATGAAATGGTTTAGATCAAAGCATATTCATGTGTTAGAATGGCCTAGTAAAAGCCCCGACTTAAATCCAATTGAGAATCTGTGGCAAGACTTGAAAATTCCTGTTCACAGATGCTCTCCATCCAATCTGACAGAGCTTGAGCTATTTTGCAAAGAAGAATGGGCAAAAATGTCACTCTCTAGATGCAAAAAGCTAATTGCAGCGAAAGGTGGTTCTACAAAGTATTGACTGAATACAAATGCACGACACACTTTTCACATATTTATTTGTAAAAAAAAAATTGAAAACCAATTTATAATTTTCCTTCCACTTCACAATTATGTGCCACTTTGTGTTGGTCTATTGCATAAAATCCCAATAAAATACATTTACGTTTTTGGTTGTAACATGACAAAATGTGGGAAATTTCAAGGGGTATGAATACTTTTTCAAGGCACTGTATTTATGAACTATTATTCCTGTTCATGAACTTTCATGTTAGAGACTCTGTTTGCCCATACTCTTATCACTCTGCTAACAGTTGGCTTGTAGTTCATAATGAACTGTAAGGATGCTGGTGAACACACTCAAAGTTCATTAATCTTCCTGCTCAAGTAACTGCCTGCCCGTAGAGGAGATATGGGCAGACAGCTATCCGGAGGGTCTGCAGAATCCTGACATAGCACCCATGATCTGCTGATCGTGGATGCAATGCTTTACAGGCTCCTTAAAAAAAAGTTTTTACCTGCAAAATATTTTCATTTGTTATTTATTTTTAGGAAAAAAAAAAATGTGGTAGAGTTAACTACAGCTTTAATATTTTTTTTTTTTTAATGGAATGGAATCAGGTGGTGTTAACATGACCAAATATGACATATATGCAATAAATAAAATAAAATAAATACAGTCTGGCATCAAAATAGTCTAAGTTAGATAAAATAACTCACCTAGTGGGTATCTTAATTCTCAGGTATCTGTCAATAGAAACTGCCAGCAGAGATAGGATGGATGCATTGGTTAATATAATCATGAGACAGCACATAAACAAACAGCTGTAAAAAGGTAACTTCATTCCTAGGCTAACTATAATGGCCAGGGGCATAACCAGGACTCCCACGGCAAGATCAGCAAATGCCAATGAAACAATGAAGAAAAAAGTTGTGTTCTGGAGACTTGAGTTCAGTTTCACTGCCCAGATGACCAGGATGTTGCCCAAGACAGCTGATATTCCAATCACAGTTTCCACTGTAATATAGGCTGCGGTATACGATAAATCAGTCTCATTTGCCATTTCCAAAAGTGCTGTCACATTCACTGACTTTCAAAGTGAAGAAAAGCAAGAGGGTGACAATAAAAATGAAATGCTATATAGTGTGTTCTTCATTCATTCACTGCACTTACTGGTTAAGATATTCTGCTCGCTCCTTGTAATTAGGAACAGAAAACCTCTTGCTGCACTGACACTTCCTATTGATCTTTTAAAATAGATAAAAGGTTAAATCCTGCTGCCATTCCTGCTTGTGTCATAGGAAGTTGCTGCTGTGCGTTCAAATGAAAAGAACCTGCAGGATGCTCTGCCTCTGTTTGCAAGGGTAACTGAGATACTGCAGTTATGTTTGTTTCTAGAGAACTAAAATTATCACAGAAACCAGCTTCTTTTTGACAAATGCTACTAATGCATTTAAAAACTGAACGAATGAGGAACTTTCTATTTGGCACCGTAAGCACAAATGCACTTCAGCCACTTTTGGTGAAAAGTTCTATGGAACTCAAGGCAAAGGAGTTAGAATGCAAGAGGAAACCTCTTGAGCTCCGTTGAAGTGGGAAGTACAGAAATAAGAACAATAATAAAAAGTTAGGGAAAATTTAAGGAGAAACTGAATGAAAATACAGAGAAAAAGCTATCGCAAATAGAATTGATAAGCATCAATACAAAATAAAATTAAGTGCATATGGAGGGCTGTCCTGGGTTTAAAGTATATCTAAATGCAAGGACCAAAATTATAGCATTGCAGCTCACCTGTCCTTAGAGGTGGTGGCTGCTTTCGATTTGTTTTAACATTCTTTTTCCTTTTTTTTTAACATAGTAATCTTGCCATTAACTCAAAAAAAAAAAAAAAACTGAATGCAATCACCACATCTAGGACAGTAAGGTCCTAGATGCAGTGATTGCATTCGTTTTCTTTTTTCCCACACTTTTTTACATTATTTTAGCCAGGCGGTATGATCATTTCAGATTTTTGATGCTCAAAGCGGTACAATTCTTTTGCATAGAAATTTGGCATTTTTATATTGTAGGCCTGTAATTCTTAGGAACAACACACTTAAATCTGTTCAAAACAGAGTCTAGTAGACATCACGAGTATGATAAAGTTTGAAACATGAAATCATAAATTATAATATCATAAATAACTATAAATAATTATAACAAATAATAATATAATAATAATACAAATTATTCAATACTGTAATCAAATCAAAAACACTGAAATTTGCTCATGTCAATATTTTCAGTGTTTGATGACAAATTTCCCCACAAATCACTATCGCTCAATTCTGCAAGTGATTCTAATTTATTATCGCTGTTTTCTAGCGGGTCTAAAACCGCTTTTGATGTAAAGGGATGGTTTTGGTTGCTATGGACAATCTCCAGTTTCCAGGCAGAAAGAACAGTATTTATAATATAAAACTGCGTGCAGGGCACTGGAGAAACCACTAGGGACAAAGGGGATGTGAAATAATTTGATACAGTAATGTAATCTGTAAGATTACAGTGCACTGTATGTATAGTGTGTGTTTCACTTTTTAAATTTGGCGCCGTGCTCCGTCCCCGTGCGTCGCAGCGCTCGCAGGGAATGGAGCTCGGCTCTGTAATGAATCGAGTGGAGACACAGCCACGCACACAGCGGGGAGACATCGCAGGATCCTGGGGACAAGGTAAGTAAGCTGTACCTGGATCCTGCGATGCGATCCCGAGTGTGGCTTGGGGTTACCACTTTTGGTACTGAAAATCCGCCGGAGCCACACTCGGGAATACCGTTAGGGAGGTTAATCCTGCCATTGGTAAACTTCCTGTCCTAGACAACCATACTGAACAGTGTATTAGGACTATAGAACACTTTGTTATTACTACATGACATCTCCCTTTCCTCTCCATAACAGGTGGTAAGTATTCTGTAGTCTAGCAAGATAGCAGGGAACAATGCTGCAGGGACGTGCAGTCAGGGGAGGCAGGTGAGGCAGAGCCATGAACATTAAAAAAAGAAAAAAAAACAATCAAGCTTAGAGGGTCATAGCTCGTCGACCGGGGTGACAGGTAGCTTAAGTTCTACCCCACCACTAGTCAAAATTTGGGGCTCCTGCTGTGAACAAGGCTTATCGCCGAAACTAGTCTGCTGCTGACTGTACTCACTGTGAAGGCTTTACAATAAATACGCTTGATGTTATGGAGTTGCTGTCTGCTTCTTTTTCTTGATAACCATTTGTCTTGGTGTGTGGGACGACACATCGGCTTGAACACTCTGACTGCAAATTTCCGAAGTAAGACTTTGTTTTCCACTGTTCTGAGCCATACAATCTTTGATCGAATCATCCTATCATCTATGGTTCTGGAGATATGGGGCTCCATGCACAGCCTATCAAAAGCTACATATAGAGTGGGTAGTTTAAATACAAGCTGGCACACTCTGTTTGCAGCAGACTGAGAGGATGAGCTCACAGTGCCTCTCATTTCTTGTCAGAAGCACTGAGCTCAATGGACAGCTTGGAGCCTTGGACCAATGGTAATACCATTGGAAAAAGCTGTCCAATAAAAATGCTGCAGTGGAGGCTCTCCTCTCACTGCAGTGTCATAGAAGGGGGCATGTGTCTAAAAGGCACAAACTCCCTTCCAGCCCAGCCCTCTTAACTAGAAGGAAAAAGCATGGGTTTATGGGTATAAGATTTACCCATAATCCCATGTTTTTCTCACACTGTTAGGGGTGAGAATGACAATCTGCTGCTGCTGCTGTTGAAAAGGTACTGTTTTAATCAAGCTACATCATATATTCTTATGCTATATATGTTATAACATAATAATGTACTATTTATCTATTTACTGGGAAGTTACTGGCTTAAGCCTGGGTTCACACCAGTGCGGTGCGAATTTCATGTCCAGCGTGACTGCGCACTGAAACGTCGGCTGTTCTGCGGTTTGTCAGCATTTTAGGTGCGAATCAGCTGCTAACATAAATTCGCAACTCATTGTACTACTTCTGAGGGGGAAATCCATGCCAAATTAAAAAAAAAAAACGGCATGGATTCCCCCTCCAGGAGCATACCAGGCCCGTAGGTCTGGTATGGATTTTAAGGGTAACCCCCCTACGCCGAAAAAACGGCGCGGGGGTCCCCCCAAAATCCATACCAGACCCTTATCCGAGCATGCAGCCTGGCAGGTCAGGAAAGGGGGTGGGGACGAGCAAGCACCCCCCCCTCCTGAACCGTACCAGGCCGCATGCCCTCAACATGGGGGGTGGGTGCTTTGGGGAAGGGGCGCCCTGCGGCCCCCCCACTCCACAGCACCTTGTCCCCATGTTGATGAGGACAAGGGCCTCTTCCCGACAACCCTGGCCATTGGTTGTCAGGGTCTGCGGGCGGGGGGCTTATCGGAATCCGGGGAGCCCCCTTTAATAAGCGGGCCCCCAGATCCCGGCCCCCCACCCTATGTGACTGAGTATGGGGTACGATGTACCCCTACCCATTCACCTAAGGTGTAAAAGTGTAAATAAAAAAAAACACACAATTTTTTAAAATATTTTATTGCACTGCTCCGGGGGACTTCTTCCGTCCTGGGGGTCTTCTCGCCGGACTCCTCCGCTCTCTTCTGCTCTTTTACCTAGCTCTTTCATGAGGGGAGGAGCCCGGCTTTCTTCTTCGTCGTCGCCGCTGTCGTCTGGGGGTCTCGTTCCGCCTTCGGGGGTCTTCCGGGGTCTCTTCTGTTCTTGCCCCTGTCGCCGCCTTCTGCGCCGCCGCCGCCATCTTCTTCTTCTTCTTAAGATGTTGACTCATCGCTCTCTCTGGCCGGAATGGTAGAGACACGCGGTGTTGTGACTTATATAGGGACAAGGGGCAGGGTCACATGCTCATGTCACATGGTGACCCCGCCCACATATGATGTTACAGTCCCGGATAAGGGTCTGGTATGGATTTTGGGGGGACCCCCACGCCGTTTTTTCGGCGTAGGGGGTTACCCTTAAAATCCATACCAGACCTAAGGGCCTGGTGTGCTCCTGGAGGGAGAATCCATGCCGTTTTTTTTTTTTTTTACTTTGGCATGGGCTTCCCCCTCAGAAGTAGTACAATGAGTTGCGAATTTTTGTTCACAACGCAAGCCAGGTGCGAATCAGATGCGTGCCCATAGAAGATAATGGGCCTGAATTCGCACCTGATCCGCACCGCCCAAAAATCACACACGGTTTTTCTGCAACGCGCAGTGCGCATGCACCGGAGATATGTGAACATGCCTCATTAAAAACAATGTATTTTGAAATGTCCTGCAAATTCCTTGTGAACCCAGGCTCAAGTTTAAGTAAACTTCAAACTTCAGTAATTTGTCAGTTAAGCCACCTGCTTGAGTGCAGTTTTTGAAAATATAGTAAATTATCCTAAAAACAATATATAATAATTATTTGTATATTACTTACTTATGGTAATTAACCCCTTACCACCCAGGCCAATTCTGACACGTCTCTCCTACATGTAAACATCATAATTATTTTGCTAGAAAATTACTCAGAACCCCCAAACTTTATATCATTTTTTTTTTTAGCAGACACCATAGGGAATAATATAAGTGTTGAGATAGGGGTCAGTGGCGCTACGTGTCAGAAAAGCTATCACATATAAGTGTGCTCTAATAGTATAAATGTAAAAAACTAGTGTAAGTGAGCAAAGGGGTATGTTTATAAGTATGTACCTACTCCTGAGGAGTGAGTACACTAGGGTGGTGTGAGATAAGTGATACCCCTATGTGCACCAATTACTCACAGTATACACCTATGTAGATAAAATTTGTATATGAGAGAGTGTATATATATATATAGCATCCAAGTAAAACAGGCTAATCAATGTCCTGTATAATTAATGGCTATATATACATATATAATATCCAGCATCCTGTGCATCTAAACCACATAAAAAATCAAAAACTTTGTGAGTTCCTAAAAAATTCCCAAAAGAAACAACAGACCCAAAGAATCAAAGGAGTGATCCTTAAATGTGATATAGTGCTTATAAATCACATTAACTAGTGGTAAATATGTTAAACAGCATATAGTTGCTGTGTATCAGCAGTTATATAAGGTATCCAGTGTCCTGTACAACTGTACTCCAGACAAGATAATATATATAGCTAAATGCTGTGTGCGGTGTGCAAAAATTCCTAGAATCAAAGAGAGTCTGATACAAAGACTCCTAGAATCAAAGAGGGTCAGATACACACCCTAAAGGCAAAAGACCATACTGGTATTAAACCCAAAAGCTAAAAAGGAAAAAAACAACAAAACACCAGAGGCCTATAACCTCTATAAGCAGCCCAATATCTCACAGTGAAGGTATTAGCATTACCATATACCAGTGCACATAACAAAATATATTTAGTAAACCTAAATATATGTGTATGTAAATTATTAGTGACTAGAAAAATTTATATAGACAAGAATGAAAAAAATGTATAAAAATAATAAAAAGTTGTGATGAAAAAAAGTGTCCACCAGAAAAAATTATTATTAAATTATATAAAGCAGGCCAGAAATAGTGGTTATATATCGCTGTATCCAAACATAAGAAAATCCAAAGGTAAGTGACTCTTGTGCTTGATAATACTCCAGGTGACTTCGGTGCTCCCCCTCAAGGCTCCCCACTCACCAACTCCCTGCACCCCTGCAGGGGTAACAAGCATGCAAATCAGCTCCCTCTGACCGGATTCCTCCACTTCTCCCTGCTCCAGATCCTTTAGTTGAATTCCAAGCGTATAAATCATCCTGTTGTTTTTACAACTGGGGATACATGGATCTTGTCCTCACAGAAAGAAAAAGGCAGAAGCTTCCATGGTGTAGTTGGTTCAGAAAAAAACAGGTGCTTCCATTTATTTAAAAAACTTGTTTACCAGTAACATAAAATAAAATTGAGAATAAATAAAACCAAGCTTGCCAAAGCTAGCCTAGCTTACATGTACTATAGAGTACAATAGGTAGTGGGTAAGCTGGGTAAAAAATCACTACGAGAAGCAAAAGAGCGGTGAACGAGCGGCGTGCGGTCCAGCTGCATTCCACTCGCTCTGCTTCCCGGAAGTGACGTAGCGGGCGTGGCTCCGTCGTACGCGTTTCGTCATTGACGTCCTCAGCGGCGGTGCTTGTATGGATTTTTTTCTCTTTGAATTTTGAATGGGATTCTCCTTTAAAATTTATATCACACCTGAAGAGCCTGGTTTGAATGAGGGGTATGAATAAGGTGGCTTGATGTGGTCAGTGATTGGACATGGGGTTAATAGTTTTGGTTTTGATCTTGATATTAAAGTTGGGGGAGGGGGATAGGGAGGAGGAAATATTATGAGCTCAGTTTTGGAAGTTTTAGGAAATGGTGTGACAACCATACTAATATGTCAGGCAGTAAATTGGTGATACACAAGGAGAATTAAGGACTTAAGAAATGTGCTGGTTTTAATGAGTTATCGGCTGGCCCAGGCTGGGGTTAAGTGTTAACTATTGTAAGCTCTGTCTCTGGGCTTTTTGATCCTAGCTAGCCCACCTGTGCTATAAAAAAGGGGGCAGGCTGAGGTCCAGGGCTCTCCCTAGCTGAATTGGTTGGTTCTGTTTGTGGTATCAGGACTGCTGCGCCTTGCAGTCCACTGAAGACACTGGGACTTTTGGAGTCATCCAAGCCATGGAGAATGCCATAATGTACTTTCAACTCACAGAGGTATGCACTACTGTAGTTAGGATTGGGGATATACATTGTTCATGCCACACTTGTTCAGTAAAATGACATTAATCTTTCTAAGCCTGGTCTGAAGTTATTCAAAGGGGTGCATGTTGGTTCTGGGGTATCTAAAGAACCGGGATCTGCAAAGCACTACGGGGTATGAAGCAACACCGCTACAGAAGGGTTAACTTAGCAAGAAAAGGGAGAGGAGTGTAGTTGCTAAGAGTAACCAAGCACAAGTTCAAGACACAAAGCAACCAGTCATTAGGTGTGGTACCTGGTAAGGTTACAGGTTTTTGCGGTAGCAAAGAGGGTCGATGTTCTGGCTCCCTCCCTAGTGATCGGTATCAAATAGCAACCGGATCCGATCTCGCTTTACAGAGATCTATGGCCTAGTCATGGGGTATGAGAAGGCAAGGGTTAGGCTGGGTTCACACTATTGCAAATTGGATGCAGGTCAGGAGCCTGTGACCGGCTCTCAATGGAGCTAGTTCACACAGCTTCAGGAAAGCAGAGGAGCGAATTGCACAGGAGTCCTGTGTGTCTTCTGGTCCATTTCAGGTCTGCATTCAACCAAAAATTCAAACAGAAATTGGACCTGAAACGGTGACCAGGGATGCACCGGACCCCTGCTGTGATCCACTCTACACAGAGATGTGAACCCAGCCTCAATAAGTGCACACATGAGGTCTGCAAAAGATGCATAACGAAACCCCATCCTTTGCCGTGGAGGTAACAGAGGTACACTGAACTGGTGGAGTGGGCGCATGCTCAGCATGTCCCTCCTAATGCAATATATAATTTACAGTGTGTAGTGACATGGGGCAAGACACTTTTCAAAGGAACTCTGCACATTTATTACTGCACACAGTGAAGACTCATCTCTAAGTTGCCTTAATGTAAGATTTTTTACATGACTGCAGTCTCTGCTTGGTCCTGGGCATTCATGAGCGCACTCAGTGTGAAAGGCAACCCCACGTGCAGGGCGAATAGGCCCTGTCCACAAGCTGAGGAGTAGAGAAGAAGCCATGAGAGGTTTTCAACTGACCAGGGGGGGAGGTACAGATAAAGAGTAAAAGGGGTTCGAAGACAGAGCCTTTAGGGTCCCCTGTAGAAAGAGGAGAGGAGAAGATACAGTAGTAGGTGAAATTGAAGAAGTGCTTGTGTAGCACTACCCCCACAGGAACTGCTGGTAATTTGGGCCTATTTCCCTCCCCTCACAGCATGGCACACAGCATTTGTGAAATTTTTCCTTTAGCTCAATAATCGGTATAAGGGTTTCTTTTTGGATTCTTATTGAACAGGAACTAGGTTAGGGATGGGGAATATGAGATACCCCGGACAGTAAAAATTGAGAATTGCCAGGCTTCTGGCTGCTCTGTACAAAAATGCAGGCTGTATTGCACAACCTAAGGCTGCACTGTACTGTCTCTTGATGACTTGTACAACTCCTGGCTGTCTTGCACAGCTCCTTGCTGCACTGGGCTCACTTAAGCAGTATGGCACACTTTTGACTGTCTTGCACAACTCCAGGCTGCATTGCACAGGATCGCAATTGAAATATTCCCTACAGTCACTTCTCCGCTGTGCAGCAGGATCAGGTACTCACTCAGTCTAAGAATAGTGGAGCTTCCTCAAACCTGTTCTCCTGGCTTTATCCAGACGCTGACCCAAGCTCTCTTTGGTAGGCCCCCAGCTAAGCCTAGCTGGGGCCTCAGTGTCCTCATAAGACTACTCAGCTTCTTCTCTGTCTCTCTCTCTCTCTGCACCAAGTGCAAAGCCCCCAGTACAGGGGTTTTCTGCAGAAGGCTGGGCCCTGGTACTCTGCACTGTGGTGCCAAGCCTAAGAAACTTTTTTTGGGGGGCTCCCCCCACCTTCTGGGCACACCACCCCAGGGATTGGCTGTAGACCCATAAATATTCCGGCTGCCTGTCCTGCTCTCCCTCCCACTATATTTCTAGAAATCACCAGAAGAAAGGGCGAAGTAGCAGAACAGCAGCCTGTGAGACTGTAAGAGGCTTACTACGCATGCACCAATGGCACGTTGCCGCAAGAGGAAATCTGTGCCAACTAAGCATGTGCCAAAGATGTCTCACTGTGCCAACTCACACCTGTGCAGAAGAACTGATGTAAAAAGGCGGGCAAATGCCCAGGAGGTGCACAGGAAGTGACTTCCCTATATAAGCCCAGCCCAGACACTGCCAAATTGCTGTAGAGGTAGAGCCTGATATGCAGCGGACGGCCTCTCTTACAGCTCTGACTCGAGGCCCCCGTAGAGCAGACAGGGAGTGCAGGAGTGCAGAGTCGCATGAGTGCCTGATTGGTTGCAGACCGTGGAATCCAAAGCAGCTGTAGGAGGAGCGGTAGCTCAGCAGGATTCTCCAGGCAGAAGAGAGGGATGGTACAGGCAGGCTGGGTCATACACTGGTGGGCACGTCAGGAGCAGATGCAAAGGCAGAAGAATCGTCAGGGTACAGGCCGGGTCGGTGATGGGCTGGCAGCAAGGTAGCAGAAGGAGCAGGCAGGTGCGGTGGTCAGACAAGCCGGGTCGGGTGCAGGCGGATAGCAGGAATCGTCAGAGGCAAGCCGGGTCGGGTAACAGGAACAGATAACAAGATGCAGGTAGCAGGAACACACGGGAATGCTGTGGAGCAGACAGAACTGAGTCTGTGCACTGGCAGTGTTTAAATAGGCTGTTGGGCGCCAAAAGCTGTTACCGGGGGCGCGCATGCGCACGGGCGGCAATCTGACAGGTTGTCTTGGATTCTCATCCTCAATACTGGCATGCCCTTCCTGACAATGCGCACGTGTGCGCACAGGCGCGCAGATGCACCAGAGATGTTCTGACAGGTCAAAGATCTAATTCTTCGGCCGCCATCTTGGATACTGGCTCGCCCTTCCTGACAACCTTGATCATTCTACTTCTTTGCCCCTTTTGTACTCAGCTGCCAGATTGGAACCGACACTGGCTTGGATCTCGACCATTAATCTTCTGATTAACCCTTTTATACTTCGTTGCCAAACTGGACTGGACCTCGGCTTGGATCTTGGACTAAGGCTTGCACAGTGCTCTGCACCCCTGGCACCCGTGCCACTCGGTGTCCACCAAGTCTCTGTCTTCATCTCCAGAGGCTTCAAGGACCCGAGGTGCAAGGGAGGCCTCCCCACTACTTCGGTCTCACCTTGTGGCCTTCGTAACAGAGAGACTGAACAACTCTAAGCAAACAACCCTTGCTTCCCTTTTTACAGAGGAGTGAACTAAATTTACCTAGAAGCCTACACTGAACTAGTAGAATCAGGAAAGGTCAGAGTCATGTAGGCCAAGGTAGTAAATTTTTTGGAGGAGACTACTTTATAAAAGGCAGCAGAAAGGTCCAGTAGTATGTGCTGTTGTACCTTAATATAATGTGTTATAGTATTGTGATATAATAAACCGTGGCGACACTGTAGACTGGATAGGCCTTTCACCATCAAACCATATCCGTAAAAACTGAAATATTTTCAATTTCCACTCATAGTTATTTACACTCACTATTCGCTGTAAGGAGGTAATTTCCTCTGAAGGCCCCAGATACTCAATCCCTGACCAAGATTGTATACTTGAAAGTTCTCAAAGCTGAGCGTTACCAGATTAACTGAACACAGCAAAGATCAAAAATGACCCATCTCAGACTGTTCTTTCTTGCAAACGCCTCTACAGTGGTCCCAGACACAGAGGAGCCAGTTAAGTGTCTGGACCAGATAGTGGGATTCTACTAAAGGAATTGGTACTTTGCCAGCATATAGTAGTGATCTAGTATTTTTACAACTGACTGAATCACTTCCACTGTCACAAACACCCATGCACTTCTCAAATGAGCTTGTTTTCTGTTTATAAGTGCCCCATTGTAATAGCTATGGTGGTGGCAGTAAACCATTAGAGAGGGTTGAATATGTTTCTAAGACCCCTTTCACACGAGCCACAAAGGGCGTCAGTGGTAAAGCGGCCATATTTTTAGCACTGCTTTACCGTCGTTTTAGCGGCGCTATTCAACCACTAGTGGGGTGCTTTTAACCCCCTGCTAGCGGCCGAAAAAGGGTTGAATCCGCCCGCAAAACGCTGCCGGAGCGGTGTTTTGCCATTGGTATCGCAGCGCTGCCCTATTAATTTCAATGGGGAGCAACGGTAGAGGAGTGGTGAGTTCACCGCTCCTTCACCGCTCCAAAGAAGCTGCTGGCAGGACTTTTTCTGACGCCCTGCCAGCGCACCACTTCAGTGTGAAAGCCCTCAGGAGTGAATGGAGCGGCTTTTTTCAGGCGCTATGCAGGCGCTATTTTTAGCACTGTAGCGCCTGAAAAACGCCCACAGTGTGAAAGGGGTCTTAAAGCACAATTTCTTTCTATCACCTACAGTGGTGTGAAAAAGTGTTTGCCCCCTTCCTCATTTCCTGTTCCTTTGCATGTTTGTCACACTTAAGTGTTTCGGAACATCAAACCAATTTAAACAATAGTCAAGGACAACACAAGTAAACACAAAATGCAATTTGTAAATGAAGGTGTTTATTATTAAAGGTGAAAAAAAATCCAAACTATCATGGCCCTGTGTGAAAAAGCGATTGCCCCCTAAACCTAATAACTGGTTGGGCCACCCTTAGCAGCAACAACTGCAACCAAGCGTTTGCGATAACGTGCAATGAGGCTTTTACAGCGTCCTGGAGGAATTTTGGCCCACTCATCTTTGCAGAATTGTCCTAATTCAGTTACATTAGAGGGTTTTCGAGCATGAACGGCCTTTTTAAGGTCATACCACAACATCTCAATAGGATTCAGGTCTGGACTTTGGCTAGGCCACTCCAAAGTCTTCATTTTGTTTTTCTTCAGCCATTCGGTGGTGGACTTGCTGGTGTGTTTAGGATCATTGTCCTGCTGCAGAACCCAAGTTCGTTTCAGCTTGAGTACACGAACAGATGGTCGGACATTCTCCTTCAGGATCTCTTGGTAGACAGCAGAATTCATAGTTCCTTTTATCACGGCAAGTCTTCCAGGTCCTGAAGCAGCAAAACAGCCCCAGACCATCACACTACCACCACCATATTTTACTGTTGGTATAATGTTCTTTCTCTGAAATGCAGTGTTCCTTCTACGCCAGATATACTTGGACACACACCTTCCAAAGAGTTCCACTTTTGTCTCATCGGTCCACAGAATGTTGTCCCAAAAGTCTTGGGGATCATCAAGATGTGTTGTGGAGAAATTGAGACGAGCTTTGATGTTCTTTTTGCTCAGCAGTGGTTTTCTCCTTGGAACTCTGCCATGCAGGCCATTTTTGCCCAGTCTTTTCCTGATGGTGGAGGCATGAACGCTGACCTTAACTGAGGCAAGTGAGGCCTGCAGTTCCTTGGACATTGTTGTGGGGTCTTTTGTGACCTCTTGGATGAGTCGTCGCTGCGCTCTTGGGGTGATTTTGGGCGGCCGGCCACTCCTGGGAAGGTTCACCACTGTTCCATGTCTTCGCCATTTGTGGATAATGGCTCTCACTGTGGTTCGCTGGATTCCCAAAGCTTTGGAAATGGCTTTATAAAAAAGAAAAGGTCCCCCCAAGAGGGAGTTGGTGGGGTTTTTAGGCAGCGTTTGGAAATAAGTTCTCTGAGAGGTATTGATATATTCAAAAATATGAATCTTTATTATATTAAAGATGTCGCATATGACATATGGGTAAAGATAAAAATAGGAGACATGGGTCCCAAATGGATAAAACAATACAGGAATTTTAAAACAGATTTACACTAACAGACAAAAAGCTTTTACATCAATGTAGTTTTACAAATATTGCAGATAAAAGTAGACCTGACGCGTTTCGACCCGTTATAGTGAGGGTCTTCTTCAAAGGTAATTTCGTCTGTTTAGGAAAGAAGAGGGTGAGAACAATGCATTGTAACAGTATTTCATTTGCATATATTGATCTCCAATTGACCTTTCCTTTCACATAGTATAATATCATATTGTACTGTGGAATGTTTACCTGGTATGTAAGTTGTTTTTCCTCTTATAAATTCCTCCTTTATATGTGGTTGGGCTCTCTCTGGGTGTGTGCACTCCAGGTCCTAGGCGGCGTCCCGCTGTAGCACCCCCCAGCGGGCACACGGCAGGCACGGCGACCAAACAACGGGGCCTACGAGAGGTCACGTCCACTGAAACGGCTACCCACGGGTCCGTGTGTGGGCCAGATGGATGGAGGGAGGGAGATGGAGGAGGTGGGAAGAAACAAGGGGGGGAAAAAGGGGGGGGGGAGGGGGAGGAGAGGGGAAGAAGAAAATGGGTTGCCTTGAGGTCCCTTGTTCTGCACACCTGTCATAGGATCCAAGATCATATGCTTAGATATATAGCATGAAAGATTGCCACATCAACTGGACAATGTCTAGTGCACTTAGAACAGTGATGGAGAGAAATAGAGTTTCTAAGGTAAGAAAAATGGATGAACGAGAGTTTTGCCGTTGATATACTTTTTCATAATAATATCAATTTATATATTACTGTATCTAGACTCATGGTTAAAGATAGAAAGGGGAAAGGCAGAAGAAGGGGGGACAGAACAAAGGCAAGAGGTGGAAGTGGAGGGAAGGAAAAGCTGGGGAAGAGAGTGGGAACTAAAATGGGGGGGGGGGAAAAAAGGGGGGTCACAGGGAAAAGGGAAGAAGGGAGGGAAGAAAAACGGGGAGGGGGGGGAGAGGAGGAAAAAGGGGAAAAACGGGGAAACGGAGGTGTGAAGAAGGAAGAGCCAAAAGGGGGGGAAGGGGGGGGGGGGGGGGGGGGGGGGGGGGGGGGAGGGGAGGGGTTGGGAAGAAAGGGGGTTGAAGGGGGAGGGGGGGGGGGGGGGAGGTGGGAAAGGGGGGGGCGGAAGGGGAAAGGAGGGAAAGGACCAATGCATGGCTAGCACATGTATGGGTAAACAGAAGGATGCTGCAGCATCCACATGGATAGGACGAAAGAGAATGGGGTGGGGCAGTGGGGAATGCGGGGAAGGATGTGGTGTGAAAGGTGAGGGGTGAGGGAAAGGGGGGGAAAAAGGAAAAGAGCAACGGGAAAAGGGGGAGGGGGGGGGGGGGAAGGGGAAAAAGGGGGGGCAAAGGGGAAGGGGAGAAGGGAAAAGGAAAAGAAAGGGAGGGGGAGGGGGGGAAAGGGGGGGAAGGGAAGGGGAAATGGTGGGGAAAGGGAGTGAACTGATTGGGTGGCAATGGGAAAAAGGAAGAAAGTGAAGGAGAGGGGAGGTGAAAAAAGAAAAAAGAAAAATGAGTGTGAGTGAAGAAATAGGGGAGTGTGATTATGATGTCGATCAGAGCACTGATGCTCGAAGGAGTGCTGTGCTAATAGTGCTGGGGATCTGAAAGGATCCTGGAATAGGGATATGTGTGGGTGAGAATGTGCAGGGATTACGTGGAATGTGAAGTGTGAGGGGTGAGGGATGAGACCGTGAGGGAATGTGGGCATATGTGGGCATAAAACGGGGGAAGAAAGGGGAAGGGAAGGGCAAGGACAGGAAAAAGGGTATACCAATGTGTCAGATCTAAACGGACAATGTGATACAATATGTTATAGAATTACCTAATAGAGTAGGTGTATCTTGCTCAGGTTGTGGGGTGGATGTAGACACCCGTACGTTGCAGACCAAAATATGCTGTGTTGGTTGCAAGTCCCAAAGATGAAGGATGCCCAGTCTGGGAATAGAGACAGAGTCATCTACAGTAACTGAAGTTAGTCCCAGAGAGGGATAGAGAAGCGTGGAGCGAAGAGAGATTCTACTCACTGTGTGTATGTGGCGTAATGCTTGGATCATCACATGGAGATGGATTCGTTTGACCACCCCGTGTGGTATTTATGGGTAATACCCAACTGGAATCAGGTGTGCATGTTTGGACACCATCAGGTGTTCAATCAGGGTATCCCCAGGAGAGGGGAGGAGGGAGGAAAAGGGGGGCGGGGGGACAGGCAGGGATGGGTGGAGAGGGGGAGTGAAAAGAAAAGGGGGAGGACAGGGGGCATAATGGGACATCACCTTCCATCTGCCATTCCTATGTCCGCCTGGCCCGCCCGTCCGTGGGAGCCATGACGGCATCAAAGGCCGTCTGGAGTGATCTCCCCGGCGTCCGGGAGGTCCTTCCGGGGTCGCGTCTGCTACGCAATCGTCGCACCGGCGTGACGTCCCGTATCACGCGCACGCACGCGGCCGCGCGCATGCGCAGTGATCGGGGGAGGTCCGATTGCGTTCCAGGACGCCGCCAGCAAGGGAAATGGTTCACCGTCAGGGGGCCTGGGCCCGCCCAGGTCGCCCTGAGGGAACATGATTGGAGGAGCTTAGTTGGTGGGCGCTCCTCCTTACCCTTGCTGTGAGGTCACGTGTAAGGAACGCCCCACCGCCGCATGTATCCACCGGAGGGGGCAGGAACCAAGGCGCCACCCAGGGGATCCGAGGCGCACTGCAAACCAGCAGAGAGAACCCTAAAACAAAAGGGAGAAATATGGGGTTTTAACATATATTCACTGCCTGTGTGGTATGGCAGATGGGGAGACGTATCTCCGTGATCATCTCTATTAATATCATGTTCCCATTAATTATCTGGGTCATAGCGTATTAACATGCATACCAAGGTTATGTTGAACATATTTGAGAGAACAAAGGGCCTGAAATCTTTTAAAAAAATAACATTATCCACAGTTAATATATGATTACATTGTGAGTTGTTTCCAATAGTACATTTTTTATGTTGTTCATATTTAGTTCAAAAGTTGTCATCCATATTTGATTCAAAAAATTGTCATATGGACACGCTGTGGCCCTGTGTATTAATAATACACAGTATATGTATGGCCATGTAGCTGTGTGCATATGCAAACAAAAAAACCAGGGAATTTGACAAATTTGTAGAGAGAAAAAAAGAAGGGAACAAATGTACATAAGAAAACAACAACCCACCTATGAGCATAGGTATCAGGTAACGCGAGTGGGTCGGCCTCCAAGCCACATCTGGTAAACTGGTTTGTTTCATAAGTAGACATGAACAGGTGGCATAGCATAACCTCTATGGGTTAGATATGGAGAGAGAGCACTAAAATCGCACAGAGTTGTATACGGCGAAAAATCCTGGACACAGATGGAATAGAGCACAGATATTGGCCAGAGTATAAGAGCAGGAGTTCACCGCTTTTTGGGGGGGGGGGGGGGAGGGGAGGGGGGGGGGGGGGGGGGGGGGGGTTGGGGGTTTTTTTTTTTTATGGGGGGGACATCCAGGCACGTCTACTCCAATGCAAGAGCCCGGGAAACCGTATTACTGAGTTTTCCCGGATGTGAAGCCCTTGAGAAAAGGGGCAAAGGAAATGGACTCATTCAGTCCGGGAGGGGAGGTGGCGCGTAATCTATAGATCCATTTTTGTTCACATTGTAATAAAGTTTTATTCCAATCTCCTCCTCTGTCGGGAATATGGATTCTATCTAAGGCCATGAATGTAATCTTGGGCATTTTGTAATCATGTATCGAAACAACATGACGCCCCAGGGGTAAGTAGTGGTTTCCTATTTGCATGGAGTAGACGTGCTTGGACATCCGGCGGTGAAACTCCTGCTTAGTTTTGCCAATATAAAATGCCCCGCATTCGCAGGACATTATGTATACAACGCCCTTTGTCTGACAATTGACGAAGTGGGCTAACTTGTGAGGTAGTCCATTTGGAAGAAGGAGGTTGTTTCTTGGGCGTTGGATGTATTGGCAGCAACTGCAATGGCCACAGGGGAAAGACCCCCGGGCCGGGCAGTGTTTGTGGCGTCTGTGCTCGTCCCTAAATTCACTTTGAACAAGGTGGTCTCTTAGTGATGTGGCTCTTCTATATGTAATTGAGGGATGACTAGAAATGAATTGATTTATTTTGGGATCGTCTGTAAGTATATTCCAGTGTTTTTGAATTATATCGCGGATCTTTCTATGCTGTCTGGTGAACCGTAGAACGATTCGCGATACATTCTCTTTTTGATCGTCAGGTGCCTTTTTCTTAGACAGCAGGTCCGAGCGTGAGCATGCTATTACTCGGTTGTAAGCTTTTCGGAGACATGAGCGACTATATCCCCGATCAAGTAGGCGGTTTTGGAGATTTTGTGCTTCAATTTTAAATAGGGACTCATCCGAGCAATTTCTCCGTATTCTCAAATATTGCCCGTAAGGGATGGAATCTTTGAGAGACTGGGGGTGTGCACTGTGGGCATGGAGTATTGTATTACCCGCGGTGCTTTTGCGGTATAATGTGGTGGAGATTTTATTCTCTGGGTTCCGCTTCAATTCGACATCCAGAAAGGTAATGCTCTCCCTGTTGGATGTCAAAGTGAACTTAAGGTTCCAAGTATTGGTGTTGATGCGATTGTGGAACTCTTGTAAGAGTTCCGCCGATCCCTCCCAGACGACGAGGACATCATCTATGTACCGCAGCCACATTTTAATGTGGCTGGTGTACACACGGAGGTCCTCGTCGTCTAGGAGTGACTTTTCCCACTCCCCCAGGTACAGGTTGGCGTAGGCCGGGGCACAGCATGTGCCCATGGCCACGCCCTGCACCTGGAGGTAGTGGGAATTGTCAAAGGAAAAGAAATTATTGTTTAGGATGTATTCCAGTCCATCCGTAATAAAGTTATTCAACGCGCCATCGTATCTACAGCCTGCCCACAAAATGTTGGATATAGCTGCGATCCCCTGGTTATGGGGGATCGAGCTATATAATGCCTCTACATCGATGGCCACCAATAATGAATTATCGGTCAACGATATATTTTCAATTTTTTGAAGTAAGTGTATAGTATCTTTAAGGAAGGATGGTAATTCCAAGACAAAAGGTTGTAAAAAGGCATCAATGATTTTGCTTAAATTTTCGGATATGTTTCCATTGCCCGAGACAATAGGTCGTCCGGGGGGTCTGCTAAGGCTCTTATGAATCTTGGGCAGGCTGTAGAACGTGGCGAGGCGTGGGTATTTCACCCTGATATATTCGTGTTGATCCTTAGTTATGGTGCTTTCTAAGAGGGCTGAATCAATTAGGTCTTCAAATTTGGCATAAGAAGTTTGTATGATCTTTGTGGTGACCTTGCGGTACCATGTTTTGTTGTTGAGTATATCCATGCACATGGATACATAGTCCTGATTGTCCATCAGGACTATGTTCCCCCCCTTGTCGGACGGTTTCACAGTGATGTTAGCATTGCTGCGTAGGGAATTTATGGCCTGAAACTCTTTGGGAGTTAGGTTGGTTGGAGGTGTCTTCTTCCTGGGCAGTTTGAGTAGGTCTCTATTAATTTGTTTAATAAAAATATCAATACTCGGATTGAGGTTTAGGGGAGGGAATCTGGCCGATGGTTTTCTAAAAAGGGCCGCGGAGGGCTTTGATGGTTTTCCAGCATTTTCTAATAGGTTTTCCAGATCGATTTGGTCTATTAAGTCCACTGTATTGTTCTCCTGGTATAAAAGGGTTAGATCACGTAAGGCTTTATATTCCCTCATACTAAAGGTAGACCAGTCTGTGGTGTCGATCGTCTCGGTCTTTGCATGCAGGCTCCGCAGTAGGAGCCTGCGTGCAAAGAGCTGCAGATCGGTCACCACTCCAAAGGTGTCAAAGTTTTCTTCTGGGCAGAAGGTTAGTCCCCGAGCAAGGACATTTTCCTCAGCCGTGGACAGAGGGTATGATGACAGGTTGATAACACTTAGGGATTTAATGGGATCCTTGTCACAAAGGTGTCTAAGTTTCCCACTCCCCTGTTTGTTTGGGGTGGGGAGGATCCCCGTATGAGGTTTAAAGGACTCTTAATCGTTTGTTTGAGTTTTTCTACAGTGTGGTTCGTATGTGTCATGTTGGTCGAGGAGTGTGTGGGTGTTGGATCACCATTCTCCACATTCATGTCGCGGGGCTCTCCTTGGGAGTCCCGAGACATATTGCTCGACCCATGTGACCCTTCTTCCTGTCTGTCTGTGTCAACGGTGCGTTTCTTTCTTTCTTGTTGGGGAGAACCTTTATTATTACGGTTTCGTTTGTACTTTCCTCTGCCCTTTAGGGCTGTATTGGAGTTTTTACTGGAGTCTGCAATATTTTGATTTTTAAGTATATTAGAACGGTTGGGAGATGATGGTCTTATCGGGTGATTCCTATTGGAATAGGAATCACCCGATAAGACCATCATCTCCCAACCGTTCTAATATACTTAAAAATCAAAATATTGCAGACTCCAGTAAAAACTCCAATACAGCCCTAAAGGGCAGAGGAAAGTACAAACGAAACCGTAATAATAAAGGTTCTCCCCAACAAGAAAGAAAGAAACGCACCGTTGACACAGACAGACAGGAAGAAGGGTCACATGGGTCGAGCAATATGTCTCGGGACTCCCAAGGAGAGCCCCGTGACATGAATGTGGAGAATGGTGATCCAACACCCACACACTCCTCGACCAACATGACACATACGAACCACACTGTAGAAAAACTCAAACAAACGATTAAGAGTCCTTTAAACCTCATACGGGGATCCTCCCCACCCCAAATAAACAGGGGAGTGGGAAACTTAGACACCTTTGTGACAAGGATCCCATTAAATCCCTAAGTGTTATCAACCTGTCATCATACCCTCTGTCCACGGCTGAGGAAAATGTCCTTGCTCGGGGACTAACCTTCTGCCCAGAAGAAAACTTTGACACCTTTGGAGTGGTGACCGATCTGCAGCTCTTTGCACGCAGGCTCCTACTGCGGAGCCTGCATGCAAAGACCGAGACGATCGACACCACAGACTGGTCTACCTTTAGTATGAGGGAATATAAAGCCTTACGTGATCTAACCCTTTTATACCAGGAGAACAATACAGTGGACTTAATAGACCAAATCGATCTGGAAAACCTATTAGAAAATGCTGGAAAACCATCAAAGCCCTCCGCGGCCCTTTTTAGAAAACCATCGGCCAGATTCCCTCCCCTAAACCTCAATCCGAGTATTGATATTTTTATTAAACAAATTAATAGAGACCTACTCAAACTGCCCAGGAAGAAGACACCTCCAACCAACCTAACTCCCAAAGAGTTTCAGGCCATAAATTCCCTACGCAGCAATGCTAACATCACTGTGAAACCGTCCGACAAGGGGGGGAACATAGTCCTGATGGACAATCAGGACTATGTATCCATGTGCATGGATATACTCAACAACAAAACATGGTACCGCAAGGTCACCACAAAGATCATACAAACTTCTTATGCCAAATTTGAAGACCTAATTGATTCAGCCCTCTTAGAAAGCACCATAACTAAGGATCAACACGAATATATCAGGGTGAAATACCCACGCCTCGCCACGTTCTACAGCCTGCCCAAGATTCATAAGAGCCTTAGCAGACCCCCCGGACGACCTATTGTCTCGGGCAATGGAAACATATCCGAAAATTTAAGCAAAATCATTGATGCCTTTTTACAACCTTTTGTCTTGGAATTACCATCCTTCCTTAAAGATACTATACACTTACTTCAAAAAATTGAAAATATATCGTTGACCGATAATTCATTATTGGTGGCCATCGATGTAGAGGCATTATATAGCTCGATCCCCCATAACCAGGGGATCGCAGCTATATCCAACATTTTGTGGGCAGGCTGTAGATACGATGGCGCGTTGAATAACTTTATTACGGATGGACTGGAATACATCCTAAACAATAATTTCTTTTCCTTTGACAATTCCCACTACCTCCAGGTGCAGGGCGTGGCCATGGGCACATGCTGTGCCCCGGCCTACGCCAACCTGTACCTGGGGGAGTGGGAAAAGTCACTCCTAGACGACGAGGACCTCCGTGTGTACACCAGCCACATTAAAATGTGGCTGCGGTACATAGATGATGTCCTCGTCGTCTGGGAGGGATCGGCGGAACTCTTACAAGAGTTCCACGATCGCATCAACACCAATACTTGGAACCTTAAGTTCACTTTGACATCCAACAGGGAGAGTATTACCTTTCTGGATGTCGAATTGAAGCGGAACCCAGAGAATAAAATCTCCACCACATTATACCGCAAAAGCACCGCGGGTAATACAATACTCCATGCCTACAGTGCACACCCCCAGTCTCTCAAAGATTCCATCCCTTACGGGCAATATTTGAGAATACGGAGAAATTGCTCGGATGAGTCCCTATTTAAAATTGAAGCACAAAATCTTCAAAACCGCCTACTTGATCGGGGATATAGTCGCTCATGTCTCCGAAAAGCTTACAACCGAGTAACAGCATGCTCACGCTCGGACCTGCTGTCTAAGAAAAAGGCACCTGACGATCAAAAAGAGAATGTATCGCGAATCGTTCTACGGTTCACCAGACAGCATAGAAAGATCCGCGATATAATTCAAAAACACTGGAATATACTTACAGACGATCCCAAAATAAATCAATTCATTTCTAGTCATCCCTCAATTACATATAGAAGAGCCACATCACTAAGAGACCACCTTGTTCAAAGTGAATTTAGGGACGAGCACAGACGCCACAAACACTGCCCGGCCCGGGGGTCTTTCCCCTGTGGCCATTGCAGTTGCTGCCAATACATCCAACGCCCAAGAAACAACCTCCTTCTTCCAAATGGACTACCTCACAAGTTAGCCCACTTCGTCAATTGTCAGACAAAGGGCGTTGTATACATAATGTCCTGCGAATGCGGGGCATTTTATATTGGCAAAACTAAGCAGGAGTTTCACCGCCGGATGTCCAAGCACGTCTACTCCATGCAAATAGGAAACCACTACTTACCCCTGGGGCGTCATGTTGTTTCGATACATGATTACAAAATGCCCAAGATTACATTCATGGCCTTAGATAGAATCCATATTCCCGACAGAGGAGGAGATTGGAATAAAACTTTATTACAATGTGAACAAAAATGGATCTATAGATTACGCGCCACCTCCCCTCCCGGACTGAATGAGTCCATTTCCTTTGCCCCTTTTCTCAAGGGCTTCACATCCGGGAAAACTCAGTAATACGGTTTCCCGGGCTCTTGCATTGGAGTAGACGTGCCTGGATGTCCCCCCCATAAAAAAACCCCCCAACCCCCCCCCCCCCCCTCCCCCTCCCTCCCCCCCCCCCCAAAAAGCGGTGAACTCCTGCTCTTATACTCTGGCCAATATCTGTGCTCTATTCCATCTGTGTCCAGGATTTTTCGCCGTATACAACTCTGTGCGATTTTAGTGCTCTCTCTCCATATCTAACCCATAGAGGTTATGCTATGCCACCTGCTCATGTCTACTTATGAAACAAACCAGTTTACCAGATGTGGCTTGGCGGCCGACCCACTCGCGTTACCTGATACCTATGCTCATAGGTGGGTTGTTGTTTTCCTATGTACATTTGTTCCCCTCTTTTTTTCTCTCTACAAATTTGTCAAATTCCCTGGTTTTTTTTTTTTTTTGCTTGCATATGCACACAGCTACATGGCCATACATATACTGTGTATTATTAATACACAGGGCCACAGCGTGTCCATATGACAATTTTTTGAATCAAATATGGATGACAACTTTTGAACTAAATATGAACAACATAAAAAATGTACTATTGGAAACAACTCACAATGTAATCATATATTAACTGTGGATAATGTTATTTTTTTAAAAGATTTCAGGCCCTTTGTTCTCTCAAATATGTTCAACATAACCTTGGTATGCATGTTAATACGCTATGACCCAGATAATTAATGGGAACATGATATTAATAGAGATGATCACGGAGATACGTCTCCCCATCTGCCATACCACACAGGCAGTGAATATATGTTAAAACCCCATATTTCTCCCTTTTGTTCTAGGGTTCTCTCTGCTGGTTTGCAGTGCGCCTCGGATCCCCTGGGTGGCGCCTTGGTTCCTGCCCCCTCCGGTGGATACATGCGGCGGTGGGGCGTTCCTTACACGTGACCTCACAGCAAGGGTAAGGAGGAGCGCCCACCACCCAAGCTCCTCCAATCATGTTCCCTCAGGGCGACCTGGGCGGGCCCAGGCCCCCTGACGGTGAACCATTTCCCTTGCTGGCGGCGTCCTGGAACGCAATCGGACCTCCCCCGATCACTGCGCATGCGCGCGGCCGCGTGCGTGCGCGTGATACGGGACGTCACGCCGGTGCGACGATTGCGTAGCAGACGCGACCCCGGAAGGACCTCCCGGACGCCGGGGAGATCACTCCAGACGGCCTTTGATGCCGT
The DNA here is from genome assembly GCA_028564925.1 of Lithobates sylvaticus. Taxonomy (NCBI): domain Eukaryota; kingdom Metazoa; phylum Chordata; class Amphibia; order Anura; family Ranidae; genus Lithobates; species Lithobates sylvaticus. The sequence continues at coordinate 250,588,346 of CM053027.1, read as the reverse complement.
CATGGCTCCCACGGACGGGCGGGCCAGGCGGACATAGGAATGGCAGATGGAAGGTGATGTCCCATTATGCCCCCTGTCCTCCCCCTTTTCTTTTCACTCCCCCTCTCCACCCATCCCTGCCTGTCCCCCCGCCCCCCTTTTCCTCCCTCCTCCCCTCTCCTGGGGATACCCTGATTGAACACCTGATGGTGTCCAAACATGCACACCTGATTCCAGTTGGGTATTACCCATAAATACCACACGGGGTGGTCAAACGAATCCATCTCCATGTGATGATCCAAGCATTACGCCACATACACACAGTGAGTAGAATCTCTCTTTGCTCCACGCTTCTTTATCCCCCTCTGGGACTAACTTCGGTTACTGTAGATGACTCTGTCTCTATTCCCAGACTGGGCATCCTTCATCTTTGGGACTTGCAACCAACACAGCATATTTTGGTCTGCAACGTACGGGTGTCTACATCCACCCCACAACCTGAGCAAGATACACCTACTCTATTAGGTAATTCTATAACATATTGTATCACATTGTCCGTCTAGATCTGACACATTGGTATACCCTTTTTCCTGTCCTCGCCCTTCCCTTCCCCTTTCTTCCCCCGTTTTATGCCCACACATGCCCACATTCCCTCACGGTCTCATCCCTCACCCCCCACACCTCACATTCCACGTAATCCCTGCACATTCTCACCCACACATATCCCTATTCCAGGATCCTTTCTGATCCCCAGCACTACCAGCACAGCACTCCTTCGAGCATCAGTGCTCTGATCGACATCATAATCACACTCCCCTATTTCTTCACTCACACTCATTTTTCTTTTTTCTTTTTTCACCTCCCCTCTCCTTCACTTTCTTCCTTCTTCCCATTGTCACCAATTAGTTCACTCCCTTTCCCCACCATTTTCCCTTCCCTTCTCATTTTCCCCCTTTCCTTCACCCTCCCCCTCCCTTTCTCTTTTCCTTTTCCCTTCTCCCCTTCCCCTTTGCCCCCCCTTTTTCCCCTTCCCCCCCCCCCTCCCCCCTTTTCCCGTTGCTCTTTTCCTTTTTCCCCCCCTTCCCCTCACCCCTCACCTTTCACACCACATCCTTCCCCGCATTCCCCACTGCCCCACCCCATTCTCTTTCGTCCTATCCATGTGGATGCTGCAGCATCCCTCTGTTTACCCATACATGTGCTAGCCATGCATTGGTCCTTTCCCTCCTTTCCCCTTCCGCCCCCCCCTTTCCCACCCCCCCCCCCTCCCCCTCCCCCTTCAACCCCCTTTCTTCCCAACCCCTCCCCTCCCCCCCCCCCTCCCCCCCCCCCCCCCCCCCCCCCCCCTTCCCCCCCTTTCGGCCCTTCCTTCTTCACACCTCCGTTTCCCCGCTCTTCCCCTTTTTCCTCCTCTCCCCCCCCCCCGTTTCTCTTCCCTCCCTTCTTCCCTTTTCCCTGTGACCCCCCTTTTTTCCCCCCCCCCCCCCATTTTAGTTCCCACTCTCTTCCCCAGCTCTTCCTTCCCTCCACTTCCACCTCTTGCCTTTGTTCTGTCCCCCCTTCTTCTGCCTTTCCCCTTTCTATCTTTAACCATGAGTCTAGATACAGTAATACATAAATTGATATTATTATGAAAAAGTATATCAACGGCAAAACTCTCGTTCATCCATTTTTCTTACCTTAGAAATTCTATTTCTCTCCATCACTGTTTTAAGTGCACTAGACATTGTCCAGTTGATGTGGCAATCTCCCATGCTATATATCTAAGCATATGATCTTGGATCCTATGACAGGTGTGCAGAACAAGGGACCTCAAGGCAACCCATTTTCTTCTTCCCCTCTCCTCCCCCCCCCCCCCCCCCCCTTTTTCCCCCCCTTGTTTCTTCCCACCTCCTCCATCTCCCTCCCTCCACCCATCTGGCCCACACACGGACCCGTGGGTAGCCGTTTCAGTGGACGTGACCTCTCGTAGGCCCCGTTGTTTGGTCGCCGTGCCTGCCGTGTGCCCGCTGGGGGGTGCTACAGCGGGACGCCGCCTAGGACCTGGAGTGCACACACCCAGAGAGAGCCCAACCACATATAAAGGAGGAATTTATAAGAGGAAAAACAACTTACATACCAGGTAAACATTCCACAGTACAATATGATATTATACTATGTGAAAGGAAAGGTCAATTGGAGATCAATATATGCAAATGAAATACTGTTACAATGCATTGTTCTCACCCTCTTCTTTCCTAAAACAGACGAAATTACCTTTGAAGAAGACCCTCACTATAACGGGTCGAAACGCGTCAGGTCTACTTTTATCTGCAATATTTGTAAAACTACATTGATGTAAAAGCTTTTTGTCTGTTAGTGTAAATCTGTTTTAAAATTCCTGTATTGTTTTATCCATTTGGGACCCATGTCTCCTATTTTTATCTTTACCCATATGTCATATGCGACATCTTTAATATAATAAAGATTCATATTTTTGAATATATCAATACCTCTCAGAGACCTTATTTCCAAACGCTGCCTAAAAACCCCACCAACTCCCTCTTGGGGGGACCTTTTCTTTTTTGTTTTGACATCCCAGGGGTGAGCAGCCAAATATCATCCCCAGTGAGTGTCTTTTTTTCTTCTTCTGGAAATGGCTTTATAACCCTTTCCAAACTGATAGATCTCAAATACTTTCTTTCTCAATTGTTCCTGAATTTCTTTGGGTCTCGGCATGATGTGTAGCTTTTAAGGATCTTCTGGTGGACCTTATTGTGTCAAGCAGCTCCTATTTAAGTGATGCCTTGATTGTGAACAGGTGTGGCAATAATCAGGCCTGGGTGTGGCTAGAGAAATTGAACTCAGGTGTGGACAACCACAGTTATAGTATGTTTTAACAAGGGGGGCAATCACTTTTTCACACAGGGCCATGATGGTTTGGATTTTTTTTCACCTTTAATAATAAACACCTTCATTTACAAATTGCATTTTGTGTTTACTTGTGTTGTCCTTGACTATTGTTTAAATTGGTTTGATGTTCCGAAACACTTAAGTGTGACAAACATGCAAAGGAACAGGAAATGAGGAAGGGGGCAAACACTTTTTCACACCACTGTAATTTTCAATTTTTTCCTGTTTTATGTGCTCAACGTGTGATTTTTTTTTTCAGACTATCTATCTAGTAAAGTGAGAAAGTACATGAATGCAAACATTTTTATTTACTTATTTAAAGTGATAGTAAACCCTTTTGTGACATTTTTACCTACAGGTAAGCTTATAATAAAGGTAAAATGAATATCTTCTAAACAGTTACCATTTTGGAGATATTCCAGTAAGCAGCAGCCAGTGACCTCAGGAATGGCATACCCATACCCTTTTTTTTAATTTATTTTTTTAGTTTAACTTTACTACAGCTTTAACTATAATGCTAAATTTATATATGATTGGATACTTTGCAAACATTTTTTTTTTTTTAATGTGGTTATTAAAAAGATTGACAAAATAAAGGATTTCTTGTAATTACATACTTAAATAATTGTGGTAAGGATAGGTGTCAGAAGACATAGTGATCAAATCGCTGATAAGGTTGTTGATCTTCAGGAAACAAAAACTTGAGAAATGTAAAAAACACGTTGTAATATTCCGGAGAACAAAGCAGGTTGAGAAAGAGAAAAACAACATTTAATCAAAATTAATTTAATTAACCACTTGCCGCCTGCCATATAGCAAAATGACGTCAACAAAATACCCTGACTGGACGTCATATGATGTCGCCAGGATGTCAAGCATCGCGGCGATCGTTGTTGCGGTGTGTCAGTGTGACACACCGCAACTCCGATCTAGGTAAATAGTCTCTGACAGAGACTCTTTACCACATGATCAGCCATGTCCAATCACGGCTGATCACGATGTAAACAGGAAGAGCCATTGATCGGCTTTTCCTCACTCGCGTCTGTCAGATGCGAGTAGAGGAGAGCCGATCGGTTGCTCCTCTGACAGGGGGGTCTGTGCTGATTGACTATCAGCACAGCCCCCCCCACCGAAGGATGCCCACACTGGACCAACAGGGATGCCATTACTAGTCACCACCAGGTATGCCACCCTAGGCCACCAGGGATGCCAATCAGTGCCCACAATGGATGCCAATCAGTGGCAATAGATGCCAATCAGTGCCCACAATGGGCATCACTGATTGGCAGGCATTGTTTGGCACTGATTGGCATCCATCAGTACTGTGACGGATCTCGGATGCCTCTTCTGAGAATCTCCGCCAGACCTGTGTCTCCTGTCCTCCAAATGCACCCGCAGCCTGCAGATTCGCCATAACCAGCCCTTAACCCCTCAATCACGAGACAAGCCACACAGGTGTTGAGGGTTAAACATCCAGAGCATAAACTGTTTATTAAGTTTCAAACATACACTTTTAAACACAGTTGGGGACACCCCCCTTAGCCTTGTCATAGAGGGGGTAGGGGACAAGGAAGAACCAATGGAAACTCAACACTTGTGTATTCAAACAGCTACAGTTGAAACACAAAGGGATTATGATAAGCAGGCAGCCCCTCCTAACAGATCCCCTGCTGGGAGATGTCTCCAGTCCAGACCTTTCGTCTACATGTCATGACCCAACACAATTAACACAGCAACAAGAGGGGGGGGGGAGAAGGGATGCAGCATTACATCGCATTATCTCAATGGCACTTTGTCCCCAAGTCTCTCCCAAGTCCATTCTGGGCCATAGTCTGTGGGGAGGAGGCCAACGCCCAGCCCCTTCCAAAACACACAGTGACAGTGGGTTCTGTCACATTTCTCCCCTTTTAAAAACAGACTAACCAGGTCCTTGACCCTCAACTGGTCTGGACCTGCGTTAGTCACAAATTCCCACCCCAGGCAAACAGAAAAAGAAACAGTACGACTCTGGCGCTGGGGAGCAAAACCGCACATACGGTCTCCCGTGAATAAAAACAGCCGCTTTAGAGCCGGACTGCCTGTCCGCACTCCCGTGATCCGGGGCCTGGTTGCATGTGTTGGGGGGAGCTGAATAATCCTCTGCCCCGATGCCAGCGCTTCAGCTGGTAGGGAGTGTAGGCTGGTAGTGCTAAGCCTTTGAGGAAGAAAAGGAACTTGCTCTTCTCCTGGTGTAGTTACCAGCCGCTGGGGAGGTATCTTGCAGGGACTATCTCCCAGACTCTCCATCTCTTTTTCTGATGCTGGGCAGAGACCAACAGCGCTCTGCCCCGTAGCCAGCGCTTCTGCTGGGGGGACATATGCAAAGATATTCAGCCGCTGAAGAGGGGGAAGAGTTTTTTTCCCCTCCCGGTTCTGTGACCAGCTGCTGGGGCAACTTTTGACAGGGGCCATCTCCCAAACCCTCCAAAAACATACTGAGGGCTGGGCAGGGGCCAGCGGCACTCTGCCCCATAGCCAGCGCTTCTGCTGGGGGGATAAACACTGGGGTAGTGTCCAAGTGCTGGGGAAGTAGAATGGCTTTCTCCACTCCCGGTGGGGATTTCCGCTGCTGGGGAAACAGCTCCCGAAGATCATCTCTCGGACTCTCCGGATCCAATTCTGAGGGTGGGCAGAGGCCACTGGCACTCTGCTCCGTCGCCAGTGCTTCTGCTGGGGATATAAACACTGGGGTAGTGTCCAAGTGCTGGGGAAGTAGAATGGCTTTCTCCACTCCCGGTGGGGATTTCCGCTGCTGGGGAAACAGCTCCCGAAGATCATCTCTCGGACTCTCCGGATCCAATTCTGAGGGTGGGCAGAGGCCACCGGCACTCTGCTCTGTCGCCAGCGCTTCTGCTGGGGATATAAACACTGGGGTAGTGTCTAATTGCTGGGGAGGGAGAATGGCTTTCTCCACTCCCGGTGGGGATATCTTCTGCTGGCAAAACAGCTTACTGAGGTCGTGTCCCAGACTCCCTGGATCTAACTGTGAGAGTGGGCAGAGGCCAGCGGCACTCTGCCCTGTAGCCAGCGCTTCTGCTGGGACACCGGATGCGATACTCTGGACTTGCTGCTGATCCCCATCTACCAGCCTTCCAGCGCCCGTCTCAACTCCCCCTTCTGAGACTTTTATGCCATTAGCTTGTCTCGCTGCCTGGGGAACCTCCGATGCCTTCCGGCATTCAAGCACTCGCAGTGCCCTCTGTATCATCGCCGCTTCTTCCATTGTGGTTAGAACGGGAAAATGTAGGGGTACCCCTGGCCCCATTTGCTCTGCATCTTCGCGATTGTCCGCTTTTTCTCCCAGACAGTCCCAGGCAACGGGAGCCATGCCGGGCTGCTGATCACCGTCAAACAGCCGCTTGTAGGCAATCTCGAGCTCCCATTCCTGCTCAACCAGGAACTCCAATTCCTCCAGGTCACATGCCTCTTCTGGGAGGTCCAGCACCTCATCTCGGAAGTCCAGGATGTCTTCCAGCCGCCACTCCTCGATGCTCCCAAAGTCTGGGTCTCCGTACATTTTTTTATGGAGCAGCCCCACGCTGCCGTAGCCAACGCCTTCTGTCGGGCTGCCATCTGCTGTACCTGGCCACAGTTGAGCCGCAAACCACCGGAGGGCTCTGTAGCTGGCGTCCAGCCTCATCTCCTCCCGGACCAATCTTCCGAGCTCCGTCTTTCAATCATCTCGCGGTTGTTCCCTCAGAAACACCTCTCGTGCACGGTACTGCGTCCAGTACATCTCTGTAGAGGAGGGGAGGATCTTCCCCTGATGGTGCCGCTCGTGGCTTAGCATCTCTTGCCAGAGTTGCCGGCGGATCACATCCTCCCAGCCGAGCATGGTGTGCTCTGTCGCTGGTCCCCGATGTTGCTTCCGCATGCCTTGCAGCCTCCTCCCGAACTCCGCTCTCATGCTGGCTGGTCCCCGTATTGCTTCTCGATGGCTGCCCGGATCTTGCATCCCGGTGGTGATTTGGATGTCCTGGACTGCAGGAGACATCCCACTGCTGCCACCACTGTGACGGATCTCGGATGCCTCTTCTGAGAATCTCCGCCAGACCTGTGTCTCCTGTCCTCCAAATGCACCCGCAGCCTGCAGATTCGCCATAACCAGCCCTTAACCCCTCAATCACGAGACAAGCCACACAGGTGTTGAGGGTTAAACATCCAGAGCATAAACTGTTTATTAAGTTTCAAACATACACTTTTAAACACAGTTGGGGACACCCCCCTTAGCCTTGTCATAGAGGGGGTAGGGGACAAGGAAGAACCAATGGAAACTCAACACTTGTGTATTCAAACAGCTACAGTTGAAACACAAAGGGATTATGATAAGCAGGCAGCCCCTCCTAACAGATCCCCTGCTGGGAGATGTCTCCAGTCCAGACCTTTCGTCTACATGCCATGACCCAACACAATTAACACAGCAACAAGAGGGGGGGGGAGAAGGGATGCAGCATTACATCGCATTATCTCAATGGCACTTTGTCCCCAAGTCTCTCCCAAGTCCATTCTGGGCCATAGTCTGTGGGGAGGAGGCCAACGCCCAGCCCCTTCCAAAACACACAGTGACAGTGGGTTCTGTCACAAGTACCATTTATTAGTGTACATCAGTGCCACCTATCAGTGCCCATCCATGCCACCTATCAGTGCCCATCCATACTGCCTATCAGTATCCATCTGTGCCGCCTATCAGTGCCCATCCCTGACACATATGTATACCCATCAGTGCTGCATATCAGTGCCACCTATCAGTGCCGCCTATCAGGGCTGCATATAGTGCCCATCATCAGTGCCCATCAATGCCACCTCATCAGTACCACTTCATTGGTGCCACCTTATCAGTGTCCATCAGTGCCTTATCAGTGCCCGTCAGTGCCCATTAGTGAAGGATAAAACTTACTTATTTACAAAGTTTTGTAGCAGAAACAAAAAAAAAAGTTTTTTTGTTTTCAAAATTTTCAGTTTTTTTTTTATTTGTTTAGCAAAAAATAAAAACCGTAGAGGTGATAAAATACCACCAAAAGAAAGCTATATTTGTGGGAACAAAAGGATAAAAATTTCATTTGGGTACAGTGTAGCATGACCGCGCAATTGTCATTCAAAGTGTGAGAGCGCTGAAAGCTTAAAATTGGTCTGGGCAGGAAGGTGTTTAAGTGCCCAGTATTGAAGTGGTTAATTAACTTGGGGGTTATATTAACTAATCTATTGGCCAGTATTTTTGCAAATATTTTAAGATCGGAATTTAGTAAAGATATAAAAAAAAAAAAAAAAAGAGTGCGCATGCGCGGCAGCTCCAAGATGGCCGCCGGCTACTAGAGCTCCGCTCCACCACAGCCCATCGATAGCCACCGGAGCCGCCGGAGCCCTCGTTTTCGCCCCACACCACGCCATCCTGATAGGGGAACCCACAGGGCACCTGTCTATGGCGAAATCCCAGGTCCGGAGGGATCTGACAGGCCAGATGACGGCCGCGAACGGCCCCCTCACATATGCCAAGATGGCGTCGGCCACACGAGGCTTACAGGCCTCAGAACACCAGGAGGACTCCATAGCTGACCAGGATCAGACCGATCCCCCTTATGCAGGTACTGATTTCCCCCCCTGCAAGCTGTCAGCTCTCCCACTTCCACAGAATCCCTTTTGGGGAGGATGAGCCCAGGATATCCCGCATCCCCTTTGCTGGATCCTCATACAGGCATGTTTCCCACAGTGGGGGAGGCACAAGCAGACATTCCAGTCCCCACAGACTTTCAGTCCATGATGACAGCCTTTTCACACATGCTACATAAAGGATTGGCCCTGAATGCTGCCCAAATTACTGCATCTTTACATGCTGACCTGCAGCAAATAGGGGTAAGGATGGACACCATAGAACAAAAAGCTGATCAAGCAGTGGCCCAGATTAACCAAAACTCTGCCAGACTGCAGGAAGTACAGGATCAATTGGAATCTGCCTTTTCAAAAATCGATGACCTCGAGAACAGATCCAGAAGATATAACTTTAGACTCCGGGGACTCCCTGAATCTGAAAAGGATGTCCACAAAGCAGTTAAAGCCTTAATTAAAACCCTTATCCCTGACATTCCAGACAACCACCTGGAACTTGACAGAGCACACAGGGCACTACAGGCCCCCAGACCCGACGGATTGCCCAGAGATATCATTGTTAAACCACATCACTATTCTGTCAAAGAAGCAGTCATGAGGAAAGCCAGATACTCGGATAATCTCACTTTACTTGGGCACAAAATCCAAATATTTGCTGATCTGTCACCCTACACAGTTCAGAAGAGGCGCTCTTTCAAACCGCTGCTGCAAGTGCTGCTTGATAAGGAAATCGCATATCGGTGGTCCTTCCCTCTTCGCCTGAACTTTTCCTTCAAGAACAAGAATTTCTGCTTCTCCTCATTCCAGGAAGGTGAACGACTTCTCACGCATCTCGGCCTGATACTGCTGGAACCTGCACCTGCGCAAGCTAACCGAGGGACCCCTTCTTCCGCCAAAAGACCCCCGCCTGCCAGCCCACTGCAACAGTCCTGGCTGAAGCAGGGACCCAAAAGATCGAAGGAAACCATGCCACCCTGAGCATATCTGCTTATATTATGGTTTAATCTTGACCTGGACTTTTCCCCTGATTTTGGGGGGATGGTCTGGGGGAAGGACAAGTTGGGGCTTTCTCTTTGCCCCCTCTTCCTTGTAGAGGGTGGTTAAAGGGGGGTCCCCCTTCCCCCAATGCACTAACTGATCGAACATCTATACATGTGGCTATTTTCATGTAAAAGTTGATAATAATTATTTTTTGCCTTTCAGGATATTGGGGTACTGACTGACTGGTAGAGGGAATACGTTTTACTCTCTTTATGAGGGGGGCTTGCAGTGTAATGTGTTGAATACTTTAATTGTCACCTCTGCCTGGGGAAATTCGGCTAACTAGCCTGTCCCTCCATTTTCTCCCTTTTCGCCTTATTTTTCTTTATTTTTTTTTTTATTTTTTTTATTTTTTTTTACATACAATTACTTCCCCTGGAAGTTTGGCGATTGTTAGTCCCCTTTTCCATATTTTTCAAATGCTAGAACTTTAACTTCGACTGGGGATCAGTCTCTACAGGGGACTCCGGCACTTATAGTTGATGGGGATGTTTCTGCCCCTCAGTTGTTACAGTTTTGAGGTGGGGGGGCTGTGGTGGACCCAATGCGCCTCGATTGGATCAGGAACCCACTTGGCGTACCTAGATCCTATTCCGGATTTTCTTCTTTTGGAATATCCGGAACCATGGGGTTTATGGTAGGTTTGGTGACTCCAAACCGACCTGGGGGTGGGAAGGGACCAGGGGGCCCCTTTGTTTTCTTAAGCTACTCTTCTCGTACCAGAATGTTTTACCAGCAGGTTATTAATGTTCTTGTCTTTCCCTTTCTCCTTCTCCCATTCATCTCTCTTCTCTCTCTCTCCTCAATTGCTCTTAGTAATGCTTGCAGGTCTCACGGATTTCTCCGGTCGTCTCTCTCAGGCCCCGGGCTCCCCGCTACAGGTTCATCAGGTTTCACTCTGCCGTCTATCTCTCCATGGAAGGGTAAGTTCAATAATGGTTGTATAGATCATTCCCCTCTGATCCATGCCTGATTCTCACACCTTGCCCACTACCTTGAAGATAATATCACACAACACTCAGGGGCTTAACTCCCCAGTCAAGCGGAGAAAAACCCTCCAATACTATCACTCGATACATGCCGATATCTTACTGCTGCAGGAGACACACTTCCCATCTACTTACAAGCCCACTTTTCTCCACCACAGTTATCCCCAATTCTTCCTGGCATCCGCGGAGAATAAAACTAAGGGGGTCGCGATATGCTTTGCGAAACATATAAACCTCTCCCAACCTGAAACTGTTGTTGACCCTCAGGGTCGCTATGTCCTAGTATCCGGCTTCATCGATGGAGAACTTTACACCTTTGTGTCCTACTACGCACCGAATAAGGGGCAAAAATCCTTTATGGAATCTCTGCTCGCTACACTACAGGAACATCTTAAGGGGACGGTCTTTATGGGCGGGGACACGAACATTGCCTTTGACTCTTCCCTGGACAAGCTGGCAAACGGTGCGTCTAAACCCAAGCGCCCTTCTAAACAGAGTGTTAAAATAGCTAAAATACTTAATGAGGCGGGCCTGATAGACGTTTGGAGGGAGACCAACCCGCGTACTAAAGACTACACACATTTTTCAGCTCCACATAACTCCTTTGCCAGGATAGACCACATATTCACCAGGGCTTCCACGCTTCCACTCATTAGGAACTCCACAATCATTGACTCATCACTCTCGGACCATTCATTGGTGGTGCTGACCACATGTAAACCGACGGGAACCGGTAACCGACCACGTTGGCGCCTGCGAGAAACCCTGTTGACCGACCCTATTCAATGCACTCTGCTGGAATCTGCCATCCAAGAGTACTTTACCTTAAACGCGACAGATGGGGTTTCTCCGTCTATCGTTTGGGCGGCTCATAAACCGGTTATCAGGGGTAAACTGATTCAGTTAGCTGCGCAACTCAGGGCGGGACACAAAGCTGATACAGTGAGACTTACGGAGGAGTTTCAGGCATTAGCGAAAGAACATAAGCGTAACCCCAATCCAGATTCATTAGCTAAATTAGACACAGCAAGGGCTCTCCTAAATATGACATTAACCACGTCAGCGGCACAACATCTTAACTGGACTAGAGCCAAGTTTTACGCACAACAGGATAGGATTGGTTCCAGATTGGCAACTAAACTTTCCCCTAAACCACGCACTCAGGCCTTCCCTAAACTGAGGGTAACCTCAGGGGAACTGTCTCAGAACCCGAGCAAGATAATGGACACCTTTAAACAGTTTTATTCTGATCTTTATAAGCAGAACCCTAGCACATCCGCAGCCGGAAAAGATAAGTTCCTTAATAACCTTAAGTTGCCCTCCATGGATAAGGCACATATAGAACTTTTGGAGTCCCCCTTCACACAAGAGGAGGTCCTAGATACTATTAAGAACCTTAAATTGGGCTCCTCACCGGGTCCAGATGGCCTCTCCACGGGATATTACAAGAAATTTGGGAATTGCCTAGCTCCTCATTTAACCAGAATGTTCAACTCTCTCAGGGATGGGACCTCTCTAAATTCAGATTTAAATGCAGCTTACATCTCGGTAATACCGAAACCAGATAAAGACACTAGTGAGGTTGGCAATTATCGCCCCATATCTCTTATTAACAATGATGTCAAAATAATGACTAAGATACTTGCCAACCGCCTTTCCAGCTTTATCTCGTCATACATTCACAGGGATCAGGTAGGCTTCATCCCTGGGAGACAAGGACCGGATCAGATCAGAAGGGCGGTGGACATAGTCTCTTTACTCCAATCTCATTGGGATGGGAACCCTGCACAAAAAGGTTTTCTACTGTCAATTGATCTACACAAGGCGTTTGACTCGATTGACTGGGCATACCTGTCTGAGATCCTTAGGAGATGGGGTTGTGGCAAACACTTTCTTAATCTTATAGATTCCCTGTACTCCACTCCATCGGCACAAGTGCGCCTTCTGGGCAGGTACTCAGAGTCCTTTCCCATAAACAGGGGTACCAGACAGGGATGCCCTCTTTCGCCGCTTCTCTTTGCGATAGCGATCGAGACTTTAGCCGTTGCCCTTCGATCAAACCCTGATATTAAAGGGGTTTCGTGCGGCCCCCACGAACATAAATGCGCGCTATACGCGGATGACCTCCTTCTCTTCATCACCTCCCCACTGATTTCCATGCCTGTGATACTTCAAACCCTGGAGGATTTTAGTAGGGTCTCAGGACTACGCGTTAATATGACCAAATCTCTGGCTCTGAATGTAACCCTTCCGCCGGAACTCCTCAAACAAATCAAAGATAATTTTACCTTCACCTGGGCTACAAACCAGATTCCGTATCTAGGTATCAAGCTTACCCCAAATGTAGAAGGCCTCTTCCGTTCAAACTATCCCCCCATGGTGCATAAATGTCTGCAGGACGTGGAGAGGTGGTCTAGATGTGGTCTATCCTGGCTGGGCAGAATCCACGCGGTAAAAATGACCCTGCTACCAAAACTCTTGTACTTATTTCGCTCACTGCCAATACCCCTGCCCAAAAGTTTCCTCACTAAAATGCAGTCAGACTTACTACGTTTTATCTGGGGCAAGAAAGGTTACAGATGCCCTTCGGCTACGCTCTACAGACTAAAAACGCAAGGAGGGTTAGGTCTTCCCAACCTTTGGGCTTATTATCAGGCGGCTCGGCTGGCACAAATATCGTTAGCTTACTCTAGTTATAATAAACCAGACTGGCTTAGTATGGAAAGACAGGCTACACCATGGCATACTATTGACTTCCTTTTGGGATGTTCCCCGAAACATAGACCGGCTGTCATGGCTCCCACCCTATCGCACTCCATAGCGCTTTGTACCAAACTTTTCTCCCTTAAGACCATAATCTCGCCTCTGACACCCCTAATGCACATCTTCCATAATCCTAACTTCCCACCGGGGATGAACATTGGGGCCTTTAAATGGTGGACTGACAAAGGCCTGTATCGTATCGGACACTTCTTCTCCCACTCAGGACCCATCACATTGCAACACTGTCGGAAGAAATTGGACATGCCCGACTCAGAACTTTATAGGTTCACACAAATTTCCCACTTTTTACACTCCATCTGGACCACCAAACCGCTGCCACCTAACATTACCCCATTTGAACACTGGTGTATCAACACAGCAGACCAGAGGGGAGGTATTTCACTGATCTATACGGCACTTATGACTAAACAGTCTAAACCTTCTTATGCAAGGGCCTGGGAGGATGACCTGGATGAATCCTGGGACACTGCAACTTGGTATCGGGCTTCTACAAGAGCATACAAAGGTACCCTCAATGTCTCCCTTGTTGAAGCCAGTTTGAAGGTATTACTGAGGTGGTATTATGTCCCTTCCAGGCTGGCAATACTCTTTCCAGGTACATCATCAGCGTGCTTCCGAGGCTGTGGTCTGGAGGGCTCTATGGTCCATGTATGGTGGACGTGTCCTCGCATACGTTCGTTCTGGAAGAAAGTATTCCGTTCCATAAGCTCGCTTACAGGTACCACTGTTATGCCTCACCCTAGGTGGGCGTTGCTTAATTTCCCTATTCCAGAGTTGTCCAAAGCCGCCCAGGCTCTGGCACTGTTTCTATGCCTAGGAGCCAAAATGACAATAGCCAAAGCCTGGAAGACAGATACCATCTCTTTTAGGTTGTTTAAACGTAAGGTTACCTGGGTCATGGTACAGGAACAAATTGTTGCCAAGCTCAATGACACTACCGAGAAGTTTAGAATCATCTGGGAACCCTGGGCAACCCTCTGCAATATCTCTCTTATACCGGGAGTACCTCCGGGCTGTTAGATCACGCACTGTTCAAGTTGACAGACAGAGCACCACCTTCCTCTCGTCTTTCCTGTCCCCTCACACGTTTCTTCCCTCCCCATTGTCCTTCTCTATCCTTTTCTGTCGCCTCTCTTGGCGAACCGCTATTTCCTGCGCATCACCTGACCGGTATAATATGTTGCATCTGAATTTTGTATTTCAATATATGAAGAGCTTCACCCCGCCACTCCAGTTCTGATCCTGGACCTAGCCATATAAACATTGGGGCGTCTCTGTACTCCCAGCTCCTGGGGTGCAGCAGGATCCCATTTGGGGCTCCTGGGAGTTTGGGAGTCGCGGAGTGTCCCCAGTTCGGTTTCCTTTTGAAGAACAGCTGGGGTACCGGGGCATGTTGTTCCCTGGCCACACGGGACGGGTACAGGTTGTCTGGTACGACATCCAAGGCTGCGTTGCCGAGCGAATGTGATTATTGTACTTATCTGTTCAATGACATGCCTGTTTACTTCACATTGTTAGGAGGTTGTAATGGATATCCTTTTGTTAAGTTTGTAAAACTTTAATAAAAATTTTCAAACATAGAAAAAAAAAACTGTATTATTTAACTTTTTCAGACATTCTGTGAGACCAGAGTGGGTAGAAGCAGCTGAGAGAGCAGCAGTGTACTTGTATCTACCTCAATTTTGGTGCTTTTACTATGGATCCCATAATGAGCATATGTGAGGAAATGCTCCTGACGTTGCTGTTGACGAGGCTGGAAAGACGTCGGAAATTGCGTGCGAGGACCAGAGTTCGTCACTACTGGACTCATCCATTGATTGCGCAGGGCATGTCTGTAGGATATTTTTACAACATGTATGTACAGCTACGTAGTTTCCCTGATAAATTTCTTAATTTTACTTGCATGCCCATTGCCACCTTTGACCTTTTTTAAAAAAAATATATTTTTTTTCATCATTTGCTATCTTTTTTAAGTTTTGTAATGTAAAAAAATAGGGCACCTTTAAAAACGCTTCTAAACGAAAGCACGGCTAAATGCCGGTACCGCGTTTAGACGCGTTTGGCGTCTGAACCGTTGGAAACTTCGTCGTCTGAACTCATTTTTTTGCCTTCAAAGAAAAGCCTCTAAACGCAACTGCCTAAAAACAACATTAAACTAACCTGTGTACATGTACACATAAGATAACATTGGATGAGTTCAGGGACAGCTAAATAAAACATCAGACTGCCTCTGAACATCCTTTGATCAGCAGCAGTGTACATGAGGCAGGGCCGGGACAAGGGGTGGGCAGGAGGGGCGGCTACCCTGGGCACTGCGATATAATGTGGGGTGGTGGGGGCACCACAAGGAGATTGGGGGGGAGAGAATTTGTGTTGGGAGGGAGAATTTGAGAGGGGTGGCAGGGGATAAGAATTGTTCTAGGGAAAGCAGGGTAGGTGTGCTAGGAGTAGTGATTTGGGGGGATTTGTGTTGGGAGGGGAGATGGGTGAAGAGAATTTGTGCTAAGATCAGATTTTTTGTAGGGGGTATTTGTGCTAGTAGGGAGTTGATTGGGGTGTATTTGTGCTAGGAGGGGGGAATTGGAGTGGGGGGAGAGGATTTGTGCTTGGAGGGGAAATTTGAAGGGTAGAGGACTTTTTTGGGTTGGGGATTTGTGCTGGGGCATATAGGGTAAGATGATTTGAGCTGGGGGGGGGTTGGATGGGGGGGAATGTTAGCAGGGGGGTGGATTTGTACTGTGTATGCTTAGGAGTACAGGCATGCAGATTAGTGCTCGATTTTATTTTTTTTTGGTGGTAGGGGGATTTTTTTCTGACACATAATTTAATATCTTGGGGGGGGGGGGCAATTTGGCATGTTCGCCCTGGGCTCCAGATGACCTTGTCCCTGCCCTGCCTAGAGGTAATGGAGGGTAGACATGTGCACACGGAAATATTTTGTTTCAGAATTTTGCTTTCGTCCGAAAAATAAATATTTTAAGTTATTCCCGAAATTAGTTTTTTATTCATTTAGTTTTTCGTAAAAAATTGCATAAACTTGATAAACCTGATGATCTATACATTTTGAAATTAACAGCACGAGTGACCTTAATATGGACTTATAAGGATAACTAATTACTGAGAACAAACACTGCGGCTATGGACTATATTACTTCATGGATCACCAATAGTCTGTTATACACTGACAACCCACTTTGGATGTGGAACCACTATAAGAACCGCAGATCAGAAATCATCAGCTGGAGATCTATGGCTATTGCATACAGACGGACAGATTGAATCTCATCCCGCATTGGAGAGATCGCTGTGTGACCAGATATCAGTAAGTAACTGTAATGCTGCGTACACATGGCCGGCATTTCCGATGGACTTAGATATAGAACATGTTCTAAATCTTTCCGTCGGAAATGCCAGCGGAGCTTAGTCCATTGGCAAGTCCAGCCGTGTGTACGCAGCATAACAGTGCTTTATATAACTTTATCACTACAAATTGCCTACAGGATATACCTGCATGTTGTGGGAACCCTGGCACACGGCTACACTGACGGTATCTGTGAGATTATTCTTATCGGTGTAAAATACCTGACCAGCTTGGGATTGGAGGGTCTAGTAATCCACTCAGCTCAACTCAGTGTCTGTTATCGTTCAACAATTCACATGCCACTATCAAGACATGTACGGAGCTGCAGTGAAATGTAAGCGTAGTGCAAACATGACAGGGTGCAAGGGGGTTACCGAGAGGTCAGCTAAGGGGGTTGGTATATTTACCTAGGGGGGCTTACCTTATTGGAGCTCAGCAGTGGTGGGTGGAGTACAGGTCATTGGTGTGGTGGGGAGCAAGGAAAGGTCACCAGTCCAGAGGTAGCAGGCAAGGAGAAACGTTGGGAAGCAGGACCCTGAAAAAGATGAGTGGATTAGATCAATTGTGGGAACAGCTTAGGCAGGCAGCTGAACTACATGGCTCAGACTGGCTTCACAGCCAAATTGCAGCCAATTTGCAGGGGGTAGGGCAGGGACCCCAGACAAGTAGGGACCCCCCGTTGCGGCCTCGGAGGTCTATCCCTCCTGTGCGCCTGAGCCCGGACAACACCCCACGGACTCGACGACGCATTGGGAGCCCCACTAGGGACCCTCCAGGCCCCTCTGCCAAGCGGACACCACGGTCGGCGGGCAGGGGCCCTGGGAGGAATCCCCGAAAGCGTCTGAGTCCCAGGAGAGGGGGGGCACTCACCCAGCTGGATCCGCGGCCCCCTCCAGGACCATCCAACCTGAAGGACACCAGGCGGCTGCTGCTGGCGATGCTCCGGTCGGGGCAGCCGTCCGACGTGGGAGAATGCGGTCCCCGGGTACCGGCCTTGTCGGTGAAGCGGCCGGTGACCTGCCTCGTGTGGGCGCCATCTTGCCTCCTGGAGGAGGGCCAGCGCCATTGCTACAACAGCAGTCGGGAGGCCACGCCTCCAGGCCCAAGGCCGGGTCTGGGAGGGACGGCCGCTACAGCGCGTGCGCGAGCACGTCGACGGCGGCGCAGAGAGATGACGTCAGCGGAACTGACGTCAGTGACGACGGCCGGAAGTCGGCGGAAGAAGATGGCGGCCGCCATCGGAGCAGCCAAGAAGAAGACCGGAGGCGGCCTGGGGTGCCTGGCGGAGCGGCACAGAGGCCTGGGACGGCGACCGGAAGGCGCGAGGACAGCAGCTGCGAGGAAGGAGAACTGCTGGAGGAAGAAGAAGTCCCGGCGGGAGCAGCGGTCGGTGCGGCTGGTGGGCCATCCAACCTACGGCAGCCAGGTAGGACACGGGGTGTCACTGGGCATCCGGGGGGGAGGGGGGAGGGTGCTGGTTTAGGGGTGTTGGGAGCGGACACTGTTGTGGGGGGTCACCGGGGGGGGGAGGGGGGGGGTGGTGGACATGCTCAAGGCCTTGCTACAGAGGTTGGGAGGGGGGACAACACAGGCAGCTGCCCCGACCAACCCCTGGATGCCCCCCAACACCGCGACGCTGGAGACTGGGCCCAGGCAGGGGGTGGGGGTCACGGCGGAAACTCAGACGGAGGCAGCGAGGGACAAGGCCGAAACGACACCGGACAAGGAAGGGGACAAGGAAAAGCACAAGGAGGGTGACAAGGAGAAGGAACTTAACAAGGATAAAGATGCTGAGAAAATTAGGTTAGCCGATGCGGCCCGCTGCGAGGTTTATGTGTGTTTCGAGGGACCACTGGGGGCACATTTGAAGAAAGAGGTGAGGGAGAAGATCTGGAAGGATGAATTTGTAGAAATTTTTTCCCTACTACCGTTAGAAAAATTTAATTTGGACAGGGTCAAGCCTGACGAGAGCAAAAAGGAGGAGGAGGAAAAGCGTAGGTATAGGCTGATTCCTCGCACCTTCTCAAACTGGCTGCAGGCATTCGCGATCCTGGCGAGTGTGATTGGGGAGAAAGCGCCGGAACATTGTTCGGCTCTCTTCTGTTACCTGGAGGCGATTAGCGAGGCCTATAGGGTGTACGGGGGGTTGGCATGGCTCCGCTACGACGAGCAATTTCGCCAGAGAAAAGCGGTGCGTCCGGCCATTAGATGGGACCATAAGGACATCAGCCTGTGGATGAAGTTGATGACTTCTCCCAGGGCTGCGGGACAGTTTTTTCAAGGGGGGGCCGGCGGAGCTTCCTCAGCAGGATCGCCGGCCCCAAAAAAGAAAGGGGTGTGCTGGCAATTTAATGACGGAACATGTAAGTTTGGGAACTCTTGTCGGTACAAACATGAATGTTCAGGTTGCAGTGCAGCACACCCTTTCTCCAGATGTTTCCGGAAAAATCGCGCAGGTGATTCCACTGGAAAAAGGGATGACGCCGGTGAAGTTGGAAAGGATGCGGCCTTTCCTAAGTAGATACCCCGACCGGGCGGCTGCCCAGTTGCTGGAAGCGGGCTTTAGGGAGGGGTTTAGGATTCCGAGCGTGTTGGGGGAGGTTCCGCCAATTTCGGATAATCTGAGGTCGGCGTTAAAACATACGGAAGTGGTGTCAGGGAAATTGGGGAAGGAGGTGGCGCTTGGCAGGATGGCCGGTCCATTTGCTACCCCTCCGGTGTCCAATCTGGTAGTTTCTCCTTTGGGAGTAGTACCCAAGAAGGAACCGGGGCAATTTAGGATGATTCACCACTTGTCGTACCCAAAAGGGGGCTCTGTTAACGATGGTATTGACCCGCAAGCCTGTGCGGTAACCTATACATCGTTTGACGCAGCGGTATCATGGGTGAAAAAATATGGAAAGGGGGCCTTGATGGCAAAGACGGACGTAGAGGCAGCGTTTAGGCTGTTGCCAGTACACCCCCAGAGTATGCATTTGCTGGGTTGTTATTGGGAAGGAGCGTACTTCGTGGATCGCTGTCTGCCCATGGGATGTTCGATTTCATGTGCCCTGTTTGAAACTTTCAGTTCATTCTTTGAATGGGCAGTTAGGGAGACGGCGGGGGTGAATTCGGTTATCCATTATTTGGACGACTTCCTTTGCGTAGGCCCCCCGGGATCCCGCGGATGCGGGACATTATTGGGGACGCTACAGTACTTGGCGGATAGGTTCGGTATCCCCCTAGCGGCGGACAAAACAGAAGGCCCGATTTCGGAGCTGGTGTTCTTAGGAATTACAATTGATTCCGTGGCGATGGAGTGTAGGCTGCCGGAGAAAAAGGTGGTGGCATTGCGGCAGGAAGTCAAGGAGGCGCACGGAAAAAAAGAAGTTGAGGTTGAAGGAAGTGCAATCCCTCCTGGGCAAATTAAATTTTGCTTGCAGGATTATACCGATGGGGCGGGTGTTCTGCAGGAGACTGGCGGCAGCAACGGCGGGGGTGAGGATGCCCAACCATTTTATCAGGTTGTCCGAAGGGTTGAGGGAAGACTTGAGAGTATGGTACTCGTTCCTGGTGGAGTTTAATGGGCGATCTATGATGTTGCAGGGACCAGTTAGCAACGCTGACTTGGAACTGTTTACTGACGCGGCGGGTTCTGCGGGTTACGGGGCTTATTGCCAGGGGAGTTGGAGTGCAGGTCCTTGGCCGGAGGAGTGGAGAGCAGCGGGTTTCTTGAAGAACCTGGCACTGCTGGAGCTCTTCCCCATACTGGTAGCGGTGAGGTTATGGGGGGACAAGCTAACAAACAAGAAGGTGCGGTTCAATTGTGACAACATGGGGGTGGTGGTGGCCATTAATAACATTTCAGCCTCATCCCCCCCGGTAGTTAGATTGTTACGGCAGTTGGTACTTTGTTGTTTAAAATTGAACGTGTACATGTATGCGGTTCACATCCCAGGGATCGAGAATAAGTTAGCGGATGCTCTGTCTCGTTTCCAGTGGGAGGAGTTCCGCAGACTGGCTCCAGAGGCAAACGCGACGGGGGACCCGTGCCCGCCGGATCTGTGGAGGATTGCGTTGGGATCGCCGATGGATTGATTATGCAGTCGCTCAGCGAGAGCACTAGGACGGCGTATCACAGGGTGTGGAGTGAATGGTCCGCTTGGTTGACTGAGGTAGGAGGGTCGGAAGACCCCGAGGTATTGGTACATTGGGTATTGTGTTTCATTTGCAGTAGCTACGTGAAGGGGGTGTCGGGCACGGCAATTAGTAAGAAGGTATCAGCGCTGGCATTTAGGTTCCAGTACAAAGGGCTGCCTGACGCGACCAAGAATTTTTTGGTTAAAAAAGCATTGAGGGGTTATAGGAGGGGCCTAGCGCAGAGGGACTCCAGACGCCCCATTTCGTTTGCGGTGTTGAACATTGTGTTGGAACAGGTTAAGAAGGTGTGTTCTACAGTTTTTGAACAAAAACTCTTCCGAGCTGCCTTCCTGTTAGCGTTTTTCGGGGCATTGAGAATTGGGGAGCTGGTGTCGCCATCAAAATCCATTCCAGGTGGTTTGAGGTTTGGGGACGTTACGCTGTCACAGTCAGCAGTAGTCCTATGGGTTAGGAGGTCGAAGACGGACCAGCTGGGAAAAGGGGCACGGGTCGAGCTTTTTGCAGGTTCAGAACCACAAATATGCCCGGTAGCAGCAGTAGACCAATTTTTAAGGGCGCGCCCAGTAGGGGGTGGGGCCTTCTTGATTCATGAGAATGGCTCGTGTTTATCCAGATACCAGTTTACAGCGGTATTTAGAAAATGTTTGGAGGCGGGGGGCCTACCCCCAGGTGAGTATGCGAGTCACTCTTTCAGGATTGGCGCGGCCACGGAGGCTTCCAGGTGGGGTCTACCGGGGGAAGTTATACGCAGGATTGGCAGATGGGAGTCAGCACGTTATCAGGTCTACATTCGCCCCCACCTGGTGTAACGATGTGGGGGATTGGGGATGTTAGTGTGTGGGTTGAACATGTTTTTTTTATATGTTTCGGTTATTGGTGTTAGATATCTATTTTATGTTTTTCAGCCCCTGTGTGTCTCATATGGATCCTGGGACACTCGTTTGTCTTCTGGGGCGCTAGAAGGGCAGATGTACGGCCGGACGGCAGACAGCTCAGGATGTCTAGGGAGGAGGGTAGGATTCGGTGGATTGGGGTCCCAGGAATGAGGTGGAACAGGGTGTTACCAGAAGTCCACAGGTTTGCAGGAATGGATCGACATCCGGACGTTCTGGTCCTGCATGTGGGGGGGAATGACTTGGTGGTACGGCCCATGCGCCAGATAATCAAGGACGTACAGTGGGACTTTATCAGGCTCAGCACCTCTTTCCCCGGCATGATCATAGTATGGTCAGATATTGTGGCCCGCATGTCGTGGAGAGGGGCCCGCTCCTGGGAAAAGATCAACAAGACCAGGATTAAGGTCAATAAAGAGGTTGGCAGGTTTGTAGCCAGAAACGGAGGCATAGTGGTCAGACACCGGGAATTAGAGGTAGATACGTGGAGGTACCTTAGGGGAGACGGAGTTCACCTCAACCCGGTTGGGATTGATTTGTGGTCTCTGGACTTGGAAGAAGGCATCAGGAGAGCGATGCAGGTGTGGCGGCTGGCACAAGTGTGAGGTGTCACACTTGTCCCGCGGTGGCGTGTTGGTTTTTTCCTTGACGACAGTTAAGTGACTCAGTTAAGAGGTTTTATTCAAAAGTTAGGACCCATCACTGGTATGGAGTCCGCCCGAGTGGTCTGACAGTTGGCCAGACTCACGGGTTAAATCTGTTGGGGGGTCTGTGGTCAGTTGGCAAGTCCCCGAGGCGAGTCTGCGGCTGGGGAGCTTGCCAACAAACGGGATTACAGGCTCAGTTGCAAGTGGTCGTCAGGGATCAGAAAATAATAAGTTGATTAGCTGATTAGCTGGATGAGGAGTGTAAGAAAGGTAAAAGTTTTTCAGTGGTTTAAAAAGTTAATAAAGTTTGTTTGTTTGAGTTAATTTTAAATAAAAGGCCGAACAGGCCATTTTCATCCAGCAGGTGTCAGTGTCTTTGTTATATTTATTATAGAAACATAAGTATTTATATGGTACATGTATGGGTCAGGGCAGTAAGTCATCTGGCTACCCTAGTCAAGACATGTACGGAGCTGCAGTGAAATGTAAGCGTAGTGCAAACATGACAGGGTGCAAGGGGGTTACCGAGAGGTCAGCTAAGGGGGTTGGTATATTTACCTAGGGGGGCTTACCTTATTGGAGCTCAGCAGTGGTGGGTGGAGTACAGGTCATTGGTGTGGTGGGGAGCAAGGAAAGGTCACCAGTCCAGAGGTAGCAGGCAAGGAGAAACGTTCCCGCCCGCCCGCCCTATTGGTAGGGTTAGGTGTCACGTTGGATTTAAAAAGCCAGCGTTGGCGTGTTGGTTTTTTCCTTGACGACAGTTAAGTGACTCAGTTAAGAGGTTTTATTCAAAAGTTAGGACCCATCACTGGTATGGAGTCCGCCCGAGTGGTCTGACAGTTGGCCAGACTCACGGGTTAAATCTGTTGGGGGGTCTGTGGTCAGTTGGCAAGTCCCCGAGGCGAGTCTGCGGCTGGGGAGCTTGCCAACAAACGGGATTACAGGCTCAGTTGCAAGTGGTCGTCAGGGATCAGAAAAATAATAAGTTGATTAGCTGATTAGCTGGATGAGGAGTGTAAGAAAGGTAAAAGTTTTTCAGTGGTTTAAAAAGTTAATAAAGTTTGTTTGTTTGAGTTAATTTTAAATAAAAGGCCGAACAGGCCATTTTCATCCAGCAGGTGTCAGTGTCTTTGTTATATTTATTATAGAAACATAAGTATTTATATGGTACATGTATGGGTCAGGGCAGTAAGTCATCTGGCTACCCTAGTCAAGATAAAACAGCAGGATTTTTTGTATAACTGATGACAACCTTTATCATCATTAGGAGAACCTCTTTTCTCCCCTTTTTCCTTGGACTATTTACTATTTTAGTGTGGCCTTTTCCCATGACATCATCTGTGTCCCTGACTGACTAATTGACCTACTGTGGGAATGACATGTGCATTTCAATTATTGGTCACAGTGACTGTATTATTACAGAAGTGGAATAGTGTGAACTATTTCTGTGGTTACAGAATCACACTGTCCCTTTCAGGAATTATTCAGTTCAGATCTCACCCTAGGTGGCTTGGGGTATTAACAGGTGCTCTTAGGGGGTGTGTTATATTGGAGGAGGGAGGGATTCACCCACTGCACGATCTCTCTCCCCTTCATTATTTTGAGAGGATAATAATTTGGACCACCTGTCATATAGCTTTTGGGGAGTTGGTTGACCATCTGAGAATTACTCCCTGCACTAGGGATTCTCCTTTTTGGTCTTTTATAGGGGATTAAGGGATATTGTTGTTGGTGCCTTTTGTATTTTGCTCTTTTATACCGATTAAAACATATGTAGTCTAACTCTTTAGGGTGTGTGTTTACATCATTTTTGTTTATTATTTTCTTAGTCCTTCTCTCCTGCCGACCCTTATCTGCCTACCGTCCTCTCTACACAGTGCACTGAGAGGCTTGCACGCTCCAGGCTGACATACACTCTGTGTTTCTAAGAAGTGCTGACAGCACAGAACTCTGGCTGCTGGGGGAGAGCTGACAGGATTTTAACCCTGATGGATCTGTCATGTTGTTGAGTGTTTTGCATTTTACTTGCCTTTCTACCATTTCTCTGTTTTGTTTGTGCACTGCAGTCTGTCTCAGATGTTTCTTCTGCATGCCACTGCCTGGCTGGAATCCAGAACATACAGGGAGGAGGTGGATGGAACTAAACAGTAGGCGTGGAGGAGGAAGATAAATCTCCTCCGCTGTGAATTCTGGGTCTCAGCCTCTCTCCTGCTCATGACGTCACTGGTTGCTACACGCCAAGTGGGCAGCAGGTAGCAACCAGTTTGTGCACTGAGCCAGCTGGTGAATAAAGTAAAAATGGTCTCTGCCAGATAGGGGTCCACCACAGGCTGAGACAGTGATGATGCAAAGGCTATTTTAGGGGGCATTAGATTGACCCAGGGCCGGGGGCAATTCCGGGACACTGTATTGTCCCGGAATGAGGGTGCCCGGGACAGACCTTCTAATTGCGGGATTGTCCCGGGCAATCCGGGACGCGTGGGCACCCTAGTGTACCCTTACTTCTAAAATCCCTGTCAAAGTTTAGTGGAGAGAATCTGGAAGCAGAAGTCAACCATTTTTCATACAGAAGAGGAACATCAGACTTTCATCTGTAGAGATAACTGTTGACTGAAAAAAGTTAAATTTCTAATCTGTTTTGCTTAGGCACAAAGGAGTTGATTTACTAAATGCAAATAGTCTGTGCACTTTGCAAAGTGCAGTTGCGCCCTGTAAGTGCAGTTGCACCCTGCAAGTGTGGTTGATGCAGAGCTGAAGCTCTGCTAACTTCCATCATCCAATCATGTGCAAGCAAAAATGCTGTTTTTTTTTTCCTTGCACATGATTGGATATTCTTAGTAAACTGAAGCTTTACCCCATTTTGCTAAGCTTTGGTGCAACTTTGCAAAGTACGCATCAAGCCCAAAGTCTCCGATTAAACTCAGCAGTCAGCACTCTTCACTAGCTACTACTGGAAATATGTTAAAAAATACTCAGCACTAGTATTATTACAACCAAGCACCAAGTTTTTTTTTTTTTTTTCCAGCAGAGATATTGGTTTGTAGTGTATTTGAGGAATAGAAAGAAGTTTTTTTGTGACCCAATTCTGCACTGACCATATGCAATGTCTCCATTTCCTCAAAGTAAATTCTTCTGCTGTTGGTGTTGCTGCATTTTGCACCTAACATTGAAGCAACTTAATTCTTATGGGTTTATTCATTGAAACTGTTTACACTGACAGAAATTAAAAATGTACTAACGAAGACTGGGAACTGCTTGCTGTTGAACTAGACCTGAAGAAGCCCTCTGGTTAATAAGCACACAGACCACACTGTGCCTTAGTACTTGCATTCAGCTTACAGTCTAAATTCCTGTCATGCTGATTTATCTCACATTTGACATTTTCTAATATATTTTCTTGTTGAATAAATCAGTGAAAATGCATTCATTTCAACTTCTCGCATCCTTGATTAGTCTGATATACTTTATTGGACGCCCTTTTATTTATTAGGAAAGATCTAGTTGATACCTATTTACACTTATCCAGTTTAATGCAATTTGCTCCATGAAAATGTATTTCAAGTAGAAATAGTATTCCATAGTTGCCAACTGTCCCGAATTTCCAGGGACAATCCTGGGATTTAGACCTTTGTCCCGGTCTTACCTTTTCCCGGGAAATCCCCCCTCCACTTGGGGCGCCTGATGTAAGGAGAGACTCCGATGAGGGCACCTGATGTAAGTTAGGAACTCTGATGGGGGGACCTGATGTAAGGAGAGACTCTGCTGGGGGCACCTGATGTAAAGAGAGACTTCCCTGGTGGCACCTGATGTAAGGAGAGACTCCACTGGGGGCCTCTGATGTAAGGAAAGACTTCGCTGGGGGCACCTGATGTAAGCAGAGACTGTGCCGGGGGCACCTGCTTTAAGGAGGGTCTCCTCTGGGGGCACCTGATGTAAGTAAGGAACTCTGCTGGGGGGAACTGATGTAAGGAGAGACTCTGCTGGGTACACCTGATGTAAAGAGAGACTTCACTGGGTACACCTGATGTAAGGAGGGACTCCGCTGGTGGCACCTGATGTAAGGAGGGACTCCACTGTGGACAACTGATGTAAGGGGAGACTCTGCTTGGGGCACCTGATGTAAGGAGGGATTCCGCTTGGGGCACCTGATGTAAGGAGGTACTCTGATGGGGACACCTGATATAAGGAAGGACTCCGCTGGGGGCACCTGATGTAAGGAGGGACTCCGCTGGGGGCACCTGATGTAAGGAGAGACTCCACTGGGGGCACCTGATGTAAGTAAGAACTCCGCTGGGGGGACCTGATGTAAGGAGAGACTGCGCTGGGGGCTCCTGCTTTAAGGAGGATCTCCTCTGGGGGCACCTGATGTAAGTAAGGAACTCTGCTGGGGGGACCTGATGTAAGGAGAGACTCTGCTGGGTGCACCTGATGTAAAGAGAGACTTCACTGGGGACACCTGATGTAAGGAGGGACTCCGCTGGTGGCACCTGATGTAAGGAGGGACTCCGCTGGGAGCACCTGATGTAAGTAAGAACTCCGCTGGGGGGACCTGATGTAAGGAGAGACTGCGCTGGGGGCACCTGCTTTAAGGAGGATCTCCTCTGGGGGCACCTGATGTAAGTAAGGAACTCTGCTGGGGGGACCTGATGTAAGGAGAGACTCTGCTGGGTGCACCTGATGTAAAGAGAGACTTCACTGGGGACACCTGATGTAAGGAGGGAGTCCGCTGGTGGCACCTGATGTAAGGAGGGACTCCACTGTGGACACCTGATGTAAGGGGAGACTCCACTTGGGGCACCTGATGTAAGGAGGGACTCCGCTTGGGGCACCTGATGTAAGGAGGTACTCTGATGGGGACACCTGCTATAAGGAGGGACTCCGCTTGGGGCACCTGATGTAAGGAGGGATTCCGCTTGGGGCACCTGATGTAAGGAGGTACTCTGATGGGGACACCTGATATAAGGAGGGACTCCGCTGGGGGCACCTGATGTAAGGAGGGACTCCGCTGGGGGCACCTGATGTAAGGAGAGACTCCACTGGGGGCACCTGATGTAAGTAAGAACTCCGCTGGGGGGACCTGATGTAAGGAGAGACTGCGCTGGGGGCTCCTGCTTTAAGGAGGATCTCCTCTGGGGGCACCTGATGTAATTAAGGAACTCTGCTGGGGGGACCTGATGTAAGGAGAGACTCTGCTGGGTGCACCTGATGTAAAGAGAGACTTCACTGGGGACACCTGATGTAAGGAGGGACTCCGCTGGTGGCACCTGATGTAAGGAGGGACTCCGCTGTGGACACCTGACGTAAGGGGAGACTCCGCTTGGGGCACCTGATGTAAGGAGGGACTCCGCTTGGGGCACCTGATGTAAGGAGGTACTCTGATGGGGACACCTGATATAAGGAGGGACTCCGCTGGGGGCACCTGATGTAAGGAGGGACTCCGCTGGGGGCACCTGATGTAAGGAGAGACTCCACTGGGGGCACCTGATGTAAGTAAGAACTCCGCTGGGGGGACCTGATGTAAGGAGAGACTGCGCTGGGGTCACCTGCTTTAAGGAGGATCTCCTCTGGGGGCACCTGATGTAAGTAAGGAACTCTGCTGGGGGGACCTGATGTAAGGAGAGACTCTGCTGGGTGCACCTGATGTAAAGAGAGACTTCACTGGGGACACCTGATGTAAGGAGGGAGTCCACTGGTGGCACCTGATGTAAGGAGGGACTCCGTTGTGGACACCTGATGTAAGGGGAGACTCCACTTGGGGCACCTGATGTAAGGAGGGACTCCGCTTGGGGCACCTGATGTAAGGAGGTACTCTGATGGGGACACCTGATATAAGGAGGGACTCCGCTGGGGGCACCTGATGTAAGGAGAGACTCCACTGGGGGCACCTGATGTAAGTAAGAACTCCGCTGGGGGGACCTGATGTAAGGAGAGACTCTGCTGTGGACACCTGATGTAAGGAGGGACTCTGCTGTGGACACCTGATGTAAGGAGGGACTCCGCTGGGGACACCGGATGTAAGGAGGGAATCCGCTGGGAACACCTGATGTAAGGAGAGACTTCGCTGGGGGCACCTGATGTAAGGAGGGACTCTGCTGGGGGCCTCTGATGTAAGAAAGGAACCCCGCTGGTGGCACCTGATGTAAGGAGAGACTCCACTGGGGGCACCTGATGTAAGTAAGAACTCCGCTGGGGGGACCTGATGTAAGGAGAGACTCTGCTGTGGACACCTGATGTAAGGAGGGACTCTGCTGTGGACACATGATGTAAGGAGGGACTCCGCTGTGGACACCTGACGTAAGGGGAGACTCCGCTTGGGGCACCTGATGTAAGGAGGGACTCCGCTTGGGGCACCTGATGTAAGGAGGTACTCTGATGGGGACACCTGATATAAGGAGGGACTCCGCTGGGGGCACCTGATGTAAGGAGGGACTCCGCTGGGGGCACCTGATGTAAGGAGAGACTCCACTGGGGGCACCTGATGTAAGTAAGAACTCCGCTGGGGGGACCTGATGTAAGGAGAGACTGCGCTGGGGTCACCTGCTTTAAGGAGGATCTCCTCTGGGGGCACCTGATGTAAGTAAGGAACTCTGCTGGGGGGACCTGATGTAAGGAGAGACTCTGCTGGGTGCACCTGATGTAAAGAGAGACTTCACTGGGGACACCTGATGTAAGGAGGGAGTCCACTGGTGGCACCTGATGTAAGGAGGGACTCCGTTGTGGACACCTGATGTAAGGGGAGACTCCACTTGGGGCACCTGATGTAAGGAGGGACTCCGCTTGGGGCACCTGATGTAAGGAGGTACTCTGATGGGGACACCTGATATAAGGAGGGACTCCGCTGGGGGCACCTGATGTAAGGAGAGACTCCACTGGGGGCACCTGATGTAAGTAAGAACTCCGCTGGGGGGACCTGATGTAAGGAGAGACTCTGCTGTGGACACCTGATGTAAGGAGGGACTCTGCTGTGGACACCTGATGTAAGGAGGGACTCCGCTGGGGACACCGGATGTAAGGAGGGAATCCGCTGGGAACACCTGATGTAAGGAGAGACTTCGCTGGGGGCACCTGATGTAAGGAGGGACTCTGCTGGGGGCCTCTGATGTAAGAAAGGAACCCCGCTGGTGGCACCTGATGTAAGGAGAGACTCCACTGGGGGCACCTGATGTAAGTAAGAACTCCGCTGGGGGGACCTGATGTAAGGAGAGACTCTGCTGTGGACACCTGATGTAAGGAGGGACTCTGCTGTGGACACATGATGTAAGGAGGGACTCCGCTGGGGACACCGGATGTAAGGAGGGAATCCCACTAATTGTGCATTATGGTGAGTTGAACTATTTCATTTTATATTACAATGTAATAATAGAAATAATGCCCTTCAATCATCCTGACACCATACCAACCATGGTGCCGTGATGATTGAAGTGCCAACACTAGGGGTTTGTAGTATCTTTATCTGCTGATTGGTAAACTTTGTGGAATACACATATTTCTATTGTGGTATAGGATCTGGGCCTGCTGTCCCTCCATCCCTCTTTCTTTCCTTCTTTTTTTTCTCCTTCCCTCCCTATTTCTTTCTTTCTTTCTTTCTCTCCCCCTTACTTTCTCCCTCCATCCCTCGTTCATCTCAAACTCTAACCCCATCCCTGTGAGCCCCGCCCCCTTAATCCCCTTTAAGCCATGCCCATTGTCTGTTTAAACCAAGCCCACTGTTCGCTGCGGCGTGCTTCGCGTGCCACATTTTTCTTTTCCCGCCTTCAAAAAAAAAAAAAAAAAATGTCCCACACCCTAATTATAGCAATACTCCACCTACAGACAAAAAAGTGTCCCTATAAATTTTTTCGCAATGTTTGCAACTATGCTATTCTTCACTCTGTAGCTGGATCACATCTATGCCCTGCAGTTTAGTTTAAAGGGAAATTAAAAGGACCCATTCATACCAATGCATGTGTGTTACCAAATATGCTGCAACACGCATGGAACAGTGTAAATTTAGTCCAAAATCTAACCTCATATGGCCAGCAGGCTTCTTGGAAGATAATGTTTTGGTCTTAAAAAGCATAGAACAATAGCTGGAGCTGCTTGTTTGGAAGTATCCAATTTGCATTTGCATTATGTGCAATGTGCTTGATGTTAATTATTGGTTGCACCCTCTCTTAAAGAGCAACTCTACTTTTGTTGAGAAAAAAACAATCCCATCTGAGTGACCCATGTGCATTGCAGGGATTTTTAAAAACTTTTTAGAGTATTCCTACCTATTGTTGCTCCGAAGTTTACTCTGTGTTTGTTTCATTGTGTCCTTTGGATACTGATTCGGAATGAAAGGGTCTGGTTCCTTATATTCAGCTGGTGCACACGCAGTGTTTTAATGAGAAAGCCTGCAGGGTCTGCATCTCTTTAGATGAAATTAGCTCTTGGGAGTATCTGACCAAAACTGGAGTTCTCATTGCAGGATGTGCCAAAGTTTTGACTACTGAAGACGTCTGAGAATATCAGTAAGCCAAGCAGGAATAAACATTTATGTACACCAGCATGGAACACCTCCCAGGTTGCCATATTGCTTTGAATTATGCAGAAAATGACAGTGGCCGCAAATAGAAAAGGAAAGATAATTTTTAATAACATTAAATTAGCACATGGCTATATACTAGTTAACACCTGGTTTGAGACTACCTTTTTTAAACTATTATCTTCCAAAGCCCTTTAGCCTACTTTAAGCATGCAGTCTCCAGCGATAGCTCTGTTAATGGCAACAGTCCCAGATAGCAAGTTATTGAACTGCAAGTTTGAAAATGACTTGCTAAGCTATAGCTAGACTTGCCAGGCTGCAGAAGTGTGTTGCACAATTGCAGCAAGTCTGCATTGCAAGACTCCAGATCAATTTTCTTTGCAAACCTTCTTCAAGTCTGTTGCAAGTTCTGGTTCAGTTATGTTGTGCAATAGTCAACCCACCACAAGGGTCACTGTGGTTGAATTTTTATGCTATAGACTTGCAGAGCTCTTGCTGTAGACTCACTACTACAACTTTGCTCTTGATAGGGACTTACCACACAAATTTGCTACAAATTGGAAAAGTGTCAACTAGAACTTGTGCTTCAAGTGCTCTGCAAGTGTACAACTTGCCATTGCAAATAAGTAGCAAGTTAACAAATGTACAATTCAACACTGCCACAAATGAGTGGTAAGTTATCCTTGCCATCTGGGGGGTTCTAGCCTGACATTCTAACCTTTCTGCTTCTGCACCCTACTACCCTAGAACTCCAGTTTTGTAAGCAGTAATTTTGTAATCTACACTGTACTTCCAACCACAATTGTAGTGCCCATAACAACAGTCTTTGCAATCAAGCACTTGAGGACTACTGATATTGCAGCTAGGTAGGTCAAGGCGTTAGTGGTAAAAAAAAAACACGAAGGTTAACGATGCGCTAGAAATAAAAAACATCAAAAATGAATCAAGTGAATAAAAAAGCTGCCAGCACCAAAAGTCTTAAATACAAAACTCAAATAAGTGGAAAAAGATGTGGGTGCAGCGCTGGTACAAATTATGTTCCCAATATTGTCAAGAAAGGGAAAAGTATTCAGAATTTAAAAGTGGTGAAAAAAGTCTAAAAATTGAAAACTAAGGTAGAATTCCTATATATGATATTGGAAAACAACAACTAGGTGAAGTAAAAAACATAATAAATGCAAATTACCGATAAAGTGCTCAATTAACAGATGATGAATAAATAATGTGCTCAGAGCAATGTGGTAAGTGAGTACTAATGAATGCTGAAAACCTACAAAAAATATTCATAAACATATAAACAATAAGCTAACATCATATACAAATAATAAAAATAATAAAAATTCTCAAATACATTTGGTGAAAAAAGTCTGAGAAAAAAGACTAAGGCAAAGTCCCAAATATAAAAAGTTGAGAAACAAGCACAGATGGATATTCCTATGATGAACAGTTAGCCGGTTGGTTTTCATACAGGTGTAAAGACAAGATGTCAAAATAAAAAAATCGTGAGGAGAGATCCCTCCTCCAAAGGCTTTGCACCCAACGTGAGTATATAGTCTCCTTACCAACTTAGATGACCACCAAAGCGGTCTCACTCAGCATAGGGAATTAGGATTTGTATATTTTATATATGCGCTAATATATTTTAGATTGCATGTTGTCATTTTTGTACTACATGTGTTATATTATGTGCTTTATTTTAAATTAAATTTTATCATATATGTCTACAGTTTTAATTGTATGTTCGGTGTCTAGCTCGGCTTCCAACACTTGATCCTTGCTGTAGCCTTTGTTAGCGTATGCTCTTGTGATACCATGTTTTGCCGCTAGATGGCGGCAGTATCCATTATATATATTTTTTGGTTTCCTCTATATGTTCTGTTTACCTAAGCCTACAAACAGTCAAAATGGTGGTGCTTATATGCCTTCATCATTAGTGCTTGAGCAGCCCTTAGGTAGCCTCCCTGGTGGTATTCCCGAGTCGGGCTCGGGTGAGATTTTAGTACCAAAAGCTGTATTCCCGAGCCAGGAAGGAAGAGGTTACTTACCTTGTCCCCTGGATCCGGCGATGTCTCCCCGTTGTGATCTGCGAGCCGCCATGTCTCGCTCGATCTGTCACAGTGCGAGCTCCGTTCCCTGCGAGCGTTGTGACGCACAGGGATGGAGTTCGGCCCAAAATTCAAAAAGTAAAAAACACTGTATAGATACAGTACACTGTAATCTTACAGATTACATTACTGTATCAAATAATTACACACCCCGTTTGTCCCTAGTGGTTTGTCCAGTGTCCTGCATGCAGTTTTATATTATAAATACTATTCTTTATGCCAGGAAACTGGAGATTGTCCATGGCAACCAAAAAATGTCCGTTTACATCAAAAGTGCTTTTAGACCAGCTAGAAAACACCGATAGTAAATTAGAACAATTGCAGAATTGAGTGTAAGTGATTTGTGGGGAAATTTATCATCAAACACTAAAAGTAATGACAGCGACAATTCTACAACTGAGCAAATTTCTGGGTGTTTTGATTTGATTACTTACTATATTGAATAATTTTTATTATTATTATATTATTATTTGTTATAATTATTTATAGCTATTTATTATATATTATATATATATATATATATATATATATATATATATATATATATATATATATATAAATATATATATATATATATATATATAATATTACTATTAATTATTATTAATATAGACTCTTTTTTGGATGGATTTAAGTGAATTATTTCTAAGAATTGCAGGCCTACAATATAAAACGCCAAATTTCCATACAAAATAATGGTACCGCTTTCAGCGCCTAAAATCTGAAATAATCATACCGCCAGGGAGGTTAAGATGACGCCGCGGTACTATTTATATGATGTGCGTGATTACACAGTCACAGCAGCCAATCCCCAGACGACGTCCTATCGTGACGAAACATGTAGGATGGGGCCTGTGACACTGACGTCATCGCGTTTTTCTCTTCAGAGGTTGATGGTTACAGTAAGCAGCGAGCAGAGGAAGCCTGAGGAGATGCCGCTACTTTGATCCATTGTAGTACACTGCGCATAAACGTCTATCTTGTAAGTGCAATCTATTTTAGCGTATTAAAGGTATTCACTTAAATACTACACCATGGGAGCTTTTCTCGTTTATGTTTTTGAGTGACATGCATCTAGCAGCTCCAGACATCCATATAGGTTTTTGGGAGACCTAATTCCCTGTGCTGAGTAAAACCGCTTTGGTGGTCATCTAAGTCGGTAAGGAGACTATATACTCACGTTGGGTGCAAAGCCTTTTGGAGGAGAGATCTCTCTTCACGATTTTTTTATTTTGACATCTTGTCTTTACACCTGTATGAAAACCAACCGGCTAACTGTTCATCATAGGAATATCCATCTGTGCTTCAGTTTCTCAACTTTTTATATTTGGGACTTTGCCTTAGTCTTTTTTCTCAGACTTTTTTCACCAAATTTATTTGAGAATTTTTATTATTTTTATATGGTGTTAGCTTAATGTTTATATGTTTAGGAATATTTTTTGTAGGTTTTCAGCATTCATTAGTACTCACTTACCACATTGCTCTGAGTATATTATTTATTCATCATCTGTTAATTGAGCACTTTATCTGTAATTTGCATTTATTATGTTTTTTAACTCACCTAGTTGTAGTTTTCCAATAACATATATAGGAATTCTACCTTAGTTTTCCATTTTTAGACTTTTTTCGCCCACTTCTGAATTTTGAATACTTTTCCCTTTTTTGACAATATTGGGAACATAATTTGCACCAGCGCTGCACCCAGGTCAAGGCGTTAGCCACTGCATCCCAGTGTTCTATAACATAAGTCTCAAGACATTCTAGCTAGTGTTGCAAGCCTCTACCCTGTTTCCCCGAAAATAAGACCTAGCGTGATTGTCGGTGAAGGCTGCAATATAAGCCCTACCCCCCAAATAAGCCCTACCCTGTTTCCCTGAAAATAAGCCCTACCCTGAAAATAAGACCTACAAGGACTTTAACTAGGGCTTATTTGGGGGGTAGGGCTTATAATGCAGCCATCACCAACAATCACGCTAGGTCTTATTTTCGGTGAAACAGGGTAGCTACAGCCCAGCTGTCCAAGACAACAGTCCCTGCAGATCTTCTTTCCACTGCACCAGGTATTCCAACCTGATGCTTCAAACTTCCAGTTTATTCAGTCCAGAACTTCAAATGTCCTGATATTGAAGTCCAGCAATTTGAAACTCTAGCTATAGTTCTGCCGTCTATGGCAAAACTGGTTGCAGCCTGAAACTGCAAGTCACCAGACTCCAGGACTTCAAAACTTCATCTTAAGCAGTACGACTCCCCTTTGTCCTTGGTAGTGGTTTTGTCCGGAATTATATATCTTTGATGATGAAGAGGAGAGGGAGATTTTGGGCATCCAGTAACTCATGCATTGGTTTACCAGTGTCCAGAAACTCCAGGAATTATGATCCAGTTTCCAGAGACTCCAGTAACTTAGATTAAGTGCTTGGGGACATCGGCGGTACTCCCCCTCAACACTGTACTGCTCTTGTTAGGAAAGCACGGTAGCAAGGCAGACGCGTGGACGTGCGAGCATGCGCACACGAGTTCCTGCCGAGCTGGGGAGCGGCGTGGGCATGTGCGCATGAGTGCGAACACGTGTCAGACGCACGTGCGCACGCTAACTCTGCTTAGTGCCAATGGCCCTTTAAAAGGACAGCAGCTGCACTGGTGCAGTGTTGTCTTATATGAAGCTTGACCTTGAAGCCTGATCCTGTGCCTGTCTTTGATACCTGTATTGAGCCGGCTCTGCGGACTACACCTGCCTTCTCTAATACTATTACAGACCCCGGCTTGCCTTGATCCTGCTAAACCAGTACCTGCCTAATTTCCCACTGCCAACCTCTGCTTATTTACCGATTATTCTCTGCCTGCCGTATTGCACACCTGTTGCCCTTATTGACCCAGCTTGTCTCACCCTGCTCTAGCCTGCTCCCGATCCTTCTTGACCAGTGCCAGGGGTTGCTGACCCGCATCCACACCCACCGCTTTCAGCTGCCACACAATCCAGCCTTTCCAGTGAATCATCATCTATCCATCTGTACCAGTTGCAGCGGATCTCACAGGCACTCCTACCTCACTGTGCTCTCGTGTCCAATGTCGCAACTCCAGTGGTCCCTGAGCCAGGGCTGTAAGAGAGGTCTCCTTCTACACAACAGGCTCTATTACAAGGTACGTGACAGCTCTGCTCTACACCTTGATTCAGCCATCAAGATCCTCCACCTCAGGTTTGATTAACTGCTTGCCGACCGGCTCCTGTAGATATATGTCGGCACAATGGCATGGCTGGGCAAAGTAATGTACCGTACGTTACTTTGAATTTCCCCGCCGGGTGACCGCGATCGTGTCACGGAGCTTAAGAATGGGGAGATGCCGATGTAAACACACCCTAGTGACGGGACACTGATCGTCTGCTCCCTGTCATTGGGAGCAGCGATCAGTGTCGTGTCACTGCTAGCCCATCCCCCCCACAGTTCGAAACACTCCCCAGGACACACTTAACCCCTCCCTAGCCCCCTAGCGGGTAACCCCTTCACTGCCAGTGACATTTTTACAGTAATCAATGCAATTTTATAGCATTGATTGCTGTATTAATGCCAATGGTCCCAAAAATGTGTCAAAATTGTCCGATGTGTCCGCCATAATGTCGCAGTCATGATAAAAAATCGCTGATCGCCGCCATTACTAAAAAAAAAAATATTAATAAAAATGCCATAAATCTATCCCCTATATTGTAGACGCTATAACTTTTGTGCAAACCAATCAATAAACGCTTATTGCAATTTTCTTTACCAAAAATATGTCAAAGAATACGTATCGGCCTAAACTGAGGGAAAAAATTTTTTTATATATTTTTGGGGGATATTTATTATATAAATAGAGAATAATACTGCGCTAGAAAAAATGTGATAGGTAAACAACTAAATGGTAAAAGCTGCAGCAAGTAACCATAAAATATCTATCAGGCACCTAAACATAAAATACAAAAAATGCTGCGCTAAGGGATCAAAGGTGGTGACCCCTCCTAGTGACGTGAATAAATGAATAAAGTAATCCTTCCTATAAAGGTGAGATAAATCCCAAAATGGAAACCAGGTGTGATTAATCAGCTAAATTGAAACACTGAATGAAACATTGCATGAAGTGTATGGTACATCTGAACCTTATAGAAATCCAATAAA
Source organism: Lithobates sylvaticus (assembly GCA_028564925.1). Lineage (NCBI taxonomy): Eukaryota > Metazoa > Chordata > Amphibia > Anura > Ranidae > Lithobates > Lithobates sylvaticus. The sequence goes on along the minus strand of CM053027.1, from coordinate 250,551,218 downwards.
CAGTGCAATACACAAATAATAAAAAATTCAATAAAGTGCTGTGTGACAAAGTCTCTAGTTCCTGATGAGGAAAAGAAAGAAAAAATCTATAAATAGAAATCCGATGTGAGGAAAAAATCAAACTCCCAAACAAAAGTTCAAATATCAATTCCTCTTGAAGGTAAAAGATTTTGTGGGTCGCAGCAGACCAGGTTCTCAGTACAATTAAGAGAGTGTGTGGCCCCTTACCCCATCCGTTGGACTCCCTTCCGAGCGGAGTCCAACGGATGGGGTAAGGGGCCACACACTCTCTTAATTGTACTGAGAACCTGGTCTGCTGCGACCCACAAAATCTTTTACCTTCAAGAGGAATTGATGTTTGAACTTTTGTTTGGGAGTTTGATTTTTTCCTCACATCGGATTTCTATTTATAGATTTTTTCTTTCTTTTCCTCATCAGGAACTAGAGACTTTGTCACACAGCACTTTATTGAATTTTTTTATTATTTGTGTATTGCACTGTTTATTGGATTTCTATAAGGTTCAGATGTACCATACACTTCATGCAATGTTTCATTCAGTGTTTCAATTTAGCTGATTAATCACACCTGGTTTCCATTTTGGGATTTATCTCACCTTTATAGGAAGGATTACTTTATTCATTTATTCACGTCACTAGGAGGGGTCACCACCTTTGATCCCTTAGCGCAGGATATTTATTATAGCAAAAAGTAAAAAATAATGTGTTTTTTCAAAATTGTCGCTCTTTTTCTGTTTATAGCGCAAAAAATAAAAACTGCAGGGGTGATCAAATACCACCAAAAGAAGCTCTATTTGTGGGGGGGAAAGGATGTCAATTTTGTTTGGGAGCCACGCCGCACGACCGCGCAATTGTCAGTTAAAGCGACGCACTGCCGAATCGCAAAACGTGCTCTGGACTTACTTTGTGCATGTGCAGTAACAGGTAGTAGAATTAACATTGTAATTACCATTGTAGTTTTCTTAACCACTCTGTATGTTTAAAGTAATTGCAAATAAGAAAATTATTTTATTAAGTACAATGTATAAACAGCAATGTAGAATAGTTAAAATGATTGAGATATTTCAAAAATGTTATTGCATGCAATGAAGTATCTTGTACGTTATTCCTGTACTTAGACTGTAGTTCCTTAAAATGTATCTGTCTTCTTCAGGCATCTGCTGGGCTTTATCTTCACTGGGCAGAAAAAGGCTTTTCTCTAATGTTACAATTTTCTAATTAAAGCGGACCTTTAGTCATTTTTTCAACTTTCCATCTATTAAATCTTCTGCCCTTGTTGTTTTAAGTTTGGATAGTAAAACATATTTTTTTCTTCCAGTAAATATCTTCTACAGCCCACTTCCTGTTTCTTGTCTGGTCATTAGCCGAGGTTTATGACATCATGCACAGCTCTCTCTCTCTCTCTCACTCTCATGAGAGTTTGCCAGGAAGGGAGGGGGGATGACTCATAAGAGAGCCATTCAGAGCTACAGGGCTGCAGAGCTGGAGGTGTGCCTCTATGTGTCTGCGGAAATCCAGGGAGTGAACAGGCCGCAGCTTCAGTTGCCCACAGTTAAAATGGATGCAGCCAGACTCAGTGGAGGGAGATTTCTGCAGCATATTTGGCAAGTACAGAATCACAGTATATATAATATAATATGCAAAGTGGTTGGAGGGAAGCTTCAGAATGGCAAAGTAAAAAAAGGTTTTTATTATAAATTATGTGAGCAGACTGCAGTTCCTCTTTAAGCAGTCCTTCATCCTGACCGTAGCACTAGAGCTGAAATTACTTGGATTGGCATCCTATATCACCTAATAAATATGTTTTAAAACCAGATGTCCACTTTCTCTTAGGGCTTGAGCCGTTTACACTGGTTGGCGTGGCGTCGTGGCTTTATCATCCAATTATGTGCCAGCTAAAATGCGTTTTTTTTATTTTCCTTGCATGTCCCCTCAGATCTACAGTGACTGCACTTCCAAGTGCACTTTGCAGTGGATTTGCCTTTTGTAAATAACCCCCTAAGGCTTCAATTAATTAGACCTTCTCTCTCAGTCATACACCTTAGTACATGGCTGTAGCTCAGTGTATCTTGGATTCCTTTGGCTTCAGCCCCATTTCCTTTTCAGGTTCTAATTTTTTCTATCTTACCTGCTCTTAGCCCTCATTTAACGTAAAACTAAAGGCAAAACTTTTTTTTGTTTGTTTTTTTAGATTTGGATAGAGCGGAGAGAGGTTAGAACCACTTTTTCCAGGTTTTTCTTGGTGTCTGTGTCCCAGTTATTCAATCTCCCTAATTGTCCTGATTAACAATGTCATTGGGAATGAAAGTGAAGATAAAATCAAGTTGCCACCAGAACAGATTTTATCAAATGTTCCCGTCTAAGAGGGGATTTCCCTCACATTGGAAAGATATCCTCTCACTTTCTGTTAAATCTACAGGACGGAAAGTGAAGTAAAATCTTCTTAAGACACAGATGGCAATAAAAAATTGATAGCGGTTTTAACCTTCCCCTATTTTATCCAAAATGTAAAAAAAAAAACATTTAAAAACACACGATCAGAATATTGTACAAAAAATTATTATTTTAAAGCAATCGTATGATAATCTGATCGTTAGAACACAGCTTTCATGCAATCTTTTCAACAATTTTTTTCTCATATGATGCCCGATCGTATTATTTTTGTTTAACCACTTGCTGCCCGCCCACCATCAAATGACAGCTGGCTCTCATTCTGGGTGGACATCATATGACCGCTTCCCAGATCTAACTCTCTTGCGTGCCCCCTGTTGCTAGGACACGGCGCAACCCCGACCTGTGTAAAGATCCGCGGCTCTTTAACCATGTGATTGGCTGTGTCCAATCACAGCCGGTCACATGTAAACACGGAGATGCCAGTAAGCAGCGCTCCTCGCCTCACACTGACACAATGTGAGGAGAGGAGAGCCGATCAGCGGCATCTCCTCACAGGGGACAGCTAGGTATGTAATCAAGGCACTGATCATCAGTGCCCTGATTACAATTAAGTGCCCACCAGTGCCAGCAATGATTGCCCACCACTGCCAGCAATCAGTGCCAACCAGTGCCCACAATTGCTACCAATCTCTGCCCACAAGTGCCAGCAATCTGTGCCCGCAATCAGTGGCTATTAGTGATGCCAGTCAGTGCTGGCTATCAGTGCTGCCAATCAATTGCCATCACTGCTGCCCATCAAAGCTCATCACTGCTGCCCGTCAATGCCACCCATATATGCCCATCAGTGCCCATCAGTGCTGCCTATCTGTGCCCACCAGTGCTGCCTATCTGTGCCCACCAGTGCCGCCTATCTATGCCCAGTGCCCACCAGTGCCACCCCTCAGTGCCGCCTATCAGTGCTCATCAGTGCCACATATCAGTGCCATCTATCAGTGCCCATAAGTGCGGAATATTCATGCCTCCTCATCAGTGCTATCGAATCAGTGCCCATAAGTGCCACCTCATCAGTGCCCATCAGGGCCGCCTCATCAGCACCCATTAGCGAAGGAGAAAAATTACTTATTTACTGACAGAAACTAAGAAAAGCCTTTTTTTTCCAACATTTTTTTTTTAGGGGAAAAAAAAAACCCAGGAGTGATTAAATACCACCAAAAGAAAAACGTGTTTGTGTGAAGAAAATGATAACAATTTCACATGGGTACAGTGTAGCATGGCCGCGCAATTGTCATTCAAAGTGTGACAGCACTGAAAGCTGAAAAATGGCCTGGGCAGGAAGGGGGTGTAAGTGCCCTGTATTGAGGTGGTTAATACGTTTTATTTGTTCTATTCATTTTCGATGTGGAAACTAGTATGCAAGAGAAAAAATGGAAGATCATTCGTCCGATAATCTCATTGTGTGTACTAGGCTTTAGCTTTAGATATAATTTAACTTTGTAGGCATGCCAATCCAGTTCCTTTGTCTTTCTTTTTCTACCCGTGAGCCTACCACCAATGCAGTTCCTTGATCAGTCAGGCAAAACAAGGAACCAGCTATGTCTGTACAACTCTAGTGCCATCAAACTTGTCAGTGATCGGGCTTCCACCCAAAATTGTAAAAATCTTAGTCAAAGCATTTAACAACGGTTTAACACCAATAATATATTAGCAACAAACGCTTATTTGTTAAGCATTAGTTGACTTGCAGGAGCTGAACCTCAGGCCATTTTGTAACTCCACTTTTCTGAAAAGAGACACCCATGTACTAGCTACAGTTAGGCCCCTTTCACACTGGGGCGGGAGCCGCGGTGACGGTAAAGCAGCGCTATATTTAGCACTGCTTTACCGTCGTTTTAGCCGCGGTATTCGGCCACTCGCGGGGCGGTTTTACCCCCCACGAGCGGCCGAAAAAGGGTTAAAATCTCCCACAAAGCGCCGCCGTAGCACCGCTTTGCGGCGGTATTTCCGCGGTGTCCCATTGAAATCAATGGGTAGGAGTGGTATAGGAGCGGTAAATACACCGCTCCTATACCGCTCCGAAGATGCTGCTAGCAGGACTTTTTTTACCATCCTGCTAGCGCACCGCTCCAGTGTGAAAGCCCGCCGGCTTTCACATTGGAGTGAATGGGGCCGGTTTTTTCAGGCAGTGTACAGGCGCTATTTTTAGCGCTGTACCGCCTGAAAACCGCCCCAGTGTGAAAGGGGCCTTATTCTGACACTTATTATATATTACCTCTTTATCAAGTGTCCTGCCTCCAGGCATATGCCCATTAACACTACTTCTTAGCCAGCATCATGTAGATGTCCCAGCCAGCAATAGCAATTAAGAAGGCATACTTACAGTGGTGTGAAAAAGTGTTTGCCCCCTTCCTCATTTCCTGTTCCTTTGCATGTTTGTCACACTTAAGTGTTTCGGAACATCAAACCAATTTAAACAATAGTCAAGGACAACACAAGTAAACACAAAATGCAATTTGTAAATGAAGGTGTTTATTATTAAAGGTGAAAAAAAATCCAAACCATCATGGCCCTGTGTGAAAAAGTGATTGCCCCCCTTGTTAAAACATACTATAACTGTGGTTGTCCACACCTGAGTTAAATTTCTCTAGCCACACCCAGGCCTGATTATTGCCACACCTGTTCACAATCAAGGCATCACTTAAATAGGAGCTGCTTGACACAGTAAGGTCCACCAGAAGATCCTTAAAAGCTACACATCATGCCGAGACCCAAAGAAATTCAGGAACAATTGAGAAAGAAAGTAATTGAGATCTATCAGTCTGGAAAGGGTTATAAAGCCATTTCCAAAGCTTTGGGAATCCAGCGAACCACAGTGAGAGCCATTATCCACAAATGGCGAAGACATGGAACAGTGGTGAACCTTCCCAGGAGTGGCCGGCCGCCCAAAATTACCCCAAGAGCGCAGCGACGACTCATCCAAGAGGTCACAAAAGACCCCACAACAACGTCCAAGGAACTGCAGGCCTCACTTGCCTCAGTTAAGGTCAGCGTTCATGCCTCCACCATCAGGAAAAGACTGGGCAAAAATGGCCTGCATGACAGAGTTCCAAGGAGAAAACCACTGCTGAGCAAAAAGAACATCAAAGCTCGTCTCAATTTCTCCACAACACATCTTGATGATCCCCAAGACTTTTGGGACAACATTCTGTGGACCGATGAGACAAAAGTGGAACTCTTTGGAAGGTGTGTGTCCAAGTATATCTGGCGTAGAAGGAACACTGCATTTCAGAAAAAGAACATTATACCAACCGTAAAATATGGTGGTGGTAGTGTGATGGTCTGGGGCTGTTTTGCTTCTTCAGGACCTGGAAGACTTGCTGTGATAAAAGGAACTATGAATTCTGCTGTCTACCAAGAGATCCTGAAGGAGAATGTCCGACCATCTGTTCGTGTACTCAAGCTGAAACGAACTTGGGTTCTGCAGCAGGACAATGATCCTAAACACACCAGCAAGTCCACCACCGAATGGCTGAAGAAAAACAAAATGAAGACTTTGGAGTGGCCTAGCCAAAGTCCAGACCTGAATCCTATTGAGATGTTGTGGTATGACCTTTAAAAAGGCCGTTCATGCTCGAAAACCCTCTAATGTAACTGAATTAGGACAATTCTGCAAAGATGAGTGGGCCAAAATTCCTCCAGGACGCTGTAAAAGCCTCATTGCACGTTATCGCAAATGCTTGGTTGCAGTTGTTGCTGCTAAGGGTGGCCCAACCAGTTATTAGGTTTAGGGGGCAATCACTTTTTCACACAGGGCCATGATGGTTTGGATTTTTTTTCACCTTAAATAATAAACACCTTCATTTACAAATTGCATTTTGTGTTTACTTGTGTTGTCCTTGACTATTGTTTAAATTGGTTTGATGTTCCGAAACACTTAAGTGTGACAAACATGCAAAGGAACAGGAAATGAGGAAGGGGGCAAACACTTTTTCACACCACTGTACATATAGTATATTGTGTTCAAGTGTCTGCCATAGTAATGCAAGTATAAGACAGCCTAGTGAAGCCTTTTGTACCCTAGAAAAGGATTTTGTAGCTGAAGGTGTAATAAATGAATGAACAATTAATTTATCATGAGGTATATGGACTATTTGCAGTATTTCCTTATTATTATAATGAACAGGGGGCCATCAGTAGTACAGTAGATGTGTTATAAGTACAGTTACAAGTGCCAATGCATAAACATTTATTACAGCAAGTATGTTGATGCAATTTTTACTCAAATATTGTTTTTCTTTAATTGCTTTTTGAATAAAAGTGTGTTCTTTAGGTAAGCTAACCAACATCTGAATCATTAGATTTTTCAGCTTTTCTTTGTATTTATGCAAATATTGAGAATAATAGGAATGATGACATCCGCCTTGAGCAATATAAAGTCCATTCTTTTGAGTAGCTTAAAGTGGTTATAAACCCTTACAGACCACTTTGACCTACAGGTAAGCCTAGATTAAGGCTTAACTGTAGGTCCAAGAAATCTCTCCTAAACCTACATGGTTTAGGAGATATTTGCAGAAAGACAGGCACCGCTTTCTACGGCGCATGTGTCGTAGACAGCGGCACGCAGGTGCACTGAGCACGCCGCTGCTAACGGTGATATGCCGCTAGTGGCGGCTCACGTGCGCATGCGCGGGAGTTACGTCATCGCGGCTCCGGCCAATCACAGCGCCAGAGCCGCGAGACCCGAAAGTCACTCCGGGATACATGGCAGCAGTGGATATGAAGAAGGAGGACTGCTTCGGGGGCTTTGTTCTCAGGTAAGTTATTCATAATGAGCTAGTATGCAATGCATACTAGCTCATTATGCCTTTGCCTTGCAGGGTTTTTTTTTTTTTATTGGGTTAACTTCCTCTTTAAAGTGTTACTAAACCCACATCTGTATATGCAGTAAAGCATGCTTATTATACTCACTGTCTTCTCTGATCCTCCCCTTTTTCCACTGTCCCCAATCCATCTCCTGATAGAACAGAGCCTTGGGGGCACTCTGCATATGTTCAGTTTGATTTATATATTGATAGAAAGTATTTTTTTTTTTCTTGTGAGGGTGTGAGTGATTGGCACAGGGCCAAAATCAGCACTGCCCAGACAGAGGGTCAGTGGTCTTGCAGTCTCATAAGACAGTCAGAGTAAAATGAAAACTCCTCCTGTGAGCTTTAACCAGACACTCATAGAAGTCATAAGATTGCTACATACTGCTGATGAGAAAAGGTATTTAGCAGTTTATATTTACTAAAATAATTGCATTTCCATGTTCTGTGTACTGTGGGAGACCAGATATAGTGAATGCAGGGTCCTGGGTTTAGTAACACTTTAACCACTTCAATACCCGCCCATGTACATATGACGCCCACAAGGTGGATCTCCCATCCTGGGTGGGCGTCATATGACGTCCTCCCATTCCCGGCCGCCTAGGGGGCGCACGCGCCTGCGGCGTCGCTCGGGACCCGGTGCGAGTGCCCGGCGGCCGTGATGTCCGCCGGGCACCCGCGATTGCCCGTTAAAACAACGGGACCGTGCGGGACCGTGGAGCTTTGTGTGTGAACACACAGCTCCACGTCCTGTCAGTGGAGAGGAGACCGATCATGTGATCCCAGTACGGAGGAACACCGATCGGTCTCCTCCCCTTGTCAGTACCCTCCCCCCACAGTTAGAATCACTACATTAGGGAACATATTAACCCCTGCAGCGCCCCATAGTGTTAACCCCTTCCCTGCCAGTCACATTTACACAGTAATCACTGCAATTTTATAGCAACGATCGCTGTGTAAATGTGAATGGTCCCAAAAATGTGTCAAAAGTATCCGAAGTGTCCGCCGCAATGTCGCAGTCACCAAAAAAAAATCGCAGATCGCTGCCATTACTAGTAAAAAAAAAAAAAAAATGCAATAAATCTATCCCCTATTTTGTAGACGCTATAACTTTTGCGCAAACCGATCTATATACGCTTATTGCGTTTTTTTTTACCCAAAATATGTAGAAGAATACGTATAGGCCTAAACTGAGGAAAAAAATAGTTTTTTTTTAAAAAAAATGGGATATTTATTATAGCAAAAAGTAAAAAATGTTGTGTTTTTTTTCAAAATTGTCGCTCTTCTTTTGTTAATAGCGCAAAAAATAAAAACCGCAGAGGTGATCAAATACCACCAAAAGAAAGCTCTATTTGTGGGAAAAAAAGGACGTAAATTTTGTTTGGGTGTAACGTCGCATGACTGCGCAATTGTTAGTTAAATCGACGCAGTGCCGAATCGCAAAAAGTGCTCTGGTAAGGAAGGGTGTAAAATGGCCCGGTGCTGAAGCGGTTAATCATAGGTGGTTGGACTAAGTAAGTTTACCTTATACGATCTATCCTTGTAGTATCTTTTCTTGAGTATTTTCTACACTGGAAGTCTCAATTGCTTCATCCCTACAAATTATATATCTTCTAATAATGTTAATGATTGTATACTTGAATTTCTTAATTTTTAGAGTATAGAAGATGGGGTTCAAAACTGAATTGAAGTGGGACAGCAGAATGCTGAGAAACAGAACAGGTTGGAAAGCAGCAGACTGTACAACAGGAGGATAGAAGTAGGTTACACAGTTTAGGATGGATATGGGCAACCAGCAGATTGCAAACAGGCCCATTATTGAGAATAGGAAAGTTATTGTTTTATGTTCTTTTCCATAGGCAAATGTTTTCTCCTGCAAGCTGGAGATATTCTTTTTCATGTGTTTTTTTAGAAGCTGAAAGATTCTTATATATAAACCTGTCATTGTGAATAAGGGTAAAGCAACCCAACCAAAAAAGCAGAAGTAAACAAGGAAGTCAAAACTCATGACACTAGAAAACATACATTTAAAGGTACTATTTTCTTCTTCTTTGACTCTAGACATGTTGTTCCATCCAAACATTGGCACTAATGCCCCAGCTGCTGACAAAGTCCAGGATACGAAAATACACACACAGGTCCTCTTTTTGGTGACTACACTTCTATACCTATAAGAAGAAAAATCCATTAATTATGCAGTAAATTTGTAAATTTATTCTTCATTTACTGAATACTTTTGTATTCAGTAATGTGCAAACAGTAATGTGCAAACGTTTGAGGAAGGGGTGATAAAAGGCTGTAAATTAAGAATCTTTTTCAGGTATAGAAGTGTTAATGGTTTATTTTTATCAATTAACAGAATGGAAAGTAAATGAACAGAAGAGAAATCCAAATCAAAACAATATTTGGTGTGGCCACCCTTTGCCTTCAAAAGCAGCATCAATTGTTCAACTCTTCTAGGTACACTTGAACTCAGCAGGTAGGTTGCTCCAAACATCTTGGAAAACAAACCACAGATCTTCTGCGGATGTGGGATACCTCAAATCCTTTTATCTCTCCATGTAATCCAAGATCAGGGCTCTGTGGGGTTCAAATCATCACTCCCAGGACTCCTTGTTCTTCTTTACGCTGAAGATAGTTCTTAATTAGGGATGGGCCGAACACGCCTCTGTTCGGTTTGCAGCAGAACATGCGAACAGGCAAAAAATGTGTTCGAACATGCAAACACCGTTAAAGTCTATGGGACAAGAACATGAAAAATCAGGCTTATATGCAAGTTATTGTCTTTAAAAGTGTTTGGGGACCTGGGTCCTGCCCCAGGGGACATATATCAATGCAAAAAAAAGTTTTAAAAACGGACGTTTTTTCGGGAGCATTGATTTTAATAATGTGAAACAATAAAAGTGTAATATTCCTTTAAATTTCGTACCTGGGGGGTGTCTATAGTATGCCTGGAAAGTGATGCATGTTTCCCGTGTTTAGAACAGTCCGAGAGCAAAACTACATTTCTAAAGGAAAAAAAGTCATTTAAAAGTACTATAATGAATTCAAACAATAAATAAAGCCGCGCTAATTGAACAGATAGGTAATTGATGACCTATACCTTAGTGTAAAAGATCCTCAAGCAACAATGTGATATATGCAGAGGCAAAATGACAAATTGTATAACAAACAATATGTATGCACAAAAATTGTACCTAAACAATAAAGTCCAGTGACATGAAAAATAAGTGAAAAATAAGTGAAAAATAATAGAAAGTGAAAAAATAATAAGTAAAAAAAGTTCATAGATGTGATACTGTGAACTCAAACTTCTGGTGACAATGAAAAACGAAACCACCGTGATCCACCACCAGTATAAAGTTGCGCTTACCAGAGGCAAGCTTTAAACACGCCTGTAGTATGTTATACACCGGGACAGAAATGGACCTTCAGGCATCAGCAGCAATCTGGATCTCCTCGAACAGGTTAAACCAGGGATAGAAGTTCCAATGTTGTTTACCACTTGGATCAATCAGGAATGGACACACTCTCCAAACAAAAGCATCGATCCCAGAACCGTTCAACAGCCCATATGGAATATAGGAAGAAAAGGGGATGCTCCCATAGTGTGATACCAAAAATTAAGTTTATTAAAAGAAAAGCAATCCTACTTACATCAAAAGAGAAGTATATAAGCAGGACAAATAAAATCGCCGGCCGGCTTGCAATACACCCGCTCACAACGCGGAACGCGATGACGTCAGTGCGTCAGCCTCCCTACGTCCGTTTCGACCAATCGTCGTCTTCTGGGGAACGGGCGACGCACTGAATCATCGCAACTTTATAGAAAAAGGTGAACACACCCTGGTGAGAACCTTCAATGGCGGGAAAAACCAGATTGACCATAAATTTAACCCTCTCATAGGAAAGACTGAGACTGATAGCCTTATCTATGTATATTCTTCAACTTGAACAGCATATAAAAAAGTTAAATTGAATGTATACTGGTACAAATCAAAATGAAGACTATAAATTAGGCTCAAGATAAAAAATGGCCTGTATCCATATATATAAAAATAAAAAATATATATAAACAGCATGAAAAAATTTAAAAAACTGAAAATTATCTAAAAAAAGAAGAAGGAGCCCCATCTTGTGGACAAGTACCAGAACACAGCTAGATGAACTAACCGTGTGATACACCACAAGTGGGGAATTGCCACGGCTAACCCCACGAAATGGAGCTCTGAAAGTGTCCCAATAGCCTAATAAAAATATGTATATATCTCAACTAATGAGCTAAAGATTAACTAATAAGCATATTAAGAGATTTGATGTGATCAAAAATATTATGCATATATTTGTCACCAAAAGAGGCGTAAAAGGCACAAATCGCAGAAAGAAAGAAGAAAAAGATCCTCAAAAAAACTTTCTTTCTTTCCATCATAATTAAGTGACAAGGGCAAAAAGGTCAGAAAAATGGCCATTGATGTTTCTCACCTCACATAATTATACATCACAATATGTACGATGTGCAAACAAATATATTACTCATAAAGTTACATCATAAGGACAGTGTGGCGATTAAACCCCCATAATAGCCATCCGAGTCCCCAAAAGTAATTAGGCGAATCAGGAATTATCGATGAAAGCGTTGACGTCAATGTCAACGTTTAACCCAAAAGGGGTGTAACTTTTGATCTTGTGTATCCATGACATCTCTAGTCTAGAGATGCCACGCACAAGGGAACCCCCTCTCCACGGTGCCGTATATTTGTCGATCCCCAAAAAGATCGTCTTAGAGGGGTTCTTCATATGGGCCTCCAAATAATGTCGGGAAACTGGATGTTTGGGGAACCCACCCAGGATGTTGGTGACATGTTCATTCAACCTCACCTTCAGGGGGCGCTTTGTCCTTCCGACATATTGGAGCCCACATGGGCACTGGAGTAGATAAACCACCCTCTCAGTGGCACAGGTGATGAAAGGTTTAATTTCAAATTCTATGCCTGTACTCGTAGAGGTAAACCTATGTGTCCTCCTATGGCTACAGCCACTAAGAGAGCAGATCCTACATTTCCTACATTGATAAAAACCAGTGAGGTTATCAAAGTTTCTTTGATAACCTCACTGGTTTTTATCAATGTAGGAAATGTAGGATCTGCTCTCTTAGTGGCTGTAGCCATAGGAGGACACATAGGTTTACCTCTACGAGTACAGGCATAGAATTTGAAATTAAACCTTTCATCACCTGTGCCACTGAGAGGGTGGTTTATCTACTCCAGTGCCCATGTGGGCTCCAATATGTCGGAAGGACAAAGCGCCCCCTGAAGGTGAGGTTGAATGAACATGTCACCAACATCCTGGGTGGGTTCCCCAAACATCCAGTTTCCCGACATTATTTGGAGGCCCATATGAAGAACCCCTCTAAGACGATCTTTTTGGGGATCGACAAATATACGGCACCGTGGAGAGGGGGTTCCCTTGTGCGTGGCATCTCTAGACTAGAGATGTCATGGATACACAAGATCAAAAGTTACACCCCTTTTGGGTTAAACGTTGACATTGACGTCAACGCTTTCATCGATAATTCCTGATTCGCCTAATTACTTTTGGGGACTCGGATGGCTATTATGGGGGTTTAATCGCCACACTGTCCTTATGATGTAACTTTATGAGTAATATATTTGTTTGCACATCGTACATATTGTGATGTATAATTATGTGAGGTGAGAAACATCAATGGCCATTTTTCTGACCTTTTTGCCCTTGTCACTTAATTATGATGGAAAGAAAGAAAGTTTTTTTGAGGATCTTTTTCTTCTTTCTTTCTGCGATTTGTGCCTTTTACGCCTCTTTTGGTGACAAATATATGCATAATATTTTTGATCACATCAAATCTCTTAATATGCTTATTAGTTAATCTTTAGCTCATTAGTTGAGATATATACATATTTTTATTAGGCTATTGGCCACTTTCAGAGCTCCATTTCGTGGGGTTAGCCGTGGCAATTCCCCACTTGTGGTGTATCACACGGTTAGATCATCTAGCTGTGTTCTGGTACTTGTCCACAAGATGGGGCTCCTTCTTCTTTTTTTAGATAATTTTCAGTTTTTTAAATTTTTTCATGCTGTTTATATATATTTTTTATTTTTATATATATGGATACAGGCCATTTTTTATCTTGAGCCTAATTTATAGTCTTCATTTTGATTTGTACCAGTATACATTCAATTTAACTTTTTTATATGCTGTTCAAGTTGAAGAATATACATAGATAAGGCTATCAGTCTCAGTCTTTCCTATGAGAGGGTTAAATTTATGGTCAATCTGGTTTTTCCCGCCATTGAAGGTTCTCACCAGGGTGTGTTCACCTTTTTCTATAAAGTTGCGATGATTCAGTGCGTCGCCCGTTCCCCAGAAGACGACGATTGGTCGAAACGGACGTAGGGAGGCTGACGCACTGACGTCATCGCGTTCCGCGTTGTGAGCGGGTGTATTGCAAGCCGGCCGGCGATTTTATTTGTCCTGCTTATATACTTCTCTTTTGATGTAAGTAGGATTGCTTTTCTTTTAATAAACTTAATTTTTGGTATCACACTATGGGAGCATCCCCTTTTCTTCCTATATTCCATATGGGCTGTTGAACGGTTCTGGGATCGATGCTTTTGTTTGGAGAGTGTGTCCATTCCTGATTGATCCAAGTGGTAAACAACATTGGAACTTCTATCCCTGGTTTAACCTGTTCGAGGAGATCCAGATTGCTGCTGATGCCTGAAGGTCCATTTCTGTCCCGGTGTATAACATACTACAGGCGTGTTTAAAGCTTGCCTCTGGTAAGCGCAACTTTATACTGGTGGTGGATCACGGTGGTTTCGTTTTTCATTGTCACCAGAAGTTTGAGTTCACAGTATCACATCTATGAACTTTTTTTACTTATTATTTTTTCACTTTCTATTATTTTTCACTTATTTTTCACTTATTTTTCATGTCACTGGACTTTATTGTTTAGGTACAATTTTTGTGCATACATATTGTTTGTTATACAATTTGTCATTTTGCCTCTGCATATATCACATTGTTGCTTGAGGATCTTTTACACTAAGGTATAGGTCATCAATTACCTATCTGTTCAATTAGCGCGGCTTTATTTATTGTTTGATCTTGTTTATGTGTGTATCCACATTTTTGCTGCTGCCATTTATGTACACTTCAATTTATGTTATTTTAGTCCTAATATTTTCTTTGTTGGGGCATATTAATATTTTTTACACTTATTAGCGCGGTGTTTGCTACACTTTTTTACTGTTTACTATAATGAATTATCGGTCCCGGAAATACACATAAAAGTTCATTGATAAAAACGGCATGGGATTCCCCCACAGGGGAACCCTGAACCAAAATGTAAAAAAACATGCGTGGGGGTCCCCCCAAATTCCATACCAGGCCCTTCAGGCCTGGTATGGTTATTAAGGGAAAGCCCACGCCAAAAAATAAAAAATAAATGGCACGGGGGTCCCCCTCAAAATCCATACAAGACCCTTATCCGAGCACGCAACCTGGCAGGCCACAGGAAAAGAGGAGGGACGAGAGAGCACCCCCCTCCTGAACCATACCAGGCCATAAGCCCTCAACATTGGGAGGGTGCTTTGGGGAAGCCCCCCAAAGCACCTTGTCCCCTTGTTGATGGGGAGAAGGGCCTCATCCCCACAACCCTTGCCCGGTGTTTGTGGAGGTCTGCGGGCGGGGGGCTTATCAGAATCTGGAATCCCCCTTTAACAAGGGGACACCCAGATCCCGCCCCCCCCCCTGTGTGAAATGGTAAGAGGGTACACCATTTCACAAAAAATGTGTGAAAATGGTAAAAAAAAAGCCAATACACACCTTGGGACAAGTCCTTTATTAAAAAAGAAAACTAAAAAAGAAAAAGATTCCGATAAGCCCCCCGCCCGCAGACCCCCACAACCACTGGGCAAGGGGTGTGGGGATGAGGCCCTTTTCCCCATCAACATGGGGACAAGGTGCTTTGGGGGGCTACCCCAAAGCACCCTCCCAATGTTGAGGGCATGTGGCCTGGTAAGGTTCAGGAGGGGGGCGCTCTCTCGTCCCCCCTCTTTTCCTGTGGGCTGCCAGGTTGCGTGCTTGGATAAGGGTCTGGTATGGATTTTGAGGGGGACCCCCACGCCATTTTTTTTTTGGCGCGGGGTTCCCCTTAATATCCACACCAGACCTGAAGGGCCTGGTATGGAATTTGGGGGGACACCCACGCATCCCTGTGGGGGAATCCCATGCCGTTTTTATCAATTAACTTTTATGTGTATTGTCAGGACCGACGATTCATTATACCCGCGAGTACTTTTAAATTACTTTTTTCCTTTAAAAGTGTAATTTTGCTCTCAGACTGTTCTAAATACGGAAACATGCGCCACTTTACAGGCATACTATAGACACCCCCCAGGTACGAAATTTAAAGGAATATTACACTTTTATTGTTTCACTTTAAGCATTATTAAAATCACTGCTCCCTAAAAAACTTCAATTTTTAAAACTTTTTATTGCATTGATACATGTCCCCTGGGGCAGGACCCTGGTCCCCAAACACTTTTTATGACAATACCATGCATATAAGCCTTTAAAATTAGCACTTTTGATTTCTCACATGCTCCACGAACACCCCAAATTGTTTGCTATTCGGCTTACGTTCGACTCGAACATCGGGACCATCCCTATTCTTAATGACATTGGCTGTATGCTTGGGGTTGTTGTTCTGCTGCAGAATAAATCACAATCACATGCTTCCTTGATGGTATGACATTATTATTATTATTATTATAATATAGGATTTATATAGTGCGAACAGTTTGCGCAGCGCTTAACAAAATAAAGGCAATCATTACAGTTACATTACAGTTTGGTACAAGAGGAATCAGAGGGCCCTGCTCATTAGAGCTTACAATCTAAAAAGGGAAGGTCAATTGATACAAAAGGTAATAGTTGTGTGGGATAAGCTGATGGAGGAAGTAAAACAGTGTATTAGTTAGAAGCAGGATAGGCTTAACCACTTGACAACTGGGCACTTAAACCCCCCTCCTGCCCAGACTAATTTTCAGCTTTCGGTGCTCTCACACTTTGAATGACAATTACTCAGTCATGCAACACTATACCCAAATTAATTTTTTGTCCTTTTTTCCCCCACAAATAGAGCTTTCTTTTGGTGGTATTTGATCACCTCCTGGGTTTTTATTTTTTTGCGCTATAAATGAAAAAAGACTGAAAATTTAAAAAAAAAAAAAAAATTTTCTTTGTTTCTGTGATAAAAATTTGCAAATTATAAATTTTTCTTTATAAATTTTGGCCACAATTTCTACTGCTACATATATTTGGTAAAAAATAACCCAAATTAGTGGATATTATTTGGACTTTGTGAAAGTTAGAGAGTCTACAAGCTGTGGTGCAAATCATACAAAATTTATCACAATTGATGTACTGGTGGCCTATCTCAATTCGTGAGATCCGAACAAGCCAGGAAAGTATAAATACCCCCCAAATGACCCCTTTTTTGAAAGTAGACATTCCAAGGTGTTTAGTAAGAGGCATGGTGAGGTTTTTGATGTTGTCATTTTTTCCCACAATTCTTTGCAATATTAAGATTTTTTTTCCCACTAAATTGTCATTGTAATAGGTTATTTCTCTCACATGGCATGTGTATACCACAAATGACACCCCAAAATAAATTGTCGTTTGCTACTCGTTCTGAGTATTACGATATCACATGTGTGGGACTTTTCCACAGCCCAGCCACTTAGAGAGGCCCAACATGCAGGGAGCGCCATCAGGTGTTCTAGGAGCATAAATTACACATCTAACTTGTTGACTACCTATTACACTTTTGAAGGCCCTGGAGCACCAGGACAATGACACGTGACACTGACGTGGCACTGATGACAGATGGCACTTATACGTGGCACTGATGACACATGACACTGATGTGGCACTGATGACAGATGCCACTAAAACGTGGCACTGATGACACGTGGCACTAATTTGTGGCACTGATGACAGATGGCACTAATGCGTGGCACTGATGACAGATGGCACTAATATGTGCCACTAATGACACGTGACACTGATGGCAGATGGCACTGATATGTGGCATTGATGAAACATGACACTGATAACAGATGGCACGTGACACTGACAGGTGGCACTGATGACAGATGGCACTGACTGATACGTGGCACTGATGACAGATGGCACTAATATGTGGCACTGATGACACGTGACACTCATATGGCACTGGTGACAGATGGCACTATGTGGCACTGATGACACGTGGCACTGATGACAGATGGCACTTATACGTGGCACTGATGATAGATGGCACTTATACGTGGCACTGGGGACAGATGGCACTGACAGGTGGCACTGGGGACAAATGGCACTGGGTATAGGTGGCACTGGGGACAGGTGGCACTGACAGGTGGCAGTGGGAACAGATGGCAGTGGGGACAGGTGGCAGTGGGGACAGGTGGCAGTGGGGACAGGTGGACACTTTATTTTCTTTTTTTTTTAATAACCGCTGCAGAGGTTCATCTCTCCCTCCTCACACGCTGTCTCTGTGTGAGGAGGGAGAGCCGGCGATGAGAGATGATCTCATATTTTTACATATGAGATCATCTCTCATTGAACACGCCGATCGCACTGTAAACGGCCGCTGTGATTGGCCATTTACAGAGATCTGTGACTGGCTGTGTCCAAGGGACACGGCCAGCACAGAACTTCCCCGATGCGTGCTTGCGGGAGCGCGCATTGCGGAAATAAACAGGAGGACGACCAGGGACGCCCTCTCCGCAATTGGCATCTGCGCTGTAGCCGTCTTTTGGCTATAGCTTGGGCATGAAGTGGTTAAAGAGAATGGTTTTCAGGGATCGTCTAATGATGGATAGATTAGGGGACACTCAGACAGATTGGAGTAGGGAGTTCCAAAGGATGGGAGAAGCTCTGAAGAAATCCTGGGATGAGGTGACAAAGGAGCTATAGAGAAGGAGGTCTTGGGAGGACTGAAGAGAGCGGCTTGGTTGGTATTTTGGGACTAGGTTAGTGATGTAGCTGGGGGCAGAGTAATGGATGGCTTTGTAAATTATTGCTAGTAGTTTGAATTTTATTTATTTGTTTGGTGAGTGGAAGCCAGTGAAGGGATTGGCAGAGAGTGGTGGAGGACACTGAATGGTTGGTAAGGTGGATGAGCCTTGCAGCAGAATTCATTATGGACTGAAGGGGGGATAGTCTATGTAAAGGTAATCCGATGAGGAGGGAGTTGCAGTAGTCGAGGCGAGAGATAACCAGGGAGTAAATTAGAAGCTTGGTGGTGTCATTAGTTAAAAAGGGGCGTATTCTGGAAATGTTGCGGGGGCTAAGGCGGCATGATTTGGACAGGGATTGGATGTGGGCCTAAAAGGACAGTTCTGAGTCTAAGGTTACCCCTAGCACTCTGGCATGTGGGGACGGACTGATAGATGTGCCATTGATCTTGACAGAGAAGTCAGGGGAAGGGGCACGAGGGGGTGGAACTATTAAGAGCTCAGTTTTACATAGATTCAGTTTGAGGAAGTGGTTTGGCATCCAGGCTGATATGTCTGTTAGTGAATCAGTAATGCGTGAGGAGACTGATGGGATGAGCTGAGGGGCAGAGAGATAGATTTGGGTGTCATCAGCATATAAATGGTAGTGGAAGCCATGGGAGGCTATTAGCTGACCCAGGGAGGACGTGTAGATCGAGAATAGTAGAGGTCCAAGGACAGAACCTTGGGGGACCCCAACGGTAAGAGGAGTTGGAGAGGAGGAAGTGGAGTTGTAAGTGAAACTGAAGGTGCAATGAGATAGGTAAGATTCGAACCAACGGAGAGTGCAGCCATGGAGACCATAGATTTTTTTTGAGGAGGAGGGGGTGGTAAACTGTATAAACAAAGGCAGCTGAAAGGTCCAAGAGTAAAAGTACGGAATAATGCCCATTGGTTTTGGCTGTTAGTAAGTTGTTTGTGAATTTTAGGAGGGCAGTTTCTTTGGAGTGCTGTGGGCTAAATCCAGACTGAACGGGATAAAGAAGGTTATTCTCAATGAGGTGGTCGCTCAGTTGGTTGTAGACTAAATGTTCAAGGAGTTTATAGGGCAAAAGGGAGAAAAGAGATGGGTCTTAGGTTGTTAAGATTGGTGGGATCTAGTGAGGCATTTTTTGGTATGGGAGTGACTAGCTCATGTTTTAGAGGGTTGGGGAAGATGCCAGTAGAGAGTGAGAGGTTGAAGATATGAGTTAAAGAGCGTAGGATAGAGCCAGATGGTGACCATAGTATTTGAGAAGGAACAGGGTCTAGGGGGCAGGAGGTTAGGTGGGCGTTAGAAAAAAGGTTAGTGACTTCCTCTATAGTAGCTGGGTTAAAAGAGGGAAGTATTGATTGTGCAGGAGGACAAGGAGTGTAAAGTGAGGGAGATATCTGTAGAGTGGAGATCTGGAGACACATCGTCTCAATCTTATATTTGAAGTGATTAGAAATTTCCTGGGAACCTGCCCAAGAAAGAGGTTGAGGGACGTGAGCCATGACATGGGGACTGCCCTGTCGCAGGGCAGGTTGGTGTGTTCAGAAACGACCATGGCTTAAGCTGACGTGGCGTCAACCACCTCTCGGCCTGCCCCTGGAGCTGCCAGAACCTCTAGTGTTTTATATTGGCTGACTTGCGTAATCTTGCTGGTTGTGACTTAGCAGTATCTTACGTGGTGGCGGGCAACACTACTGACGTCCTGCATCCCTCCCAGCTGCCAATAGAGTGACCCAATTTTTGAGACATGAGTCAGCGGTAATATGGTAAGCGAGGCATGGACATTGTCTGCCAGGGAACCTGTAGCATTGGTCGTCTACCAACTGAAAAGGGCCTGATTCTGTGTGTGGGCATGTAAGTGTACTTCTTTCTACGGGGTGGGGCAGGGAAATTTGCCTGCTGCATTCGGATCCAGTACTTGGTTGTGGATGACAGCTTTGAACTGAAGGTTGTATGGAGACAGAAGTGGCCAAGTTGGGGCATGACAGGTCCGCTTAGGATGAGCTGATTCGCCATATGTCTGGTCATGCTTGTCGTGCTTGTTTTAGATACGCTTGAGACAAATATTGCAAATAAGTGGTCGATTGCTAGCAGATAAAGAAGAAGAGCTCTGCGGTGTTGTACAGTTGCTGTGCTGGTTCCAATCCTGCCTCGTTGGCGACGCATCCTCCTCCTCCTCGTTTGAGGCACCCACTATGGTGACCTCATCATCCCCTCCCTCTTAACTAAGCAAACCTGGCAGTAAGCTTGAACTGTAGTTGGTAATCCGAGCGAATCGTTGGGCATCCTCCTGGAGGAGTGCTCAAAAGATAACTGCAAAGAAAATAGAGGAGCTCTGTGTGATGCCACTAAAACACACTAGAAGTCCTATGGGTGCTTCTGCAAAGAAAATAGAGGAGCTCTGTGTGATGCCACTAACACACTAGAAGTCCTGTGGGTGCTTATGCAAAGAAAATAGAGGAGAGCTCTGTGTGATGCCACTAACACACTAGAAGTCCTGTGGGTGCTTCTGCAAAGAAAATAGAGGAGCTCTGTGTGATGCCACTAACACACTAGAAGTCTGTGGGTGCTGCTGAGAAGAATATATAGGAGCTCTGTGTGATGCCACTAACACACTAGAAGTCCTATGGGTGCTTCTGCAAAGAAAATAGAGGAGCTCTGTGTGATGCCACTAACACACTAGAAGTCCTGTGGGTGCTTCTGCAAAGAAAATAGAGGAGCTCTGTGTGATGCCACTAACACACTAGAAGTCCTATGGGTGCTTATGCAAAGAAAATAGAGGAGCTCTGTGTGTGATGCCACTAACAACTAGAAGTCCTGTGGGTGCTTATGCAAAGAAAATAGAGGAGCTCTGTGTGATGCCACTAACACACTAGAAGTCCTGTGGGTGCTTCTGCAAAGAAAATAGAGGAGCTCTGTGTGATGCCACTAACACACTAGAAGTCCTGTGGGTGCTGCTGAGAAGAATATATAGGAGCTCTGTGTGGGATGCCACTAACACACTAGAAGTCCTATGGGTGCTTCTGCAAAGAAAATAGAGGAGCTCTGTGTGATGCCACTAACACACTAGAAGTCCTGTGGGTGCTTCTGCAATAGAGGAGCTCTGTGTGATGCCACTAAACACTAGCTCGTCCTATGGGTGCTTCTGCACGGGAAATTAATGCCCCCCTCCGGGAGCCCTGTTGTGATGCCATAACATTCACTAGAAGTCTGTTTTTTGCTCACCCCTCTTTGTTTTTGTGGGGTCTATTTTTTTTTTTTTTTTTTGGCCCCCCCTTTTTGTTTTCTGACCCTTCTTTTGGGTGGTGCTGGCTTATGTTTCTTTTGCTTCCTCCCGTGCTGAGAAGAATATAATCGAGGGAAGCTCTGTGTGATGCCACTAACACACTGAAGTCCTGTGGGGTTCTGCAAAGAAATAGAGGAGTCTGTGTGATGCCACTAAACACTAGGAAGTCCTGTGGGTGCTTCTGCAAAGAAAATAGAGGAGCTCTGTGTGATGCCACTAACACTAGAAGTCCTGTGGGTGCTTCTGCAAAGAAATAGAGGAGCTCTGTGTGATGCCACTAACACACTAGAAGTCCTGTGGGTGCTTCTGCAAAGAAAATAGAGGGAGCTCTGTGTGATGCCACTAAACACACTAGAAGTCCTGTGGGTGCTTATGCAAAGAAAATAGAGGAGCTCTGTGTGATGCCACTAACACACTAGAAGTCCTGTGGGTGCTTATGCAAGAAAATAGAGGAGCTCTGTGTGATGCCACTAACACACTAGAAGTCCTGTGGGTGCTTCTGCAAAGAAAATAGAGGAGCTCTGTGTGATGCCACTAACACACTAGAAGTCCTATGGGTGCTTATGCAAAGAAAATAGAGGAGCTCTGTGTGATGCCACTAACACACTAGAAGTCCTGTGGGTGCTTATGCAAAGAAAATAGAGGAGCTCTGTGTGATGCCACTAACACACTAGAAGTCCTGTGGGTGCTTCTGCAAAGAAATAGAGGAGCTCTGTGTGATTAGAAATTTCCTGGGCAGTGAGTATGTTAGTGGGTGGAGGTAATGGAGGATGAAGTAGAGTAGTAAAGGTAGAAAAGAGTTGACGGGGACTGCGTCAGGGGGTGTTAATGAGAGTGGAGGGTAGTTTTATATTGGCTGAAATCTTGCTGTGACTTAATCTTACGCCACAGACGCTCAAGTGTTTTTTGAGACTTCTGGTAATGTCTGTCTGCCAGGGTTGTAGCGGTCGGGGCCTGATTCTGTGTGTAGTAAGGGGGGTAAAGGTATCCAGAGTGGATGACAGTGAACTGTTGTAGACAGAAGTGGCCAAGTTGGGGCATGACAAGGATGAGATTTTGTTGTAGAGACAATCTTTAGCAGAAAAAAGAAGAGAAGGGTTAAGATGGCGACGGTTTCTATGGGTAAAAGTTTGGTAGTTGGAAGGCAAGGAGGAGGAAGATAAGGAGATAGTGAAACTAATAAGGTGGTGATCAGAGAGAGGAAAAGGAATATTGGAGAGGTTGTGCAGAGTGCATAGGTAGGAGAATATGAGGTCAAGGCAGTTGCCAACAGTGTGAGTAGAAGCCGTGTGTCCATTGTTTTAGGTCAAAAGAGGATGTTAGGCTCAGCAGTTTAGAAGTAGCAGGAGTGTTAAAATTAATAGGAAAGTTGAAGTCACCAAGAATAATTGTTGGAATTTCAGAAGAGAGAAAGTAGGGTAGCCAGGCAGAGAAGTCGTCAAGGAAGCTTGATACTGGTTCAGGGGGCCGATAGATCACAGCAATTCTCAATCAAACTGGAGAAAATAGACGAATACAGTGAGCTTCAAATGAGGAGAGGGACAGAGAGGATGAAGAACCTGAAAAGTGCTTTGAGGGGATAGGAGGATTCCAACACCACCTCCTTTCCATCCACTAGGCCTGGGAGACCACCATGGGAGAGAGCAGCAGGAGAAGGAAAGTCAGATTCTTGAATCCAGGTCTCAGTAATTGCAAGTAGGTTCAGGGAGTTTGTGATAAATAGGTTGTGGATGGAGGTGAGTTTGTTACAAACAGAGTGGGCATTCCAAAGGGCACAGGAGAAGGGGAGGCTGGTTCTAGGCAGAAGAGGAATAGAAATGAGATTGTGTGGATTGCGGCTGCTATCAGAGGATGGGGGGGGGGGGGGGTGCTGGGCATGTTGGCCGACAGTAAATGATGATGGTCCAGGATTTGGGGAAATATCTCCACAAGTTAGGAGAAGCAGAAGGGTAAGAGAGGTGATATGGGAGTGTGACTTATGTGGGGGGACACGCCCCAGTGTCCTGCAGGTTTTATTCTGTCGAAGGGAAATGCTGGATACCATTTGTCCATCAGGCGCTGCAGCCGCTGATCATTGTATTCTAAAAGTGGTGGGTCCTGCTGTCAGAATATAATGTCCCGGCCATGGGGTGAAATCTTTCATCCATCTCATTTGTATGGATGGAGGAATCCCTTTTTTTATTTAGGCCATTAGGCTATCTATGGCCAGCTAGAGAGTTGATGTGAGATTTGATAATATCACTATTGTGTTGCTCATTGTTCTCTTTGCTGGAGGATCTGACATGAGAAAGCAAAACCCTTCCTCCACCCTTTAAATGAGTACCTGTAGATGTACTATTATTATATACTGTATATTACTCAATACCACCAATGTTTTAAAAAGTTTTTGCTATGTTATTATTTAAAAAGAAAATCTGTGTTATGCTTTTGCAATTGTGGCATTTATTTTCATTTGTATTCTATTTAGTATTCATTTTATTATACAGCCTGACAGTTATCTAAAAAATGTATATTGGTATAACTGGTTGTGATTTATGTTAAACAGTTTTGGTGCAATTTGTATACATTATTTGTTTTCTTTTATTCTCCATGGTTTCTTTTGCTTGTTTTGTCACTTAGTTTACATTTTTTTTTGTATCATATGTATACTGCAATAAATAATCCAAGTTTGACCTTGTTCTGTATGTTTGTTATGTAGCACTAACCCCCGAAGGAGCTGCTGGTTTGATTTGGGCTTACCGTTACCTCACCTGCTCGTAGCTTCGTCTTGGGGATCCCGTGGAAAGTGGCCCAAAGAATGTTGAAACTGACACTGAATCCTCTTTTGGCTTATTTATTTAGAACAAAGACAAAGTCTCTCAATAAATGGTAGAGGGGTAGGAGTGAGTTCAGGCACATGGCACTGCGGGTTCAAGTTCTCTCTTAAGATCTAGAAGACAATAGTTCCTCTCGCTAGATCCAGCCACCACCAGATAAGTCCCTCTCACTGGACCTAGCAGCCGGTGGGGTATTTAACACAGTCTCTGCCACAGACGTGTGAAGTTAAACTTTAGCGTCACTGAGAGATTGAAGAATAATTCCATACAATACCAGTCTCTTTCAGCCGAACCGCCGGTACTGTAGGTAATGTGATCCGGGTTGCGTCCTTCAACTAAGTCTCCAGGCTCCTCCAGAGAAGCCAGCCTTGCGCACGGTCTTCTACTGAAAGAGTCCTCCCCTGGATCCTCCAGTTGCTGGGCCTCTCCCTTCAGATGAGATGGCACCGGATCATCCCTGGATCAATAGGCTCCAAGATCCGCTTGGGCCTATCCTCTCAGTTGGGTTGCCTCGGGCCAGCCAGCCCTGAGATACAGGATGCATAGTCCTGCACCACAGGCCAGGAGGGCCATGGGACTGGGTCAGGAGGACCACCAGAACCAAAAAGGCAGAAAAAAATCCTCGCCAACGTGGCATCGGTACCTTAAATACCACCCCCCAGAATTCACAGCAGAAAAACACTCCCACTGGGCTGGTTCAGAGAGATAAATGGCATTCAATACATCCAGCTAGACTGCGTTTCTACTCTTGCCGGCAGTGACAGCGACACCTACGGTCAAGGAGAACCCAGTGCAACCTAACAATAGCGCCTGCTCATCAGGAGCCAGCGCTACAGTTATTTATAAAAAATGCTTTACTTTAGCATTGATATTTAGCTATGATTATGACTATGATTGGTTGAGCTGCATCAGTGATGTTACTTTTTTATTTTGGTTTTATTATACATGATGCTTTACTGCTTTGGGAGTTATTTGTTGTGTAGTGCTGATAATTGATATGTGTAGGTGTAAGTACACTTTAGGTTGAGATCTTATCAGTTTACAATAAGATGTGTAACCACACAAGTGCGAAATTGTGGTAAGATGAATGAGTCATGAAGTAACAATATAGATGTATTGTCTTGGATATTCTATGTCAGTTCTGTCAGTTTTCTGTCCATAATGCTAAAATAAAGGCAAAACAAAAATTCTCTGAATTCAAGAGCCATTATTTGAATCTTGGCCACCTTTGTGTATTTCTTAGAGATCTCGTTCAATATTTTTATTAAGGTTTACATGAGAAATACATAACAATCTGTAGGCTTATACATGTGAAACAGTCAAATCATGAATAATAAAAAATTAACAGGAATTATATCTGAAAATAAGACTTATAATAATATAGATTCACTTAAATAGCCAACATTAGAACCCCAAAAACATTGGTGTATTTAATGAAACATGCCTCCAGACTACCTATTCACCCCTGATGGGTACAAACTGTTGATGGGTGGGGGCAAAGCTGTATAAATCAGGAATATTTACACCAAAATTATTTTAAATATTGCAAAAGACATAAGAGGGTCTAGGTATTCCAATCATGGATTACACATGCCATTTATATTAGATGAAACATATAAGAATTAAGAGAAATATCAGAGAAAATAAAAAGACAGTGCTTGTCAATTTCAAAATATAAAAACATGTGTAAGAAGCAGTGGCGTCACTAGGGTTGGTGTCACCCGGTGTGAAAAAAAAATGGTGTCACCCCCCACCCCTCAGTACAGACCCCCTCCACTAACTACAGACCCCTCTCCCGCAGTATAGATCCCCCTCCCTCAGTACAGACCCCCCCACTAAGTACAGACCACCCTCCATCAATATAGACCCCCCTCCCTCAGTATAAACCTCCCCCCTCAGTGCAGACCCCTCCATCAGTACAGACACCCCCACCTCGGAGCAGACCCCCCAGTGCAGACCCCCCTCAGTGCAGACCCCCCCCTCAGTGCAGACCCCCCTCAGTACAGACACCTCCCCCTCAGTGCAGACCCCACTCAGTACAGACACCCCCCTCAGTGCAGACCCCCCTCAGTACAGACACCCCCCCAGTGCAGACCCCCCAGCAGTACAGACACCCCCCAGTGCAGACCCCCCTCAGTGCAGCCCCCCAGCAGTACAGACACCCCCTTTAGTGCAGACCCCCCTCAGTACAGACACCCTCCTGGGTGCAGACCCACCCAGTGCAGACCCCCCATAGTACAGACACCCCCCCCTGGGTGTAGACACCCCCAGTGCAGTCACCCCCAGTACAGACACCCCCAGCAGTACAGACACCCCCTCAGTGCAGACCCCCCTCAGTACAGACATCCCCCTCCGTGCAGACCCCCCAGTGCAGACAACCCCCATGGTGCAGACACCCCCAGTGCAGACCCCCAGTGCAGACCCCCCCAGTACAGACACCCCCCTCCGTGCAGACCCCTCCCAGTGCAGACAACCCCCACGGTGCAGACCCCCCCAGTGCAGACCCCCCCAGTACAGACCCCCCAGTGCAGACACCCCCCCAGTGCAGACACCCCCAGTACAGACACCCCCCAGCAGTACAGACACCCCCCCATCAGTATAGACGCCCCCCCTTACAGACCTCAGAACAGCAGACACACACAGCGGTGTGTGTCCCTCAAGCTCAGGCTCCTCCTCCTCTGTGGATGTAAACAGAGAGGAGGGGGAGGCGGCTTTGTTCCGCTCCGCTGAGGGACACAGGGCAGCGGGCGGTGATAGCGGTGCCGCTACCCACGTGTGTCACCCCTCTGGCGTGTGTGTCACCCGGGTGTGGCCTGCACCCCCCGCACCCGCCTAGCAACGCCACTGGTAAGAAGAGAGAAGAATGAAAGAGAAGGAAGGGACTTCCATGGTGGTAGTGCGGCCCACACCCAAAAAATGCATATCGTTAAAAAATATATATATATATATATATATATATATATAAAGGAATTATTGCGGCAACAACAATGAATAATCAAAGTCATGGAGCAAAAAATGTTTAACCCAAGGTTTCCAAATTTTGTTAAATTTACCGATATTATAATTTTCTATGGCCGTCATTTTGGCAAATAGAAGGGCCTTCAACATCCTATGTTTGGCTTCAGCCACAATTAAGGTGGGAGATTTCCAAGCCTTGGCTATAGTTTGGCTGCGGTTGTAAGATTAATGAGAAGTTGAAATTGAGTAAGTGCAGCTGGTTCAAGATTTAGGAGGGCCACAGCTGGGTCTGGGAGTATAGAGATTTCCAAGGCTTTAGAAACCATATCAAATATATTTCCCCAGAACTCTTGGGCTACCAGACATTGCCAACAAATATGAAAATGCGTACCTGGTGAGGAACATCATCGAAAACAATTTTCTGGGTATGCTGGGATAAATTTTGCAATGCTTGCTGGTACCAAATACCGACGTGCCATAACTTTGAAATTGGTTTCTAATGCATAACAATTTGGGGAAGAAGTTTTGATGGCTAAAATACCTGTGAATAGAATATATCTGCCCTCAGGATCTTTCAATTGTGAGGTTAGAGTAATGCCACGTACACACGATTGGACTTTTCAGGCGGACTATCTGGCGGACAATCCGCCGGACTTTCCAGCGGAGGTCCGCCGGACTTTCCGAACATGCAGACTTGCCCACACACACCAGGACTTTTCCAGCGGACTAGATCCGGCGGACAATCCGCCAGAGTTTTAGTGGAGGTACGTCGGACATTTGAAACACGGTGTAAAGTCCGTTCATTTTGAACGTCACTCCAGGTAGACGGGACTAGCAAAGGAAGTCAATGCCGCAGCCTTGATCTTTGAGATTGACACCTCGCTAGCCCCATCACCTGGTATGGATTTAAAGGGGAATCCCTACACCAAAAAAACGGCGTGGGGGTCCCCGCAAATCCATATCAGACCCTTATCAGAGCACGCAGCCTGGCCGGTCAGGAAAGGGGGTGGGGTTGAGCGAGCGCCCCCTCCATTCTGAGCCGTACCAGGCCGCGTGCCCTCAACATGGGGGGGTGCCTTGGGCAAAGGGGGGCCCTGCGGCCCCCCCACCCCAAAGCACCTTGTCCCCATGTTGATGAGGACAAGGGCCTCTTCCTGACAACACTGGCCATTGGTTGTCGGGGTCTACGGGCGGGGGGCTTATCGGAATCTGGGAGCCCCCTTCAATAAGGGGGCCCCCAGATCCTGGCCCCCATCCTATGTGAATGAGTATGGGGTACGATGTACCCCTACCCATTCACCTGGTGGAAAAAAGTGTAAATAAAAACACAACACAAGTTTTTAAAATACTTTATTACACAGCTCCGGGGTCTTCTTCTGTCTTGGGGGGCTCTTCTCACTGGACTCCTCCGCTATCTTCTGCTAGCTCTTTTACTAGCGGAGGAGCCCGTCTTTCTCCTTCGTCGCCGCCGCCGTCTGAGGGTCTTGTTCCGCTCTTCTGTTCTTCGTGCCGGGCCTCCGCTTTCTTCTTCCAGCTCTTTTACGAGCAGTGGCCCGGGCTTCTGCCGCCGTCGCTGTCGCCATCACTGTCGCCGCCTTCTGCTTCTGCTTCTTCCTCAGTCTCCTGGAATGGACTTTACTCCATGTGTGGGGCAAGTTCGTTCATTTCAATAGTCCCGCGGACTAGCGCACAGACGGCCGGATTGTATAATTTTGAGTCAAAACTTCTTACTAAGTCCGCGGGACTTTTAGGAAGAAAAAGTCTGCCGGAGCCCACACAAAAAGTCCGATCGCGTGTAGGGGACATAAATTGAACATTATGATGGAGACCAATCAATGTACCTCGTTGCTTGACTGTGGCTGAAGCTGTGAAAAATTGAGGATAGGAGGCAGATAGAAATTTAGGAGAAGTTTTGTCAGTAAAATGGGTTTCCTATAAACAGATAATATGTGCTTTTCTGGCTGAGAAAAAGCGCATGGCTTTAGTACATTTATGTGGAATGTTGAAGCCTTGTACATTTAAAGATATAATATTTAAGGGTGCCATAACATATACAAGACAAGTATCATGTCAGAAAAAGGTAATTCTGAGACGAGAGCCGCAACCACCACCAGGGGAGAGGAAGAAGAAAGGGAGGAAAATAGAAAAAAAACAACCCTAATGGGAATAAAAAATATATATAAATAGTATCTGATAGTATGAGAACAACTCAGGGGTACGTTGAATAAACCTCGAGCGGTTCCAGGGCAACTATCAGAATCCCGCATAACAGTATCAGTATCAGGAGACAGAGGGTGGTAAAGGGGGCAGCAAGACACTGCCAAAGGCCGGACATTACCAGAGAACCACAAACCGTGTAAAAAAATATATGAATACAATTACAATCTCAATTATAGATATATTAAAACAAATTTGATTTAGCCAGATTTGACCAAAAATTTAAAATACCTGTTAGGTAAAAGAAAAATGTTAATAATGAGACAAAAAAAAAACATAAAAAAAATGAACAAAGACAAAAGCATCTTAAACTGTTAGGATTACTACATTTTTAGATTATGAGGGTTAACGAGATCTAATGGGCAACAGGTGTATAGAAAGAAAAATATACTTTGTATCAATAAACCCAAAGGCATATTGATTCTTATTCATGCAGAGACTCTGCATACATAGACCAGGCATGAAATAGCAATGCATCTCACTAACCTGGGAAGACCGACAAATGATTATGGATAAATTGCCAGAATAATTCAAATCAAACACATAAAACACACAAAAAAAATTAAATAAAAATAAAATAAAATAAAAAAAGGGGAAAAAGGTCCTGGATAAGTTCCTGGTAAAGGATCAAAATATTAGGTCAAGTCAGGATAAGTATCTAGGCCAGAAAAAGTAGCATTGTTATTAAAGGCGTATACCAATAGATGTAAATTGCTGTATAGTGAAGGCAAACACAAAAAAGAGTTTGAGCAGCAAAACAATTTTCAATCCATCGTATTTTCATTGGTTGGGGATGAATTATAATAGCGTCTACGCTTATGTAATTTTTGCTGTGTAGAGATGGAAGAACCAGAGTTTGTCATCTTTTGCTGTGAAGGGGAATGAGAGGTTGATCGTCTGCGAGTATGATCACTGGGTGAAACTCGATCCACAAACCCCATTTCTATTAAGGCCAACTGTAGTTCAGCAGGGGTTTGACAAATGTATTTAGTTTCAAGGTGAGTAAAGCGGAGAGAAAATGGAAAACTCCAATTATATGCAATTTGATTGCGTTGAAGTATTAATAGCCGGGGTTTGAGTGCACGTCTTTTAGCTATAGTCAGAGGGGATAGATCTGCAAAGAGTTGATAAGCGTGACCCTGAAAATTAAGCGAGTCCTTCCCTCTGGCTGCGGCAAGTAATTGTTCCTTGCTGCGATAATAATGTAGCTTAACTATTATGTCCCTGGGGGGACCGTTAGGCTAACATGGAGCTAAGGCTCTGTGTGCTCTATCCATTTCTATCCTCACAACAGGTATGCCAAGCTGTAATTCCTGAAAGAGTGCTAACATGGAGGCTTGGATATTCACAATAGTTTCAGGAATACCTCTGATTCTCAAGTTGGAACGACGGTCCCTATTTTCTTGGTCCTTAATGCGGGACTGTAGTATTCAATATTCTTCTTTAAGATGTTTAATTTCAGAGGCATAGTGTTGTGAATGGTTCTCTAATTCATCCACTCTCACTTCCAATTCTGCTGTTCTCTGCCCCAATTCTCTAATTTCTCTTGTTAAGGTGTCAGTAATATGGTCAGACGTTTGTTTCAGGGCTTTCTCTAACATACGTTCGAATTGTTTAAACAATTTAGGGTGAATTGTTGCCTGTGAACTGTCAGCATCTAAATCAGACTCACCAGTGTAATCCTGCGGCTTCAGGCTGTGTGACAGGGCTGTAAGAGCGCGCAGTGCACTGGTCTGTGAGGTAGTTGACGCCGCCATCTTAGAGGACGGCCTAGACGGCGCTTCTTTAGGTATACCAACTTTAAACTTCAGTTTAGGGGTCTTTAAGACCATGATAACAGTGCCGGTATGTTCCGTGGGCGAAACGGTAGTGATGGGTAATCTTTTTTGAGTCACTGGTGTCCGTGGCTCTCCGGGTCGTCCAGCTCAGCAGTGGAGCTTTAAGGAGACATGTCTCCCTCAGGCACCGCGCATGCGCCCCCTTTCTTTGAGATCTGTGCAAAATAGATCTATCCTTTATTTATCCACTGCTATATATGCTACACAATGGAGATACTAGGACTAGATAGCCTAAACAGAGGGGCCTTGATGAGGCAAGGGGACTTCCACATATATTTGATTAAGAGGGAATTGGTTCATTGTCAGGGCATTAGACAAACAAAAGGGGCACAACATTCTATACATCTACACAAATATTGGACGTGGAAAAAAGAATCATGGACTTTATTTGGTTTCAAATTCAAATGATTCTGGATCCAAACTTCAATAATATTTACAAAACCAAAACCCAGGTACAATCGACTAATCAATAATCGTTGCTGCAGGATAGGAGGACCCACTAGAGGCAGTGGTTAGTTCAGGTGTAGCGACACATTTATTATCAAAAGATTTTTACAAGACCTTGTAATGAAAGAGGAAGTGGAAGGGGGGGGGGGGGGGGGCGACATAATAGGGCTTAACAAAATGATCTCTTATAAACCATTTTTGGAAAATTAGGTTTTTAATTCTTTGTTAGGAAATTAAAGAGGGTGTAAACTTCCCTCTATGCAATGCATACTAGTACATTATGCTTTTACTTTGCAGGTAAGAGAAAAAAAGTTTACGTCCTCTTTAAATTGATCTCATGAGTTATTTTCATGTAAACTGGTGTATTTTCTGGTTGTTGTCTTTTTGCTAGGATAAATTCCCCCCTATGTAACACCCCCCCACCCCATTGTGTATTTTACTATGTGGTTGCTGGATTTTGTCATGCATGTAACAGTCAATGCCATGCTTCTGTGTGAGGAGTGTGTGGCTTTTTAATGCGTTAATGCTCACCTAGATGTACATTTACAATATATTTAGTTATGCTTTGAGATTTGTATTTTGCTTAATATTTTCTTAATTTATATTTTAGTTTTTTATGGGTCACAGGGGGTGCCATGGAGCTCCCCGGTACATGGGTGTATGGGAATTCTCAGTATTTGAGCATTTACTGCGCTTTCTTATGCTACCACCACTCCTTGGGCAAAATAGTGCATGTACCACCACAATTTTGTATATATAAATCATACATGTTATAAAGGTTGGTATTGTGCAAAATTCCACTCTTTTGCAGTAATCAGATGTCCTCCAAGTGAAAAAACCTCTACCGTCTTCCAAAGTGCAAACGCTCACCTCCAGTATTGGCACTCACTACAAAGGTCAAAAAAGCACCAGGACCTGGAGAACACTTTGAAAAAAAACAGTGAATTGTCATATTCTATCACTATCTATCACTCCGTTAACCACCCCAACTGTTGCTCATACTTTCACCAACAAAGAGCTCTGAGACGACTTGTCCATGAGACTTTATCCTGCCAGCCTCTGGAAATAATTTACACAGGTTCTTCCGTAGAGCACCCACAAGATCAGTGGTCCCCAAAACTGCAGCCTGAGGGCCAGATGTGGCTCTTTGCTTGTCTTTATTCAGCCCTTGGGGCACTATTCCTCCCACTGACACCAATGATAGGGCACTGTTCCTGCACTGACAAAAAATTATGGGGCACTGTTCCTCCCACTGACACCAATGATGGGGCATTGTTTCTTTCACTGACACCAATGATGGGGCACTGTTTCTTTCACTGATACCAATGATGGGGCACTGTTTCTTCCACTGACACCAATGATGGGGCACTGTTTCTTTCACTGACACCAACCAGGGTGCACTGTTCCTTCCACTGACACCAATGATGGGGCACTGTTTCTTCCACTGACACCAACATTGGGGCATTATTCCCTTCACTGAAACCAACAATGGGGCACTAATCATCCTCCTAACACCAAAGATGGCATTGTTTTCTCCCACTGATGCCAGGATATTTTCTACTCCCAACAGTCTGCCCTCCTAAAGTCTGAAGGACAGTAAACTGGCTCTTTGTTTAGAAAGTTTTAAGACCCCTGCGCTAGATGCTTCATCCTCTGCTCCCTGCAAGGGCAGGAAGAGCTCTATAACATTCCCCTTGTAATGCAGATCACAGAGGGTTGCCAACCTGTAATGATCCCTCTCCTTAATGCCACAAATCCTAGGGTTATTTTACTGGTCTGGAGCCTTGAGGATCTCATAAACCCTTGGAGGTGGAGGAACCTGAGTTCTCATGGTTGATGAGGATTACCTCCTCCCAGCCATTTACTACTCTCAGGGTTTAGAAGGGATGAAAC
Source organism: Lithobates sylvaticus (assembly GCA_028564925.1). NCBI lineage: Eukaryota > Metazoa > Chordata > Amphibia > Anura > Ranidae > Lithobates > Lithobates sylvaticus. The sequence goes on along the minus strand of CM053027.1, from coordinate 250,517,412 downwards.
CCATCCATGTAAGACTGCCACATATTATTATCAGCTTCAATATCAATGTCTGGATAGAGTGAGCCCTGAGATGCCAAGTCTTCCTCTTCCTTATGCTGCCCTGTCTTGAGTGCCCCATCCACGATGACAGGTGTGTGCTCCAGCAGGAACACAGTTGGTACAATGTCATTGATGCATGCATCAACACAGTTCACCATTCTTGTCACCTCCTCATATGGGGACAATATAGTTTATGTGTCCTGTATTAGCAGCCCCTGGCTTGGGGGGAAAAGCCCAGCTCCCCTGAGCCTGTCCTAGTGCAATACTTGCACAGGAATAACGTACTTGTTAATGGCCCTTTGCTGCATGTGCAGTCCATGCAGTGTGGCCAAAGTTGAGTTCCACCAGGTGGATATGTCACAGATTGAGGGCAGAAGGAATTCCTGCTGAATTTCCTCCAGCTGAAGGCTGGCTGGGTAGGACCACTTGAAGTGGCTACAAACTCTTCTGGCTTGCCATAGAAGACCTTGCAACCCTGACTACCTATCCAGGAACTGCTACATCATCAGATTGAAGATGTGTTCCAAGCAATGCATGTGTATCAACTTGCCTAGCCAGAAAGCAGACAGGTTGGTGTTATTGTTACACATCACCATTCCTGGCACAAGTTGTCGTGGGGTTAACTACCTCTGGGTTTGCCCCTGCAAAGCTGAAATAATCACTACCCCAATGTGGCTCATGTTCCCTAGGCATACCAACTGCAGCACTGCTTGGCATATTTTATCCTGAGCTATAGAAAAGGCTCTGAAACACTTCAGGAGGAATGGTGGATCAGAGGAAGTCTCAGAAGAAGAGGGCATTGAGGAGGAGGAGGTGGAGGGGACAGCTCTGGCATCGTCACCAGCACCTGTAAGAACACAGGGCAGCTGAACAATTTCCAGTGTTTTTCCTACTCCTGCAACCTTTCTGGCAGCCAGCAGAGTCACCTAGTGGGCACATGATGGGGAAGAGAAGGGACAGTCTTACAGGCAAAAAAATGGTGTCTAGGAATGTGCCACAGCGGTACAGCACAGGCTGCAAAATTCCCGGGGGGGGGGGGGATAGAATCCAATTTCAAGCTGGAAAAGCAAGAGTTGCAAAGCCAGCAATTTTGCCATACTGGCAATTAGGTGCTGGTCATGGAGGTGTATTTTTTTCTTTTGCGCTCTAGCAGCTGAGCCAGCAAAACTTGCCTGTTCAATGCTACAGTTGTTGGGTGGGGTTGGCAACATTTTGCCCAGTGATGGCTTTGGCAATGCATCATGGGGTGTTTGTCAGAGCAATTCCCGATGAACGTCGTGTTAAATACTCAGCTCATCCCTGGTTGTAATCTGCCCTGTTCCCGGATTGGAGTGGCACTTGTTTCACTGGGCTTTATTTAAAAGGCGAAGCCATGCAGAGGAAAGGTGTTTAGGTAACAAAGAGTACAGTAACAAACAGTAGCACCTGTGACCAAACACGTGTTATTGACTTCCCTCTGGCCAGAACATAACAAGCCAAAATAGAGACATGAGACTGGCCCAGCAGTAACAACAGAAAATAACAGCATCAACAGCAGTGAATCCTAATTAACTAATCCTATAAAATCTCAAGCCCTGCCTACCACTGGCCAGTCTGACTAAAGTCTGTCGGCATTGGCCCCTTTCTCTGGCCCCTATTTCCTCTAACCTATTACTGTGTCTGCACCCACCTTCTCTCATCACTCACCATGCCTGCAACCCCCTTCTCAAGCCACATACTGAGGTAGCAACCCATTGCTCTACCATGCACTACACCTTCACATTTCTTCTTTACCTATGTACACCCCCTTCTATTAGCACACACTATACCCCTCTTTTGTCATCACAAACCGTGCCTGTACCCACCTTCTGCATCGGCAGTTCCCCTTCAACAAGTACCTACCATGTGTGCAAACCCCTTTCTCTCACCATCTACCGCACCTGTACTCTCCTTTTCTTAGCACCCCCCACACTTTTAGCACTCCTTCTCTCAGCAGCCAGAATGCCTGTACCCACACCCTCTCAGAACCCACCACACTTACACCCCTCTACTTTATGCACACTGCAGTTGCAGTTCTCCTCTAGCTCTCGCCAATGCATCTGTACAGCCCCTCCACATCCATACTTTCACCCAATGCCTGCACTCTCCTTCTTTTACTCCTATCACCATCCCTGACCCCTGATGAAGTCACATGTGCTGTGACACAACGCATTGGGAGGAGCTGGGTGATGTCACTTCAGTATCACGGCCGGACTGGAGGTTCCATAGTGGAATATACTGCACTTGCTGCACTTGCTGCACTTGTTTTATCCACTAAATGTGAGTGTAAAATTATTGATTTTTTAAGAAAGTATAAAAAACGGTCTTACACTATGAAGAGTATTTTTACATATATATCATAACGCCATGGGAGATATCTGGAGAGAAGGAATGGGAGCAATATCAGAGACCCTAGTACTTAAAAAGAAGTGTGTTAATATGTTTGTTTGATCTATATGAGAATAGAGATAAAATATAGAGGTGAGCAGCAACCCACACAGTAGTTTGAAACACATGGTGGATGTTATCCTCTTCGATAACTTGGTTGTCTCATGGGATCACCTTTTGAAGTAGAAGGAAAACCTATGACTTATTAACTTGTGTGCACTAAACTTATATATGATATATGGGATTGAGTGAGTGAAAGATTTTGACACAATTGCATGGTAGGTGTTATCTTTTTTTTTGACCAGGTGCAGGGGATATTATCCTCTTTATTTTGTACTAAGTGGGAGTTTTCTCTAACCCAACCTTGGCAACCATCATGTCAGGGCCATGTTGGCTTGTCCCTTTGGAATAGATATAGGTTTTGTGTTTCTATTATCGTGTTTTGGGGTTCTGGAGTCATCCTGTACCACTGCATTTTAAAGCCTTTACCTATGTTGAAACACCTCTGGTTTGCACATAATTTCTGCCTATAAGTTCATCTGCATATTTGTTGATAGCAAATCCTTATATTTAGATTTTATATGAAATTGTAACTGTGCACATCCATTGGCAATAGTGACTATATAAATGTATCTACCCTCTATGTTTTAATATAGGTATTTCTTTTTTACATGCAAATAAATATTAATGTTTGATTAACATTTTTTATTTTAGGCAATAAGTGCAATATGGAATAATTATGTGCAAAGTTCAGTAAACCATGGCAAGAATAAAAGAATTAAAGAAGAATTTAAAGGCTTGGAAATGTGTCATATTCTTGAAAATGTCATTTAAATAAAGGAAAAATGTATTACATCTTACCTGTTTGGTACCTTAATTCTCATGTATCTGTCAAGAGCTATGGCCAATAGAGATAAAATAGATGCATTTGTCATTATGATAATCACACAACAAATAAACAGGCAGGCATGAAGGCACATTTGTATCTCCAGTGTCAGGATGATGGCCAGAGGCATAGCCAAAGCTCCAACTGCCAAGTCAGCTACTGCCAGAGACACAATGAAGTAGAAAGTTGCATCTTGCAGAGCTGGATTATTTTTCACTGCCCAGATCACCAAAGCGTTCCCCATAATAGCAAATATTCCAATGAATGCTTCTGCTGCCATGTACACAATGATGAGGCTATCTGCCACTGATGTTTGGTTAGTCATAATTGTATTACTCTATTATAGGTACCTCTTTGTAGAAAATGAATTTGAAGTAAGGGCAGTTATACTTATAGTATAGTGGGCTTAATCTTTTTTTAACTCCCACTTCCTATTCAAAAATGCGTTTAACAAAGGAAACCAATACTTACTTTATACTTTGTGTAGTGTTGGTCATCTTACTTTAAAAAAGGAATTAGTTAAGTTGCAAATTACTTCTCCCAAAAAGTAATTGCGTTAGTAACTCAGTTACTACATTGGAAAAGTAATTAGTTATGCAGCAAAGTAACTGACTTTTTTTTTTTATATTCTATACCTGTAACTAAGGGGCGGGTCTAGTATTACTGTAACCAAGGGGCGCATTTATTATTATTGTTATATATCGTGTAACCAAGGGGCTGCTCTATTATTACTCTAACCAAGGGGCAGATCTGTTATAGCGTGTAGGCAAAGAGGCGGGTCTATTATTAGTATATCGTGTAAGGGGCGGATTTCTACAGAAGAGGGCGAATGTTAAATTAATGGGCAGAGCTCGATATATAACAATAATAATAAATGTGCCCCTTGGTTACAGTAATACTAGACCCGCCCCTTAGTTACACGATAGACGCCCCTTGCAGAGTAGCATGAGCATCAGGAGCGTGCGGCATCGCATCGTACAATTACATGTTAACTGCGCCTGCGCGGTGTAGAGTTCACTCAGAGCTGTTTAGGTTCGGCAATTTTCGGAAGCTCCATAGTCCTTAGTACTGCGCAAGCGCTGCGCCTGCGCAGTACAGGGGGTCCTTATCCGGCGGGGGAACTTTTTCGGCAGGACACCAGAATTACACTACTGCCATCTAGTGGCTTTACATGTAATTGGGGTAACTAAGCCAAAGTAATGGGAACTGAGTTACCATGAGGGGAAAAGTAATCAGTTAGATTACTCGTTACCCTCTAAAGTAACTGCGTTAAGTAACTCAGTTTATTTTAACTCAGTTACTTACATCACTGACTATGTGAACCACTTTAAAACAGTTTCAGGTGGCATCACAGTTCCCCACCTCTGTTTAGGGAATTCTGCTCCAATTTGACACACTGTAGATGTTCTCTTCCACACCTCTTTCAAATATAGAGATCTGCTACCATCCACCATCTGTATTTGTAAATGCCTGAATTGCTGATATATTATGTATGCACTACCAGAATAAGGAAATGGAGAGAGAAAAAGTCTAAAACCTAATATCCCGTCCATGAAATAGTAATAGTTTTTAATAATAGTTTACTTTTGCTACTCATAGCTTCTGGGTGTGCGTATACTGTATATATATATATATATATATATATATTTTTTTTTTTAAGATTGGGGTGATCCGACTCAAGCGGTAGGTGTGTTTTCAATGAGTGTGCCAGTCTAAAACTGTATTTTTAAGGGCATGGTAGCCCACTTTTATTTAAAAGAACCTAAAAGTTCAGAAAATAAATCAGTAGCCCATGCAACAGATTCCACCATTACTGTAGCTTGCACAATCAGGATTCTTCAGCCTCCTGGCTTACTCTCTTGCCACATGGCTGCTTCAGGCCTCAAGCCTACTGTAATGCCCTGTACACACGATCGGTTTTCGCTTCAGAATAAACTCTGAAGGTTTTTCTGACGGAATCCGCCAAAAACTTCCATCTCGTACTTACTTCAGAGCATGCGTCATTTTTGGTACGTAGGAACAGCATACAGACGAGCGGTCTTCTCTATAGGAATTGGTTCAGTCGGAAAAATATAGAACATGTTCTATTTCTAGGTCCGTCAAAATTTTCGATGTAAAAAGTTTGATGGGGCATACACACGGTCGGAATATACGATGAAAAGCTCCTGACTGAATTTTTCTGTCAGAAATTCCGCTTGTGTGTACGGGACATTATGCCGCATACACACGAGCGGTTTTGCCGTCGTAATAAACTCTGAAGTTTTTTCGGAGTTCCGACGAACTTCCGCTCAAGCTGTCTTGCATACACACGGTCACACCAAAGTCCAACCGTCAAGAACGCAGTGACGTACAACATGTACGATGGGACTGGAAAATGGAAGTTCAATAGCCAGTAGCTAATAGCTTCCGTCTCGTACTTCCTTCAGAGCATGCGCCGTTTTTGGTGCGTCGGAACAGCATACAGACAAGCTTTTTTTCCAATAGTAATTCTTTCCTGTCGGAAAAATATAGAACATGTTCTCTATCTAAGTCCGTCTGAATTTTCGACGTAAAAAGTTTGATGGGGCATACACACGGTCGGAATATACGATGAAAAACTCCCATCAGACTCTTTCTGTCGGAAATTCCGCTCGTGTGTACGCGGCAATAGGCCTGCTCCTCAGACCACAAGAGATCCTTAGAGTCAAGCTCTCTCCTAGCTTACTCACAATCAGCTCCTTGCTGATTTGTCGCAGACTAAATCTGCCTCCTGCAGACATGCATGCTCTGGCTGCCCCATGCAGCCTCTCTATCTCCTGGAGAGGATGGGAGGCCAGTGCACCCCATTGGGTAATAAATTTAAAAGAGCAAACAAAAGTCCTGGATGGCTTAACTCCAATGTAAAAATGCATATAAAAGAGAAGGCCTTCAAAAAATACAAGGGAGGGATCATCATTGGCATTCAGACTTTATAAAGATGGCAACAAGAAATGTAAGGGTGCAACTAGGGCGGCTAAGATAGAACACCAAAGACACATAGCGGAGAAGAGCAAAAAAAATCACAAGAAATTCTTTAAGTATGTAAACAGTAAAAAAGGGAGGACAGACCATATTGGCTTCATAAAGAATGAGGAAGGACATCTGGTTACAAAGGATGGGGAGATGGCAAAGGTATTGAATTTATTCTTCTGCTCAGTCTTCACGCGGGAGAATCGGGGGGCTTCAGTTACCAAAACTGCAGTGTTTATCCTCGTGACACATCACAGGAAGCACCCTCATGGCTAACAATTATATTTAGACTTGGGAAACTTAACATTAATAAATCAACGGGACCAGATGGCTTGCACCCGAGGGTACTTAGGGAACTCAGTCAAGTAATTGCCAGACCATTGTTCCTAATTTTTACTGACAGTCTACTGACTGAAATGGTACCAGCGGCCTTGGAGTCACCAGAGAAACAAAAAGGAGCTGGTAGATTCAACAATTTCTTTGCAGGGACCGTAAGCGGAGTAGGTACAACCACTGGCGTCTATTGAGGTTGTTGAACCTGGGATCCTGAAGCTGTTCAAAGTGGGAGGCCAAACCTTGCAGGAATTGCATCACTTGGGTCTTATTAGACTCCTGTGTCTCGAGTCTGTGGACTACGCCCTGCAGCTGATCAATGGCAGGTAGTTGCACAACAGCCGGGTCCATGGCCCGAGCAAACTGTCAGGTCACCCAAGGCCAGGTGACAGATGCACACTGTTGGGGTCAGGAGTGTACTGCTAAGGCAGTGGACCCTAAGGCTGACTGCTGCGGATGGAGCTCTGGGTGGTTCAGGAAAGCAGGTCCTCTGGAGCACCAACACAGATCATACTAGGAGCTAGAGCATGAAATTCCCCAGAGAGTCTAAGAGCCAGCAGGTGTTCACCAGGGCCCCTGATAATGGGGATAGACTTCACTGCAACTGGCTCCAGGTCACGGCCCCCAGGGTCTCCTAGCTCACACTCACGGTAGGCTACTGGAGGATAGAGAGGAAGCAGCAGACCGGGACAACAAGGGATAGTCAGGAGTTAAGCCAAAAGGTCAGGGCAACGGGCAGACAGGGATATTCAAAGAACACGCCAAAGTTCAGGGTATGAAGCAGACAGGGATATTCAAGAACAAGCCAAGCTCGGTAAACAGAATCAGACGTAGAGCACATGGCAAAACACACACAGGAAGCCAAACACACAATATTTCTAAGGCTTAGACAGCACAGTGGTAAATAGTGTATCCTGTAGAAGCTAGGGTGGAGCCACACTGAGGGAAGATTACTTAACTATGCAGGTGTGAGAGTGCAGGCCCTAAGGCTGATACACAGACCAGAGGTAAGCAGACAGAGAAGATAAGGTTAGCTGAATTTGTAATCACAAGTTAGAGTTACCCTTTATTTGTTCTTGTTGTTTTGTATTTTGTACTCTTTCTTAGGAAATACGCTTGATAAGAATGTTCAATTACAAAGGCTTACACAAGAATGTTTAACCATTGTAAACAAACACCTAGGTCACAGCGCGTGATGTTCTGAAAAATTGGGCATTACCTTATATGTGTCAACTGTCTTCTTTGGAAACACCTCTCTTAGATTATGTATAAATACCTCTAATAAAAGTTGTTTGAGACAGCACGGGACAATGTGAGCTCGGAGCTGGAATACGGACATTGGCTTCTGTATTTTCATTTCTTATATAAGCTTGATAAGATCGGAACACGGCAATATAACACCTGGTATCAGTGGCCCCTTGGCAGGTCACACCTAACATTTTGGCGCCCGAATAGGGACTCACCAATGATGCTACAGGAAGCGGACGAACAAAGTTGACGGAACAAAAAGGACGGGCATTCAGGGAACCACAGACCAAAAACTGTACAGGTAAGAAAAAGCTTTATTTTTCCTATATGCTCTGTACTCCCCTGATTTGTGCCTATCCGTTCTGTCCGCTATTGGTCTCCAGGAATTGTGTACCAACTTCCGTAGCGGTGAGTCTATAATTAATACACATTCGGTTTATATTGCTGTAACTATGTGTTATTTGTTAATTGTCCGTTTGTCTGTCTGCGGAGCAAGTGAATGAGCCTTGTCAAGGATGGTATGAGTTAGAAGGGGATTGCCGAACTAAGCAATGGAACGCGCCCTTTCGGGGGGGTCTGACGCTTATGCTTAACCTCACATCTAACTCATAAACCATAAGATGGGTTGAAAGTATACGCCCTGGCTGCTCCATAAAGCAGGGATAAGAGTGTATGAGAGGGATCCCAGATACGGGGGGAATAAGGTCTCCATAAAGTCCGCAGATCTAGTCGGGTACCTGGCCACACAAAGGAATGCTTGTGTATGTTGTAGCCGTCAGTCTGGTCATATTGTTTGTCAGTTGGCTAGCATATAAAGTTATTCAGTTTAAGGAATATCCAGGAGAGATATTTAGTATTCTAACACCCTAGGAGGAAGGCAACGAGGAACTGGTGTAGGGTCCCCGCCTAGTTTTGGGGCATATTGCCAGTATCCCAATAAGCTACCTAGGGAACGGATTAGAATGGGTCAGAAGCAAACCAAACCCCGTCAAGGAACAGGGGTATGTTATACCATACCACAGATAATCAAAAACATCTATGGGAAAGAGGGGGCTAGAGATAGAGAGAAAGATCTGTCGGAAATTCAAGATAGAAAGGGAGCAGCAGACTTAAGCCCCATACACACGGTCGGACTTTTTCATGGATTCTGTCCGATCGGACAATGTTGTTGAAAAATCAGACCGTGTGTATGCACCATCGGACAGTGTACGTCGGTTTGTCCGACGGACAAAGTCTTATCTCCTGCTGGAAAGATTTGCCGACAACACGGTCCGATCACACCAAATCCGATCGTGTGTGCGGTTGTCCGACCGGACAAAGTGCTACGCATGCTCAGATCACATTACAAGACCAAAGCTATTGGCTACTAGCCTCTACGTAGTCCCGTCGTAGGCAACAAACGTCACCACGTTCAGAATGATCGGATTTTCCGACAACTTTGTCCGACCGTGTGTACGCAAAACCAACATCGGACAAAGTATGACGGACATGGTCCGACGGACCTGGTCCGCGGATTGTCCGACCGTGTGTATGGGGCTTTAGACTAAGGGAAGAAGACATCATGGAGTTAATGCTGTCACCAATTCAAACAAGGCTTTCCCTCGTAAAAACTTTACCTGTTATTACTGCAATAAGGTTGGACATATTAAGCGATATTGTAGAAAGAGAATAAGGGATGAGGAAGAAAGGACAGACAAGGGGAAGTGTTGGAGTCTTATATGTCTTATATGTTTTATATATGTTTCATATCATCCGGATGGGATGGTACCGCTGCCTTAACTATAGGTGACAAACAGGAACATATAGAAATGTGTAATTTGATCCAATGATCCAAATTTCACCAGCATTAGAGCAGCTACTGGCATCTCTCCCAGAGGATCTGTGGGAAGAACATTCAGCTGATGTTGGGCTTCTGCCCATTCCTCCAGTGACACTGGAACTGATTCCAGGAGCAGTGCTCCCCCAACAAAAACAGTATCCATTTAGTGCGCCTCAGGAGGCAGCCATAGAAACCCAAGTACAGTCATTACTTAAAAGTAGAGCCCTGAGGGAAGTAAAATCGCCCGCAAATACTCTTCTGTACCCAGTTAAAAAGAAATCCGTGGACGGTGGTCCAATTAAGTATAGGATGGTACAGGACCTTAGGACAGTAAACAAAATACTAGTGCCAATGACTCCACTAGTGCCAAACCCGCATACCTTATTATCCCAGATACCTTCAAATAGCATGTGTTTCACGGTGATAGATTTAGCTAATGCTTTCTTTTCTGTGCCACTAGCGGAATAATGTCAATTATGGTTTGCATTTTACGATATGTGAATGATTTATTATTATGTTGCCCCAATGAGAAAAATATGTGTAGACAGTACCCTCAATCTTTTACAGGTTTTAGCAACAAAGGGTTGTTAGGGGTTAATAAGAAAAAGTTACAAATGTGCAAAGAGGAAGTTTTTTTTTCTCTCTCTCATATCACAGAGCACAGGGTGCGCGTAATAAAGAGAATGTTGCAACAACAAAATTTTAAAGGTTTTAGGTATTGTGTCATATTGCAGACAGTGGATGCCTCATGCCTCATGCCTCATTGATGCAACCATTGTATGAATTGTGTAAAAACCGTACCTTATGTACTTACTGAAAGCGTTCAGGAATCATTTATCCTTTTAAAACAGTCATTGATTTCTGCACCAGTCTCAATTTAGCTACCTATTTGCCTCTTCAGTCAACAGGTTTGGCAAGGGGGAATAGTGGTGATGATAGTAAGAGATAATAGTGAAAATGGTACTGATACTCTTCAATTTGAGGGTGTATCTGATCATGATTGCTGATATCTGACAGCAGCAGGTACACCAGTAAAGCAAAGGAAGGAATAAAAAGAGTCTTAGATAACCTACAAAAAGTCAAAAAGGTGGCCATAATGAAGATAGCAGCACACACGAATGCAAAAACAATTGAAGCAAAAGGAAATACATTTGCAGATTTAACTGCAAAACAAGCAGCTCTAAAGGAAGTAAGCCCTGAGACTGCAGCAGCAGTACAGGTAAGTATCCCAGAACCAACATGGCAGAAGCTGAGTAAGTTACAGGAACAAGCAGAGGTGAGCGAAAAAGATAGGTGGGCAAAAATGGGAGCAGCGCCAGACCCTGACCAAGTATGGAGAGAGGGGGACAAGGTTTGTCTGCCAGCTTCTCTGTACCCGGCAATGGCGGCAGCAGTTAACCTTCCCACGCATATCAGCTCCAATTCTATGTATAGGATTGTGAGCCAGAGATGGCTCGCCCCTGGATTCAGCAGCATTGCTAGAAACTACTGTGCAGCCTGCCAAATCTGTCTCCTGAATAACCCAGGACAGAAGGTTAAAACACCCCGGAGACATCAGGTCCAAGCACGATACCCCCTTTCAGAGACTGCAAATTGACTACATACAAATGCCCAAAAGTGGCCCTTTTGAGCTTGTTCTCGTGTGTATTGATCTATTTTCCGTTTTAGGCCGAAAGTTACCCTGTCAAATCAGCCACAGCAAAGGCTACAGCCAAGAAACTGATCACTGAGTTAATACCTAGGTTTGGTCTCCCTGAAACTATAGAATCAGATAGGGGAACACATTTCACAGGAGAAATCATGCAGAATGTGATGGCAATGTTAGGGGTCCAGCAAAGTTTTCACACCCCTTATCATCCTCAAAGTTCAGGGTCAGTAGAAAGAGTAAATGGAACAATAAAATTAAAAATATAGATGCAAGAATTGGGGAAGCCATGGCCAGAATGTTTTACCTTTGGCTCTGTTTTTCCATTCGATACACTCCCACAGGGAAGACAGGACTGTATCCCTGTGAGATACTTTTTGGAAGTGCGCCTAGGTTAGGTTTATATTTTCCACAGAGTATGCAATTACAATGTGATAAGCTTGACTGCATATGTGATACAATTACAACAGTATCTAACTAAGATCCACAGAGATGTGTATTCTTCCATTCCAGATCCTGACTCTGTAGCAGGTACTTACTTATTAAATCCTGGAGATTGGGTCTATGTAAAGAAACATACTAGAAAGACTTTGGAACCACGGTTTGAAGGACCATACTAAGTGCTGTTGAGCACCCCAACCTCAGTAAAATTGGAAGGAAAGACCACTTGGATCCACGCATCACATTGTAGAAAAAGTCCGGAACAAGCCACAGAATGATAAACTTTTTAGATATAATAACAGTACTAGAATGTCTTTTAGGATGTATTTATGCTTTCACTCCTGGTATAGATGTGACAACTCATGAGAACAATACAGACCTAACATGGGTAGGCTTTGGGCCTAAGGATGGGACACGGTTGTATACTGTAGGAAGTATTGTTGTATCAGGACATGAGAGCCCCTTTTATGTAAAAGATAATAACTATTACCCACGTTCACCCGTAGTATTTGTAAAAGCCAGACCACCGGCACTAGTAAACATATCCTTTCACTGGAGGGAAAATTTGCCATGGCCTTATAACTACACACCACATAAGTGTCATAAATTAGGTCCATTAGAAACATGGAAAGAAGTTTTTGATAAAACTCAGGCAGTACTCCGTACCCCACATTCTGAGGAATATAAAAAGAAAACAAAGGGAACAGGTATTAGGCCAGTAAGCGGAGCTGAACCATTCAATCTAATAGGACCCATAGTCACAAATCAATCAGCAACCTACATTTGCGCATCATGGTTTTTCGTAAAATCGAATAACACAGCAGGTGGGTATATACAGTGAAAAGGGTTACCTGTCCAAAACATCTACCCATTTCCTCCCCCCCACCCTAAAATTTTGCTAATGGGCAACCCTTTTGTCTTTAAATACTCATTTAAGTTTTCTTCTTATGTTGGCTAAGCATGTTTGTGTCAAATCTGCTTGCAATGTTATGTGCAGAAGTAGTAATTTTTTTTTTTAATCCACAGTTTTCTTCCAACCCACAGCAATGGCAGGACGTTGCAGCCCAGTTCCACCATCAATGAGATTTTCCCAACTGTGGTGGTGCTATTGATGGCAAGCATGTCCGGATTGTCCCACCACCCAACTCTGGCTCATATTATTTTAATTATAAGGGCTTTTGCAGCATAGTCATGCTAGCTGTAATGTCTGCCAACTGTCTGGATGTTGGGAAGAATGGCCGCAACTCTGACGGAGGAGTGATTATGCAGACAAAGTTCTACAAGTGGCTCCAGAATGGCACCTTCAACTTGCCACCTGCTGAGGAGAATGTTGAGGGCCTCGATTTTGAATGAAGCCATTTTCTACGAGGAACCTCCCCCCGAGCAAAGAATCTTCAATTACAGGCTCTCGTGCCAGAAGGGTGGTTGAAAATGCCTTTGGCATCCTTTTAAATCGTTGCAGGCTGTTTTTGACTCCAATCAACCTGGTACTCTACAAGATCAACCATGTGGTCCTATGCTGTTGTATTTTGGCATCTTCAAATTTTGGCTTTGCTATTCTTCAAAACACAGAAAGATTACAATTCACATTACTTAGGGCAGTGTTTCCCAACTCTCCTTCTCAAGCTGCAAACCCAGGTCATGTTTTTTATATTTGTTGAATTTGGCACAGGTGATGTTGTCATTTTCAATGTTAGTAATTCATTAGACTGAGGAAAATACAGAAAACAGGACCTGGTGGTGCACCTAGAGGAGTGGAGTGGAGAAACACTGAGTTCAGACACTAAATGTTCTCATTTAAAAGTCCGTAAAACATGGTAAATATTAAAAGTGCAAACAGGAGCCAACAAGTGGAACAAGAAACTTCCGAACAGGCAAGAGGAAATTATAATTTTCGTTTCAATATTTTTATTCAATATAAATTTCAATGAACAAAAACATATGAGGGACCATAGCCCTGTAGGGACCAACAAGGTCAGTAAAACATCAGAAGAAAGATATAGGGTAAGGCACATAATCACAACTTGAACATGTAACCTGCATTACAATCATTGTTTTTGGGATTGGCACAGTGGTATTATGCTAAACAACTGGTCTTTGTGAGGGGGCAGGATCCAGGGGAGCTGGGGGGAGCTACTCTGCCACCCCGAAAGGGATCACACTGTGGCCAGAGCTCCTCGCTCCCTGGCCCCACTGCCTGAAGGATATCTATATGATGTTCCACGAACTTATAGCTAGGCCAATTAGAAAAGGAAAAACAATAAAAAGAAAAAAAAAATGTACTTCATAATACACAGACAACAGTAAGAGAAAAACTGAACCAATGCAGGGAAACAATAAGATAATCATCTGTCTGCCAGGCAAGATGCAGGCAATGAGGAGTAAAGAAAGTCCAGTCCCAAGATGAGATTGAACACTAGCATTGGCTAGGTCCATAGAGGATAAGGCCGGAGAGAGGAGAGGAGGAAGAGAGAGTAGGAAGGGTAAGAGAGGGTATAGAGAAAAGTGTGCCGACTGGGGGAGAATGGGAGCGAGCGTGATTAACTTGAGATCAATCTAAATCGAATCTAAAGTCATCACGGAGGGCGGATGAGGACATGACATTCACTAGTTGAGGGAGGGGTGTGATAGTGCCGACGAGGGTGTGAGGGGAGACCCGGGAAATGATGTGGCTGATGCGCAGCATGAGAGGCTGTGGTACTGCCGCATGTGAATGGTGAGGTCAGCCAGCAGTAAGACAGCCTGTATGGAGGCGACGCATAGGGGGCTGGGCTGGTGGTCCCCCTCACCCCCCCCCCCCACTCTCCCACACGGATCCACCGCTCTGACCCACCGATGATTAGAAGGTGGAGCGGATGAAAGGCTTGGAAAAGGACGTGGAGCAGAGGACATCTTAAAGGGGTCTAGCGCAAGGCAGTCCCCACAGATGGCTTAAGGTCCCCTGAAAGCCTAAGTGGATACAAAGACTGGGAAGATACGGAGGTACTGTTACGCGGCTGTGTTAAGAGCTGTATGAGCATATGTCAGAAGTAATTGCAGGATATTGTTTACCTGTGCCTAGAAATTTTGCACACTGCTGATTAATAGAACTGTTGTCTCACCTGCATATGTGTCAGCACTTAGAGAAGTGAAGAGAGATTAGCACATGAACTTTAATGCACAGTTGATTACTAAAACTGCATCCGTATTGCATCTCTCTTCTTAATACTGCTCAGCGTTCAAAACTGTGAAGAGGTATTGTTTATGAATAATATGCACAGCTGACGCACAGCAGACTGAATGGACATGTGAAATTACCTGAAATTACTTAAAACTCTTGCTAAACCTGCATATCTCTCAGCAAATAGCACTAGAAGGAAGTACTGCACACAGCTGAGTACTAGAAACTAGAAAACGTTATATCAGTGCACTGATCAGTAAAAAAGTAGATGAGGAAGATCTGGTGGTTTTGTGGTGGTTGGTTCAATCTGTAGATAGGAAAACATGCAAAGTGTCAGAACAAACACTGGTTCGGCTATATAGACCGCTCTGCATGTGCCCCTGTACAGTTTCTTCAGTCTGGCAGCCGGCTATATGTAAAAACAGTTTACATGCTTTGCTCATTGTATTCCTACACAGTGGTGGTCTCTTCACATATCTACAAACATACAGCACTGACGGGAACAGAGCCTGATATTGCTTGGGACTGTTCTTGATCAGATTGATCGTCCTTAATGTGCCTCCATTGGCTGGAGGTGAAGTGGTGCTAGACGTAACGCCAAAATTTCATACTGCTGCACATTGCTATAGACACCATCTTACATCGTCATTTCTTTTTACAAGATTGCATATAAAATTGCCTAAGACCTTTATGCTACATCTTAAAACCACAGTATGAAAGACAGGACAAACTCTCTGGTATTTTAAATAGTAATTAATTAATTGAAGTATCAGCAGACCTGATGGTACCCCTACCATTTCACCAAAAAAAGTGACAAAAGTGTTAAAAATGACAAGAGCCAGTTTTTGACAATTCCTTTAAGTCTTCTTTCATCTTCTTTCTTCTGTTCTTCTTCCTTCTTCCTTTCTTCATCCTTCAGTTTCTTCATCTTCTTCCTCCATCTTCTTCTTCCTCCGATCCGCTTCTTCTTGCTCCGGTGTTCTCGTCCGGCATCTTCCTCCACGGCGTCTCTTTTTCTTTCTTGGGCCGCTCTGCGCAATGAGAGGATCCCGCTGTGTGACGCTTCTCTTCTTCTGACAGGTCTTATATAACGGAGGTCACCTGGTGACCCCCGCCCCCTCTGACATCATGGGGAAAGCCATAGGGAAGTCCTCAAGTCCCTGTGCGTCAGAGAGGGGCGGGGTCACCAGGTGCATTGATACATGTCCCCTGGGGCAGGACCCAGGTCCCCAAGCACTTTTTATGACAAAAACTTTTTAAAAATCAATGACCTTCAATGACTGTTCTCTGTATCACGGGGAGCCGACAATTCATTATAGCCGCGAGTGCTTTTAAAAGACTTTTTTTCCTGCAGAAATGACACTTTGTGATAAACTGACAATAACTTTTTAAAAAGCACCATTACATTGCCGAACACCGAACTCTAACCCGAACATACAGTAAATTGTTCGGGTTCGGGTCCGGGACCCAAAAACCCAAAGGTCCAGTACTTTACAGTCAAAAGGGCCAAGGGAGTGGCAATTGGGTTTGCGAAAACAGTGAGATTTAAATTGGAAGATAGGATGACAGACCCTGAAGGCCATTATCTTTTCTTAAAGGGTAAACTGGGGGAAAGGATGTATACATTTTCTAATATCTACTGCCCTAATAAGAACTCTATCAGATACTTGAAACAGACCCTGGAAAGATTAATGGACTTAATGGCTGGAGATTTGAACTTATGCATAGATCCTGTGGTAGATAATACGTCCCGGGTACAGGGGACAAGTAAAGCAATGCTAAATATGATAAAACATAAAATGCGTCAGTGTCAAATGATTGACGCATGGAGGATGCAACATCCTATGACACGAGATTATACTTTCTTCTCCCCTGTACACAGGACATACTCGAGATTGGCCTATATAATGGTGGATCATAGGTTAGTGGAACAGGTAACTGCAACAAACATAGAAATATCAACGTTATCAGATCATTCCATGGTAACAATGAGGATAGGGACGCCAGGTAATTCAAGACAGCCGTATACATGGCGGCTCAACGAAGTCCTCCTCCAAGACAAGAAGGTAGCAGAAAAAATCTATAAAGCAATAGAATATTATTTTGCAACTAATGATACTGGGGAAATTTCAGGTGCCACCCTGTGGGAGGCACATAAAGCCTATATTAGGGTTATCCTGATTTATATTGGTGCTGGGAAAAAAAAATAAAGAATAAAAAAAAAAATGAATACCCTATTAGATGAGATTCACAAATTAGAACAGGATCATAAAAAGCAGAAGGGATAACACCAGGGGACTTTCCATCAATTAGTGGGAAAAAGGGACAAACTCAGGGATCTTATGGACCAAGAATCAAATAAGATATTTTATAAAGTGGCAAAAGAAAGATATCTAGGGGAGAACAAAGTGAGCAAACATCTAGGGACAATGTTGAAAAAAAAAAAGAAATTTATTACATAGAAAAAATCCAAAATAAAAATGGGGAAATTATATTTAAAACTAAAGATATAGCAAACGCATGCCACAACTATTGTACATATTGCACAACTCCCCGGTTTGGATAGGCAGGAAGTGGTTCAAAAAAATCGAGTCCCTTTTCAGGAAACTAATATGGAAGGGGGGGGGGGGGGCAAGCCAGGATTCGGCTCCGAACCCTGCAACTCCCTGTGAAGGAAGGGGGCCTTGCGGTGCCCAACCTGGAACGTTACTTCCTGGCATCTCAATTA
Organism: Lithobates sylvaticus; assembly: GCA_028564925.1. Taxonomy (NCBI): domain Eukaryota; kingdom Metazoa; phylum Chordata; class Amphibia; order Anura; family Ranidae; genus Lithobates; species Lithobates sylvaticus. The sequence goes on along the minus strand of CM053027.1, from coordinate 250,499,719 downwards.
AAACAATTAATAGGATGTGGTGTTCCGGGGGGGGGGGGGGCACCCCAAGTGGTAGAATAATGCTGATGGGGACGGGACATAACACAATAATAGAAACTATTGAAGCTGACTCTTTTTGCTATAAGCATCCTACAATAAAAATGATAATTAAAATTTGGACAACAGTTAAAAAACAGTTACACTATAAAGGATTAACTGAGTATTCCCCCCTATGCAACAACAAAAACCTATATGAAGTTTCCCAGGTAGGAAAAGTTGAAGCATGGGAAAAACAGGGTATCACAAGACTAAGACAACTGTATAGAGGCAACTTGTTAAAAAAAAATTCAGATCTGAAACGAGAGTTCAATATAGCGCAGTATACGGCCTATGCATATCTACAAATAGTTCATGCTCTAAAGGCCCAATTCTTGAAACAGCCGTTAATATGGACAGAAATACCCCTTTTTAAAAAGATACTTGAAGTTGGCTCTACTAAAGGGTTAATATCCGAGTTATACGGACAAATGGGTCAAGAAGCGAACACAGGGGAGAAACTCCAATATGTAAAGGCAAGATGGGAAGAGGATTTAGGCGTAATAACCAGTGTACAGTGGAAGAGAATTTTGGAGATGGGTCCGACGGTCTCAGTTTCCCCCCCGCAGAGGATATCCCATTGGATGAGGATAAACAGAGCTTACTATACCCCTAAACGGTTATTTAAATTTGGGAGGAGGGCTGACGATAGCTGCCCCAGATGTCAAGGAACTAGTGATCTCCTGCATATGTTGTGGAGATGCCCTAAATTGCACCGTTATTGGACAGGAGTGATTAACGGCATGAATGGGGTATTTGGGATTAAGCTTGAGAGAGAAGCTAGGGCATGTATACTGGGATATAGAAGGGAAATGGAAGAGAAGAAAAGCAAAACAGTAGCAATCCTAAGATGCTTGTTCCAGGCCAGGAAATTGATTGCAATCAAATGGCAATCAAGGGAACCCCCTACCGTAAGCGATTGGATCAGGACAGTAAATGAGATCTTGTGTAGAGAAAGAACAGTATATATAAAGAGAGGTAACCTCAAGGAGTTTAAGAAGATGTGGCATCCCTGGCTGGTAAAAATGAGCCCCTTGGAGTAGAGGGCCTAATTATAACGATGCTCCACCCAGGATAGAAGAGGAACTGATAAGATTGGGAATAGGTACATAGGAATCCACGCATGAACATAGGGGGGGGGGGGGGGGGGAACAGGGAGTAAAAGGTAATGATAAGGGAATACGATGTAATATATAATAGAGGGAGGGGAGGAGGATGTATAAAGGCCTTTATTTTATTTTTTGGGCCATGCTTTCTCTGCCCCCCTCCTTCCCTCTCTCTTTTTTCTCTTTCCCGTTTCCCTTGGGATAAAATGTATAAGACCTATTTAATGTGCACTTTTATAAAGGATAATGCCGCGTACACACGATCGGAATTCTCGTCGGAAAAAACTCTGACGGTTTTTCCGAAAGGAATTCCGCTCAAGCTGTGTTGCCTACACACGATCACACCAAATTCCGACGGTCAATAACACAGCGGCATAAAACACGTTCGACAGCACTATAAAAGGGAAGTTTAATGCTTCCGAGCATGCGTTGGAATTTTGCGTGTCGGAATTGCATACACACGATCGGAAAATCCGATAGAAAGGTTTTCCATCGGAAAAATTTAGAACAGGTTCTCAATTCAAAGTCCGTCAGAAATTCCGACAGAAAAAGACCGTTGGGCATACACACGGTCGGAAAATCAGATGAAAAGCTCCCATCGGACTGTTTCCATCGGAAATTCCGACCGTGTGTACGCCGCATAAGAGTTTACTCACTTGCTATTTTTTACAATGAAGTGTTAAATAATTGTGGATAATAATAAATAAAGATTGAAATTTAAAAAAAAAAAAGTATGCAGACATCCAGGGTAAAGCTGTCCACATGGACCGCCTTCCGCACGGCCATCAACGTCATCTCTTTCACGCTGTTCTCCACGTTCAAGCCTTGCTTTCAGATTGCTTTACTGCAGTACTAGTCTTCCCGGTCACAATTGGTAGTCTTCCTGGTCACAATTGGTAGTCTTCCCGGTCACAATTGCAGACTTACAGGGGTGAGAGTCGGCGGTGGGGGGGATTATCTATGTTAACAGCTTTATCCCGGATGCCTGCATACTTAGATGTGCCTCTTTAGGAAAAACTGAGACAATTGTTTTTTTTTTTTTTTAAAGCGTTAGATTGTCCCAGATATCAGCAAGTGATAGGACTATAACACTATATCAATATTAGACCGATAACAGAGGAGGAAATCCTTAAAGCCCTAAAGGACTCACCCCTGGGGAAAAGTCCGGGACCTGATGGGTTTACGACGTACTACCTTAAAGAATTTAAAGAGTTATTGGTCCCGAAGTTATGTCAGTATATGAATGGGTTGTGAGTCAACTATGAAATGGGAAAAGAGACTATGGCTGCATTGATTACGGTTATTTTTAAAAAAGGGAAGGTTGGTACGCTCTGCTCAAATTATAGGCTGATAGCCCTCTTGAATGCAGATGCCAAGCTATATGCCAATGTGTTGGCAACCAGGATAAAGGAGTGGATGACCGATCTGGTCCATCCGGATCAGGTAGGTTTCATCCCAGGGAGAGAAGGGAGGGACAGTGGAGTGAGATTGTTGCTCCTCCTTCAGGCCATTAAAATCAGTATGTCCCCAGGGCTATTCCTGTCGATTGATGCTGAAAAAGCATTCAACAGGGTAGACTGGGGACTTATGATAAAAACGTTGGAAGCAATGGGCATAGGACCAAGAATGATCCAATGGATTGAAGTGTTATATAATCGTCCCTCCGCATGTGTAAAAGTAAATGGCACATTATCCCTCCCTTTTGAGATGGAAAACGGAACAAGGTAGGGATGTCCGTTATCAACTCTTTTGTTCGTGCTGACGCTGGAACCCCTACTAGCGACAATCCATAATAACCCGGATATTAAGGGCTTTAAAATAGGAGAGGAAGAGCACATAAAAACACAAAACACAATGCCAAACTTATTGAAGACTCTTATGCCCCATACACATGCTCGGATTATCCGAGGACCAGTTCCGTCGGATCCTGTCCGTCGTACTTTGTCCGATGTTGGTGTTGCGTACACACGGTCGGACAACGTTGTCGGAATTTCCGGTCTGCAAGAACGTCGTGACGTAAGTCGTCTTCCACGAGACTAGAAAAGGGAAGTTCAGCACCACGTCCTGCACCCGTTGGGCTCCTTCTGCTGATCCCGTGTTTATCGCGAGTTAGTTGAAGTTTGGGGACTTACGATTCGCGCTTCTCAGTTTTGTCACTCAGATCGTTACTGCTCTTCAGTTTGTGCTTGTCGTGCGTATCTGTTTATTAGTGCGTGTAGTCAGTTTGCATTTGTTGGTCATTGCGGCCTATATCTTGATATAGGACGCTTTGATTTTCACTGCTTATTGTCTGCTCGTTTCTGGTATTCATTTCGTTCTTTCAGGCCTTGCTGTTTATCGGTGCTTTCTGTTTGTCCGTTCTGACCAGCCGACCGTTTGTGAGCGATGTTTCCCGTACGTACTCGTCGCCGAGTTCGTGCTGTACGCGGAATTGGTGTCGGGCTTTTAGCTTTGAGCCAAGACCCGTCCATGAACAGAGTGACGAGGAGTATGTGGACCAAGAATTGGTTGCTTCAGCGTGATCAGTTCTCGCACATGCCTTTGCTTCGTGAGATCCGGGAGAATAATCCTGATGATTTCAGGAACTTTCTCCGGATGACGGACCCCGTTTTTCACCGTCTTTGGGCTTTGCCAAACTCACTCCGGAGCAGAGGCTTGTGGCAACGTTGAGGTACTTGGCGACAGGCAGAAGCCTTAAGGATTTGAAGTTCTCCTCAGGTATCTCTCCCCAGGCCCTGGGAATCATTATTCCAGAGACCTGTTCTGCCATCATCCAGGTCCTGCAGGAGGACTATATTAAGGTAACATTTCTACTTTACTCTTCCCTTCTACAGTGGTGTGAAAAAGTGTTTGCCCCCTTCCTCATTTCCTGTTCCTTTGCATGTTTGTCACACTTAAGTGTTTCGGAACATCAAACCAATTTAAACAATAGTCAAGGACAACACAAGTAAACACAAAATGCAATTTGTAAATGAAGGTGTTTATTATTAAAGGTGAAAAAAAATCCAAACCATCATGGCCCTGTGTGAAAAAGTGATTGCCCCCCTTGTTAAAACATACTATAACTGTGGTTGTCCACACCTGAGTTCAATTTCTCTAGCCACACCCAGACCTGATTATTGCCACACCTGTTCACAATCAAGGCATCACTTAAATAGGAGCTGCTTGACACAGTAAGGTCCACCAGAAGATCCTTAAAAGCTACACATCATGCCGAGACCCAAAGAAATTCAGGAACAATTGAGAAAGAAAGTAATTGAGATCTATCAGTCTGGAAAGGGTTATAAAGCCATTTCCAAAGCTTTGGGAATCCAGCGAACCACAGTGAGAGCCATTATCCACAAATGGCGAAGACATGGAACAGTGGTGAACCTTCCCAGGAGTGGCCGGCCGCCCAAAATTACCCCAAGAGCGCAGCAACGTCACAAAAGACCCCACAACAACGTCCAAGGAACTGCAGGCCTCACTTGCCTCAGTTAAGGTCAGCGTTCATGCCTCCACCATCAGGAAAAGACTGGGCAAAAATGGCCTGCATGGCAGAGTTCCAAGGAGAAAACCACTGCTGAGCAAAAAGAACATCAAAGCTCGTCTCAATTTCTCCACAACACATCTTGATGATCCCCAAGACTTTTGGGACAACATTCTGGGGACCGATGAGACAAAAGTGGAACTCTTTGGAAGGTGTGTGTCCAAGTATATCTGGCGTAGAAGGAACACTGCATTTCAGAAAAAGAACATTATACCAACAGTAAAATATGGTGGTGGTAGTGTGATGGTCTGGGGCTGTTTTGCTGCTTCAGGACCTGGAAGACTTGCCGTGATAAAAGGAACTATGAATTCTGCTGTCTATCAAGAGATCCTGAAGGAGAATGTCCGACCATCTGTTCGTGTACTCAAGCTGAAACGAACTTGGGTTCTGCAGCAGGACAATGATCCTAAACACACCAGCAAGTCCACCACCGAATGGCTGAAGAAAAACAAAATGAAGACTTTGGAGTGGCCTAGCCAAAGTCCTGACCTGAATCCTATTGAGATGTTGTGGTATGACCTTAAAAAGGCCGTTCATGCTCGAAAACCCTCTAATGTAACTGAATTAGGACAATTCTGCAAAGATGAGTGGGCCAAAATTCCTCCAGGACGCTGTAAAAGCCTCATTGCACGTTATCGCAAACGCTTGGTTGCAGTTGTTGCTGCTAAGGGTGGCCCAACCAGTTATTAGGTTTAGGGGGCAATCACTTTTTCACACAGGGCCATGATGGTTTGGATTTTTTTTCACCTTTAATAATAAACACCTTCATTTACAAATTGCATTTTGTGTTTACTTGTGTTGTCCTTGACTATTGTTTAAATTGGTTTGATGTTCCGAAACACTTAAGTGTGACAAACATGCAAAGGAACAGGAAATGAGGAAGGGGGCAAACACTTTTTCACACCACTGTATGTATGCTCTGTTTGCTAATGTCTTGTATTTTTGACCTCCTTCCCTAATTACCATGATTGCAATATGCTCTAATATGCTGTGCCCCTTTTCTCCTTCATGCATTTTTGCCTTCACTTACCTCCCCAGCATGCTCTTCTGCCCCAATAGACACCTATGGCCTAGTCACTTAAGCAATGTATTTTGTCTGCTGCATAGTATTGTTTTCCCCCAAACACCCCTTAAAACATGCACAAATGTTTGCTGTGTGTTTTACTTCATGCAGAGCCCCATTTTTGCAACATTTTTTTAGGGGGGGGGATTTGGAATGTTCTTTTATCTTTCCTGTGGGCTGCCAATAGTGTTAAGTAAGGAGGGTCTGGCCAAACTAGCACACATTATTGAGCCATTTGGCAATCAATGAAGTGCAGAGGGTTACCTGTCCAACCCCCCCCCCCCCAAACCCCTAGTTATTGTCAATGGCCCATCAGAAGTGGGGGGGTTGATGGGGGGTGAGTAATCTGCTAGGGGGACCCTCTACTTTTCGGTGCAAATACTTTCCATCTTAAAATGTAAAAGTCTGATCTTGTTCCAAGATGTTTAGTGTCTAATCTGCTTGCAATGTTTATGTGCAAAGTGACTACTTTCTTTTTCTTGTTTCACTCCACAGTTCCCTTCCACGCCACAGGAATGGCAGACTGTGGCCTCCCACTTTGGCAGCCGTTGGGACTTTCCGAACTGCGGAGGTGCAATTGATGGGAAACAGTGCAAAAGTGCCCTGGAAAATACACTTGCAGTGCAAACTGGAATTGCCTTTAGTAAATTACACCCATTGCCCCCCAAATCCTTTACATTTGACATACATAATGCTTTTGTTTTTTTCAATAATGAAGCCACACATTTAGTAATTTAAAAAAGTTTACTTGCAACACATTCACAAGTGCGTTTTCAAACTTCTTGGCAAAACTGACAAGATCTTGGTTCTTTCCAACATTGTTTACAAACATTCCGCATTTGTTTAAACCAGGCATGGAGCAAAACAGAACATAGGAACTTGCAAAGTTCAACTTTCTAAAGTGAAGACAAGATCAGACATGACTATATGTTCAAAGTGTGTTTGATCTTGCCTTCATCACATGGGGGGTCACCCCTGGAAACTGGAAATTTAGAACATGCACACAATTTGGGTCTGAAAATGGACATTAGATGGTAAAACACATGCCTAGAATGTTCAAAAGTGCCATTTCCCATCATGGGGATCAATGGACGTTTTTTGGGGGTGCAACCCCTTCACCACACCCACTTTAGTAGTTACTAAAGTGGTTGCACCCCCAAAAAAACGTTGTCATTCATCCACCATGATGGGAGCTAGCACATGTGGACACAATGTGTGCATGTTCCAAATTTCACACAGTTCTTAAGTTGCAAATGTGGTCAGAAACAGCCACAAATGTGTGTTAATTACTTGGTGCGTTTTCAGATTTTTCCTAAAACATCAATGATGTTCTTCAATTTTTGTTGAACATCATTGATGTTTTGCTTTATGTCATCTAGATCTCGATTGCAGACCATTATCTCCCCGATGAGGACGTGGGCACTTTCTGTGGTAAAGTGCGATTCTTCTTCCACAACATCCACGTCACCTAAAAACAACCACTCACCTGTTGTGGTGACAAGTTCTCTAATTTCTATGATCTCTCCTTCCTCCTCCTCCTCCTCTGCTTCTGGTCTTTCCCCTTCTTTGTGAGGTGTGTGTTTTGTGGTTTCCTCAGCCGTCCCGAGTTTTTGCTCCCCTATGAGAATGTACAAAAGGAAGATTTAGCACCACAATCTATTGAGGGCAGAAATAGGAAATGTCAAACATTGCTTGAAAGTGAGGGACAATATTTTTGGTTGGCCAGTTACAAATGACAACAACATGAATGTAGTCACTTTGTAAAGGTGCTAAACTTACTAGCTTTTTGGTAGAAGTTTGTCTGATGGAGACCCCCCTCTAGTATCCACTGGAGCACATGTGTGGAAAAGCATAAGAAAAAGGTGGTTTGGGTGTCCCAGCACTAGTGCTCTAGAGTCCAGATGGGTAAACAGCTACTGGGTGACCTCTCCTTTACATTGAATAAATTGGCTTTACATTCTTGATGACATCTCTAGTGAGAACAAACTTCCTTTCACTAAAAAATTCCCCAAACCTCGTATTATAAGTGGCCGAACGATCGAGGTTGAGTATGATCGAATGGACACACACGAACATGACAGTGGCAGAAAGATCGAGGTTGAGTACGATCGAATGCACTGACGAACATGAAAGTGGCCATTTTCTAATGTACAACTTTGCAAAAATACAAACACATGGAGCAGTATGCAAGCAAAAAATAAAACACAAAACACAACTACTTACTTTTTTGAAGAACTTGCTTGATCTTTCTGTACTGATCGGGCTCCCTCAGTTTCAGGTCTGACCAGCGTTTCCTCAGTTGCTCCTTGGATCGTTGTACCCCAAAATGATTGTACAGCCTCCTCACAACTTTAGACATGATCTTGGCCTTGCGGACATTGGGGTTGAGGTAAGGCCCATACTTCCCATCATAGTCGCTCCTCTTTAATATGTCCACCATCTCCAACATTTCTCCAAATGACATATTGGAGGCCTTGAATTTCAGGCTCCGGGATCGGGACCTTTCTGCCTCCGGCCTTTCCTCGTCCTCCTCCTCGTTGGTGTAATATTTGGGGCCCACCTGCTGTGTCCCCGCCATGTCCTCTCCCCACTGCGCCGTAAAGAGAAGGGGTGGGGAATAGCCGAGAAAGATCGTCAGGGGCGGGCGGAGTTTGACGCATGCGCACTGTATATAAAACGTCACACGCCTGTGTCGTAGCCACGATCTGTGAGACGAGGGGAGAGAAAGCTCACGCACGAGACGATCGCTAGAACGAAGGTACAATTTGAACTTGGTACATAACTACTAAAATAAGTGTCTACCGGCGCAAATTAAAATAATATTATAATCAAACCATCCAAATTTGTGAAGATGTGTGAATTTGTGTGGTGTGCTGCAGTCAAATAAGGTTCTACTAAGATTAAAACCTATAAAAAAGTATGAGAAAAAAATATATAAAAAAATATATATGTGTTGACTGCGCTCCCTTGTGTTATGTGTTTTTAAAGTGCTTCAAGCAAAATATTAGCAAATAAACAAAAAAACCTGAGATGCTCCTATCAAGGCTGGCAGGAACCAGGAGACCAAATGAGTGGCAAAAACATACACAGAGTGAGGGCTTAAATAAAAACAATGATACTTTATTGTAAATACAAAAAAGAAAGAGCGGAACGCCAGTGTAATCACAAATTAATGGGAAGCTCATACTCAAAAAATAGGGGTGAGGGAGATGGGGGGGAGGGGGGATAGGAATGGAAAGGTATGGGGAAGGAACACAGGAAGAAAATGCTGGAAGGTGGAAAATGCAGAGAAGTATTGTAGAAAGTCAATCTTTAGTTTAGCTGGTAGTAATGGACACTTCTTGCTAAGTAGAAAAAATGGTGCACATCTTCCACCATATTAAAAAGATGAGAGGAGATTTGATTCTCCTCTAAATGTCTTAATTTCCAATGAGAGAACATCAGCAAACAGATATTGTGGGCATCTGATGGAGACAAACGGTCAAGCGATAGTGCCCGGAAATGGGGGTATACCCGTGGGAATGTGTAGGTACTTCAATCCGGTATCTATATGTTTCCAGGGGCACAGACAGACCTGCATCAGTGTTCGGGTAAATTGATTTCAATTATTCATTAATGTCCCGGGATAAAGTATGATAGATAAACAGTCTAATGCGGTACCGCTAAATTGAATCACCCAGGGGTAGTTTGGGCTGCAGTCAGCTCTCAAAAAAAGCACACAGATAATGTCCCATCAATGAGAAATGTATACTTCTGTCCCATAACGTGAATTGCGGTACCTGATACTGTTCCGGTGATTGGATTTATAACGATTTGTACCGATGGATGCAGTTGGCTTCCAAAGCATATAGCCCCACAAAGTGTGTTGGCTGTCTCCGATATCTCAGATGTCTCAGCGTCTCCTGTGTTGAATCAAGTTCCAGTTGATTCCTCGTTGTTTCTTCCGTCTCCTCACTCCGTCTCCTTGCCCTGACTGGGCTGGCTTCCGGGAGGTGTGCCGGCGTCTCAGGACGCGGTGACGTCAACGCGTTTCGCAAGCACGATTGCGTAGCTTCGTCTGGACGTATTGGTGGAGCCTGCGTCGTCCCTTTTTATAGCACAACGCTACGCAGGACTCTCACCAGATTGGATCTTTCTTAAAGGGACAAGATGTTTAGCGATATGTGTCCATACATAGTTTCCAAGATAGAACCATTCATGAGTACAAAATAATGACTTTTTATATATATTGATTGATACATAAAGGTTTAATGGCCGAGGAAAAGGTGGGGGGAAGGAAGGGGGAAGGGGAAGGAGGGGTGGGAAGGGAAGGGGGTAGGGAAAGAGAATTTAATTACATTCCAAGTAATGGGGAGGTACCTTACATTGCGACAAGGAGAGTCAGCATTTGGAAAAAGACATACCGGATCTACATAGGAGCATTGATTGTTACCAGGTTAGTTAGATAACATAAGAAGGAACTGTACGTTTTGTGTAATGGATTGGCAAATGTAGATACATATGGGTAGAGAGAGTATGTATCGCATTTAATATGCATCGCGTACCATGTTCCTTAATTTGTAATCTATAGATCAAAACCAAAATCAAAATTAAAATTAAAATTAAAATTAATATTGAAAACCCTTAATGTACTGTGCCTGATCAGAATATAGATAAGGTGTACGGATGCCATACAGTTAAATTAAGTAACAGCTATGTATATTAGGCTTCCACTGTAGTACCCCAGGTAAATATAATATACCCATCTAGGAGCAGCAAAACCAGAATAGTAGTGGTTCTGTAGTGCACTATATAAAGTGTGGTTAGGGTCCAGGTGGTAGCAGTAAACCGCAGCAGCTATAAAATAATTTTGAGAAAGACCATAAAACATATGTTGATGTAGTATAGTAGGGGTCAGATCAAGGAAAGAAATCTTTATTTGGCTGAATGTAAACGTCAGCCGGATGTTGAAATCATTAGTGTTCAATTGTTCCATGAATGAGTGGAGATCCAACAGGGTACCAGTCCAGATGAGTAACACATCATCGATGTACCTTAGCCATGTATGGGCATGACCAAGGTACATCGAGTTGTGATACACGATACTTTCCTCCCAGAAACCCAAATGCAGACATGCATATGCTGGTGCCCAGGAGGCCCCCATCGATGTGCCTTTAATTTGTTGATAAAATTTGCTTAAGAATTGAAAGCAATTATTATCCAAAGCAAATTTCAGTAATTCCATTATAAATTCGTTTTGGTGGGCACATCCTGGGAAGTGGTGGGATAGATACTCCTCCACAGCTCCTAGCCCTACAGAGTGGGGAATCGACGTATATAGTGATTCAACGTCCACTCCCACGAGCCAGGCGTCATGGGGTATCTTGAGATCTTTGGTCTTGGCTAGAACATCTCTTGTATCTTGTATATAGGATACAAGGTGAGTAACCATATCTTTTAAAAGTGAATCGAGATATTTCCCGACTTTATCCAGAGGTCCCTTGATGGCGGACACTATGGGCCTACCGGGGGGGGTTTTTAGGTTTTTGTGGACTTTTGGGATTATATAGAAGATGGGTATGTTGTATTCATTAACTCTGAGGTACTCGTATTCGCGATTGTTAAGGAGTCCCTCTTCTTTTGCAAACTTTAATTTTTCGTTCAGAGTTTGGGTTATTAGGGGAAAAGGGTTGTCTTTCAGCAGTTTGTATGTATGAGCATCACCCAATAGTCGTTTAACTTCATTTTCATACATGTCATTGTTCAGAAGTACAATATTCCCACCCTTATCGCTTCTTTTAATTGTTATGTCCTTGGCATCTTGTAGTTCTTTTAGAGCTGTTCTGTCTTTTTTGGTCAAATTGTCATTACCCTTTTGTATCCAATCTATTTTACCTAGGTCGGTTTTTACTAATTCCTGGAAAAGGCTGAGATATTTGTTTTTTCCGAAGTGTGGCATGTTTGTGGACCTAATGGTGAGGTTGGATTTACGTAGAGTAACAATCTCATTGGGATCTGGTCCCTCACTCTCCTCGAGTAAGGAGTTGAGAATGTCCAACGCCTCCTCATCCTGGTCCTCTAAGGTGGTGATCTCTGTGATAGATGTTGTTTCAGTGTTATATAAGGAACAATAGTATACCTTACGTAAGAATAAAACTACGTCCTTATATACCATGAATTCGTCCATGTCGTCAGTCGGGGAAAATGACATACCCCTACCCAGTAGTTTGATATGTCTATCATTTAATTCAAAATTGGATAAATTAATGACTTTCATATCGTCTTTGGGAGTCAGGTTCTGTCTATTAAGCGGGGACGTTGATCTTTGGTTCAAGCAAAATATGCATTTAAATATACCACAATAAATTTATAAGTTTGTATACATTAGTGATAATAGAAGTAATAATAATAATTAATAAAAATCAATAAAAATCAATATTTTCTTCTGCTGTTCACCCGTGACTTCCAATATTAATTATTGCGTGCCAAAAAAACAAAATTAATTTAGGCAAAACAAACCAAACGAAACCAAAAAACAACAAAACAATAAATGTCCGTAGTAATTTCTGCTGGTGCTGAGAAAGCAATCTTCAGCATAAAAGTGTTTCAATCTTCCTAATTCCTGTGTCCGTGCTGCCTTTATCCACCACTATAGTGACGATACCACCACCACCATAAGAATTGGCCACTCACCAGATGTTAATATAATGAATGCCTTTGGTTCATTAGTAGGGATAACCACTCCACTCCTCTCAGGTCTATGCTGTTTCCAATATACAGATTTACCAATGTCCAACCTCATAAAAAATGAACAACGATCATTGCGCAGTATGTCTGTGCTTTTATTTATAAAAAGGTAAAAACAAATGGGTTCACTCACATTTTTAAGTGCCTATCAGTTGGCACCAAACTTATCCAGCCGCTCGAATGGGTACAGATGGCTGAGGGTATTGCCTGTCTCTCCTGTGTCAGCGTGCGTCCCAAGCCTCCTTTTGTTTAACCGGAAGTGACGTAGTCCGTGTTTTAGCAGCCTCTATGCATTTCGCAAACACTCTTGCGTCCTCAGGAAGCTCGGTACATAACTAGCCTAGACTGATTAGACCTTGAGGCTTCTTTATGGAGAAGATTAGGAGAGTTTAGCCTGACATTATTTATAGTGTTTTGTGTGGTGTTGTGTCTTGCAGAGATTATGGAGGGCTTCAACCATGTGAGTTTTCTCCCCCTCTTCATTGATAAGTATAGGGAAATGCCCCTATTATGGCAGGCTAAACACAGAGATTACAGCAACAAACCAAAGAGGTACGCAGCCATGAAGAAACTTGTGGCATTTGTAAAGCCAACGTTCCCCACGGCAACCGTGGAGAAGTTAAGACTAAAAATTGGCAGCCTGAGGAGTACCTATTTCAGGGAGCGCAATAAGGTCCTGAAGTCCCAAGCATCTGGAGCTGGAGCAGCACAGGTCTATGTCCCCACGCTCTGGTACTATGAGAGGCTCCATTTTCTCAAAGACCAGGCTAATGTCAGGAAGTCACTCTCGACTCTTCCTTGCACGCGTCCTTCCATGCACGCCACCCCTGATGAGGCTTCCGAGGAGCAACCTGGGCCTTCCAGTCTGGAAGAGGTGGAGGAGCCCAGCTTGTGGCAGGTATAGTAGTTTTGTAACCATTTTTGGGAATAATGAATGATGTTCACTTAATTCAGGATCCCCAATTGCTTAGTTCCTAAACGTGTTTGACATATCAACAGACAGTAGTGTTGGAGACATTTGGGGCCAGAATCTAAACTGCAGGGCTGAGAATTGTATGGTTTTCTATTTGTAAACATTTTGCAACAGTCACTAGATGAAAATTGTGTGTGTTTGATGAACACATAACTCAAACTATGTCCCTTTTTCATACACAGGAAGACCTCAGCCAGGAGGTGGCTGTGGAATGTGGCAGTCAGGAGGAGGCAGGGGTTAGTGGCAGCCAAGAGGTGGGTAGTGGCAGCCAAGAGGGGGGTAGGCGTAGGAGCCTGACTGTCTCCCAAGTCCCTCCCCTCCGCCTTCCCTACAAAAGGGCGAGAAAGGTGGGGGAGGTGGGAGAGTCAGCGCTCCAGCTGATCAGAGATGCTTCAGCCTCCCTACATGCCACACCCACTTACGAGGAGGCCTTTGGCTCCTTGGTTGCCACAAAAATGAAGGGTATGGAGGTGGGGCAACGCAGCATGTGTGAGGGGGTCATCCTCAAGGTCCTAAATAAGGGTATGGCTGGGGGGATGACCCCACTCACACATGTTTGCGATAGGGACCATGCTCCGCCTCCTCCTCCTCCTTCTGCCACCCCACCAGCACCACAGCCACAGCGTGCAAGGAAGCGTACAAGGAAGACCTGAGAGTGACGACCTGGATTCAGTTTGGTCTGAGAGAAGATGGAGCCTCTCGTAGGACCAGAGCCTGGGGACCTAGATGGCATCTGCTGCAGTTCCGGATGTTTTGGACTTCAGGACCAGATAGCACTCCCTTATTATTTAGATAGGTACTCCTCAGGCCCCCAATTTTAGAAGCTTCAAAAATGATGGTTGCCGTGGGGGTCCAAGGCTTTGCTAATTCCCCAAGTTTCTCCATCGCTGCGTTCCTCTTTGGTTTGTTGCTGAGACATAAATAAAGGTATTTTTGATTTGAAATAATCATTGCCTATGTGTTTTACTTTTCTACAATGACAGTTTATTTGTGAGTAGGCAGGTACATTTCACAAATCATTAAGTCCAATTAACAAGGGGCACCAACAACAAACAAACTCCTAGTAAATTTAAGCAACAAATAGAAATGTTAATAATGTTGTTTTGCTAAGTTGAGACACACAACCCCCCTGAAAAATCTAAATAAATTATCCTGAAAATATGTATTCCAAACAAAATAAAAAAAATGAGAAATCATCCAAAAAATATAACAAAGATTCTTTTACGATCTGAGGAAAAAATAAACATCTAGTCTAGAAATCATGAAAACGAATAAAGAAATAAGTTTGGGAGAAGTGCGGGTGAATAGGAGCAGCTAAAACATGTCATTCTTCTTGCATTGTAAAGAAAAAGAGAATGCGCTGCATTAAAGACATTTTAACATTGCAGCGTGACGAATGTGCTGTGTCGATTAGGAACGGTAGTTTTACCTGACCGAGCGCTTCTGTCACAGAATTTCTTCTGAGCATGCGTAGCACTTTGTCCGTCGGACTACGCTACACACGATCGAATTTGGTGTGATCGGACTTTGTTGTCAAAAAATCTATCCAGCAGGAGATAGGACTTGGTCCGTTGGACAATCCAATGGAAACTGTCCGATGGTGCCTACACACGGTCGGAATTTCCGACAACATTGTCCGATAGGACAGAATCCATCGGAAAATCCGACCGTGTGTATGGGGCTTTAGACTGTAAGGAGATATTTCAAACTTTAAAATCAATATGAGTAAATCTGAGATTTTGAACATAAATATAATGAAACAGGAAGAAGAGAACTTGCAAACAGCATTTCATTATCCTTGGAAGAAGAGCTTACAATATCTAGGAATTAGATTAACTACTTCCTTAAGGAAAATATATTTAACAAATTATATTCCCCTGTTAGATGAAATCAAGAAAGAGACAAAAAAAATATTAATCCGACCCCTTTCTTGGATAGGACGTATGAACACAGTAAAGATAGTCATAGTGCCAAAAATCCTATACAAGTTTCAGATGTTGCCGATACCACTTCCGCAAACCTATTTCAAAACTCGGCCGTATTAGAAAAGGGGAAAAAACAGGGCGACCTTGCTGTCCCCGATTTCAGAAAATATTATAAAGCTGTAGCACTTACACATGTGGTGGAATGGGCTAAAGAAGATAATGAAAAAAGATGGGTTAGAATAGAAAATACAATAAGTAGTACACAGTTAGGAAGGGTTATTTGGAACCTCCCACAACTCAGGGCATTGGGGATGGGGGGGGACATGCATGAAATAACACACAATGCATTAAAAATTTGGGATACGGTTCACAAACAATATGAATGGACATATAATTCACCTTTGATTTTTTTAAAAGATAATGAATATTTTGCACCTGGGAAAAATTTAATTGGGGGGAATTGGATAAAAAAAGGATAATGCGCAGCTGAAAGATATATTAAAAAAAGGAACAATAAGCACATATCAGGATTTAAGATTGGATACAGAATTAATGGTTATAAATGGATGGCGGTACCTCCAGTTAAGGCAATTTGTTGAGAAACTGCCCCACCCAATAAGAGATGGGGAAGAGCTCAGGCCCCTGGAGCGGCTGTGTGCGAAGGGGAAACAGAGAAATAATATAGCTTGGATATATAAAATATTATCTGTTGGAGATGACTTGGAGGTCGCCATACATCAAGGAATGGGAACACGAACTAGGGTCACAGAGAAACAAACACATTATAGAGAAAAAATTTTCACCATACACATAACTCTGCTGTAGACACCAGGATGGCCGAGATGAATTATAAGTGCCTAGCAAGGTGGTATGCGACTCTGGAAAAAATCAGTAAATACCACCTGGGGAAATCCCCAGATTGCTGGACAGGATGTAAGGCAATAGGAACAATGGCCCACTTATGGTGGGAATGCCCCGTAATTAAACAATACTGGAGAGAGGTCCTACAATTAATAAAGGAAATTTCTAACAAAGTAATCCCGGAGGACCCCTGGATATGTTTGTTCCATGGGGTAGAGGGCCCGATTAAGCAATATAGAGAGTCTTTGGTCCCCATCTTGATCAATGTAGCGAAAAGCCTTATACCCAAAAAGTGTCAGGAAACCGAATGTCCAAGAAAGCGAGATTAAGAGAGAGATTTAGAGAGAAAGATCAAGAGGATTTTTAAAACACAAAAATATTGTGTTAACAGTATACTGTACAGTACAGTAAAAAATAGAGTACAGTATTGTATGTACAGTACTGTACTCAGCAGAAAAGAAGATGACTACAAGCAGCAATTAAGCAAATAAGAGCAGCTACTGTTCTTCTGAAGACGCAGGTTCAGAAGGAGCTTCATCAGGTGTAGGTAGGTCATCTTCTTGCTGCTCCAGAACCTCCACTTCTACATGAGAGGTGGCCGTGGAGGTACTCGGGTGGATGCAGCCTTCTTCTGTTTTGTGAAGAACATAGTTATAGGCAGTTGCTGGGCATGTTTCTTCTTTTGGGCGAGGAGGTTCTTGTACACCTGGATGGCTCCATCAATGCTGTTTTGGAACTGCAGTGAACGAACCATGTCAGGATCCCACTCAGCTAACATCTGTTTCAGGTCATTGGCCGTACGCATGACCATGCCAAGGCGCTCAATTGACAAGCCTTCATCTTCTTCCTCCTCCTCCTGTTCCTTCACTTCCTCCTCACTCGCTGACTTGGTGAGTTCTGTCAGAACCTCATCGGTTAGTGGAGCTGAATGGGTTTCAATTAGGTCATTGAGGTCATCCTTGGTCATATCCTGAAAACCTTCACCTCCTAGCAACTTCGCCAGCCTAATTGCCTTGTCCACAGCTGAATGATGAACTTCGTCTGGAGAGAACCCTTCATAATTGTGAATAATTTCTGGCCAAAGCTTCTTCCAACAGGCATGCACAGTCTCCTTCTTCATCTCCTTGAGGGCCTTTTGTATGTTCTCCAGACAGGTTGCAATGGTGTAATTACGCCAGTAGTCCTTCAAATTGAAATTTTCGTCATTGTTCATGGATTCGACAAGATGATTCAAGGATTTGAGTGTACAGTGCCTTGAATGCTCGTATCACACCCTGGTCCATGGGCTGAATTAAATACGTGGTGTTGGGTGGAAGGAACTCAACTTGCACTCCTTCGTACAATGGATCCATGGCATGGCCTCCTGCATTATCCATCAGCAGAAGCACCTTAAAATCAATGCCAAGTTGGGCAAGGTAGACCTTGATGGCTGAGATGAAACAATTATGGAACCTCTCAGTTGTGAGGATTTTAGTCATCCAAGCCTTACTGTTATGCATCCAATGGACTGGTAGCTGGTTCTTGTTTTTATTCTTCAGTGCTCTGGGGTTCTTGGCCTTGTAGATCAGGTCTGGCTTGATCATAAACCCAGCAGCATTTCCACACATAACCAAGGTTACTCTGTCCTTATAAGCCTTGAATCCAGGGGCTCGGGCTTCCTCCTTCATGATGTAGGTCCGTTTGGGCATTCTCTTCCAGAACAAGCCGGTCTCATCCATATTAAAGACTTGCACTGGTTGGTACCTTCCCTCCTCGATGATACTCTTGAAGGTCTCATTGGTGTACCTTGCAGCAGTTTGTTTGTCGGAAGATGCAGCTTCACCTTGCAATGAAACGCTCTTCAACTGATAGCGTTTCTGGAAGCGGTCAAACCATCCCTTGCTGGGAGGAAATCTCCCGATGAAGATGTACTAGAAGGCTGATGAGGATTGTCGCTGTCTGACTGTTCGGCTGCGGCAGCGCCTCTGTCACGTACCTAGTGGCGAGTCTGGATTGCAGTGGGAGACCTCTCTTACGTCCCAGACTTGCGGCCCCTGGAGATGGGGACAGGGGGCGCAGAAGTCAGAGGAGGCACGAGTGTCTGGAAGGAACAGCAGCTGTTGGCGGACCTCCGGACTAGACCAGCGAAGATAGGAACCAGCAGACAACAGGTGACAGGAACCAGCAGACAGCAGGTGACAGGAACCAGCAGACAACAGGTGACAGGAACCAGCAGACAGCAGGTGACAGGAACCAGCAGACAACAGGGGACAGGAACCAGCAGACAGCAGGTGACAGGAACCAGCAGACAACAGGAACTGGCAGGTATGCAGCGGACTACAGGAACCAGCAGACAACAGGAACTGGCAGGTATGCAGCGGACTACAGGAACCAGCAGACAACAGGAACTGGCAGGTATGCAGCGGACCACAGGAACCAGCAGGCAACAGGAACTGGCAGGTATGCAGCGGACTACAGGAACCAGCAGACAACAGAAACTGGCAGGTATGCAGCGGACTACAGGAACCAGCAGGCAACAGGAACTGGCAGGTATGCAGCGGACTACAGGAACCAGCAGACAACAGGAACTGGCAGGTATGCAGCGGACTACAGGAACCAGCGGGCAACAGGAACTGGCAGGTATGCAGCGGACTACAGGAACCAGCAGGCAACAGGAACTGGCAGGTATGCAGCGGACTACAGGAACCAGCAGACAACAGGAACTGGCAGGTATGCAGCGGACTACAGGAACCAGCAGGCAACAGGAACTGGCGGGTATGCAGCGGACTACAGGAACCAGCAGGCAACAGGAACTGGCAGGTATGCAGCGGACTACAGGACAGGTGCACAGGTAGGTCAGACAAGCCGGGTTTGGTAACAGAGGACACACTGCGGATAAGCCAGGGATCAGCCAGAGAATAGTCGTGGGTAAGCCGGGATCGGGGCAGGCAGGAAGCAGAGCAGGTAGGTAGACAAGCCGGGTCACTGGTGCAGATACAGAGAAGTACAGGATTAACACACGGAACGCTGTAGATCAGGCAGCAAGGATTGCATGGAGATGGCTGGTTTAAATAGCCCGCCTGGCGCCAGTAACCGTGCGCGCGCCCGTCCGAGACCACGCGCGCGCACCCGTTCGATTCCGCGCATGCGCAGTAGCCCGCGCACCCGTTCGAGCCCGCACACGCAATCGCAGCGGTGGAGAACCACTAGGCCCAGCAGAGCTTTCCTTACATTGCCCCCCCCCAAGGGGCAGCCTCCGGATGCCCAACTGGGAACACTTCTCTGGGTGAGCTTTCTTGAAGGCTTGGATCAAATGCTCGGCATGCAAGTTGGTTTCAGGTTCCCAGGAATTCTCTTCAGAACCGTACCCCTTCCACTTGATGAGGTATTGTATCTGGTTATTTCTCTTTCGACAGTCCACAATTGTCTCCACCTCGAATTCCTCTTCCCCATTGACCATTATCGGGGCTGGGGGATCCGTAGATCGCCCAGGGAAAGAATTGGGGACTGCTGGCTTCAGGAGTGAAACATGGAAGACCGGGTGTACCCGAAGTGACTCTGGCAATTCCAGCTCGTATGCTACCTCGTTGATTTTCCGCTTCACAGCGAAGGGGCCCAAGAATTTGGGGCCTAACTTCCTGGAAGGACAAGTAAGTCGGAGATTCACTGTGGACAGCCATACTTTGTCTCCAGGCTCCAGGACCAATTGCCCCCGTCTGCCCCTGTCAAAGACCTCTTTATTAAGATTCTGTGCCCGAGTCATAGTTTCCTGCAACACTTTATTGTTGGTTGAAAAGAAGTCCACGGTCTCAAACACAGCAGGAACGGCACATTCTGGTACAGAATTTGGCAGGAATGATGGGTGGTAACCATAGTTGGCAAAGAACGGAGTCTGTTTGGTAGTGGAGTGGGTGGAGTTGTTGTAGGCGAATTCCGCCAATGGCAACAGAGAGAGCCAGTCCTGTTGAGAAAAGGATGAAAAGCAACGCAGATACTGCTCAAGAGTCTGGTTTGTTCTTTCTGTCTGCCCGTTCGTCTGTGGGTGGTAAGCAGAGGATAAAGATAGTTCAATGCCAAGGGAGTTGCAGAGGGCCTTCCAGAACCGAGACGTGAATTGGACGCCCCTGTCCGAGATGATATTTGCTGGAATCCCGTGAAGTCTGACAATGCCTGCAATGAAGGCCTGAGCCGTCTCTGGTGCCGAAGGAGTCCCCTTCATGGGGATAAAGTGGGCCATTTTGGACAGCCGGTCCACTACCACAAAGATGGCCGTATGGCCTTCGGAGGGGGGAAGTTCCACAATGAAGTCCATGGTTATTAGCTTCCACGGCCTTTCCGGAGCAGGTAGGGGTTTGAGTAGCCCCCAAGATTTGGTCCTGCAGCTCTTGTTGCGAGTGCACACCGTACATGATTCCACATACTTTTGGCAGTCTTTTGCCAGTTGGGGCCACCAGAAAGTGCGCTGGACCAGGTCCGTGGTCTTGGCTATGCCGAAATGTCCGGCCAGTACATGGTCATGACATAGCCCAAGTATAATGACCCGGAGACTTTCTGGAACGAAGATCTTACCACCGGACCAGAATAGGCCATCCTTGGCGGAGACTTCTGGCCTAGCAGGCGGCGGGTCCTCCCTGGACGCCTGCTTGATCCGGCTTAACAGATCTTCATGGAGAAGTAGGAAGTTCTCAGCGGTTAGGATGGTGTCAGGTGGATTGGGCTCCTTAGGATCGATGAACATCCGTGATAAGGCATCAGGTTTGGTGTTTTTGGAGCCCGGCCTGTAGGTAACATGAAAGGCGAACCGGGAGAAGAACAGTGCCCACCTGGCTTGTCGTGGCTTTAGTCTCTTGGCGGCCTTCAGATACTCCAGGTTCTTGTGGTCTGTATATATGAGAATCGGGTGGGCCGCCCCTTCCAACAGGTACCGCCATTCCTCCAATGCCGCCTTGATTGCCAACAGTTCTCGGTCGCCCACGTCGTAGTTCCGCTCAGGAGGCGTCAACTTACGGGAGAAGAACCCAACGGGGAACAGGAGGGCCTTGGGGCCTTGTCTCTGGGATAGTATCGCCCCGACTGCGATTTCCGATGCGTCCACCTCCAAGACAAATGGGAGAGCCGGGTCGGGGTGCTTTAGGATGGAGGCGGAAGTAAAGAGTTTCTTGAGGGCGACAAAGGCGGCCTGGGCCTCGGTTGTCCATTGGAACCGAACCCCTTGTCGGGTTAATTGTGTGATGGGGGAGATGATGGCCGAGAAACCTTTAATAAATTTTCGGTAAAAGTTAGAGAAACCCACAAACCGCTGTACCCCTTTTTTATCCACCGGTGCAGGCCAGTCTAGAATAGCGGAGATCTTCTGGGGGTCCATCTTAATGCCTTCGATGGAGATGATGAGTCCCAGGAACTGTATGCTCTGTTGTTCAAACTCGCACTTCTCGGGTTTAGCATACAGACCATGTTGCCGCAGTCGCCCCAACACGCATCTGACGTGTTGTTGGTGACTGTCCAGGGAAGAAGAAAAGATTAAGATGTCATCTAAGTAGATGATTACAAACAGGTCTAAGTAGTCTCGAAAAATGTCATTAATGAAATGTTGGAACGTGGCAGGGGCGTTACAGAGTCCGAAGGGCATCACAAGGTATTCAAAGTGCCCGAATCGTGTACGGAAGGCGGTCTTCCATTCATCGCCCTTTCGGATGCGTACCAGATTATATGCCCCGCGGAGGTCCAACTTGGTGAAGATGACCGCTGCCCCCAGCCTCTGGAACAACTCGGGGACTAACGGCAAGGGGTAACGATTTTTGATGGTCACCTTGTTCAATTCTCTGTAATCGACACATGGCCGAAGGGAATGATCCTTTTTCTCGACGAAAAAGATGCCGGCTCCGGCAGGTGACGTGGAGGAACGGATAAAGCCCTTTCGTAAGTTATCATCAATGTAGTCTTTAAGGGCGGAGAGCTCCAGCTCGGATAGTGGGAAGATCCTCCCAAAGGGAACTTCAGCTCCAGGGAGAAGCTCAATGGGACAATCGTAGACCCGATGAGGAGGAAGGGTCTCTGCCCCTTTTTTGCTGAAGACATCCAAAAAAGAATGGTAGGCCTTGGGGACCAGCTGATGGGTCTCGTTGTCCAAACACATCAAGGTAGTTGACTGAGCGTCGGTCCGTGGAAGGCAGTGTTGGGAGCAGTAAGGAGAGGAGAAGGTAATCTCCTTGGTGGACCAGTCAATGCAGGGGTTATGGGCGCGGAGCCAAGGCATGCCCAAAATGACCGGGAACAGTGGGGAAGAAATAATGTCCAGACTCAGTAACTCCTGATGGAGATGATTTATGCATGCCGGCAGAGGTTGCGTTTCTAGGGTGACAGGCCCGGATCTAATGGCTGAACCATCGGCCAGGTGTATCTGTAGTCCCTGGGCCTTATTCCGTAAGGGGATGCTATGGGCAGTAGCAAAGTCTGAGTCCATGAAGCAACTGCAGGCTCCAGAGTCAATAATGGCGGGGACCATAATGTTCTTTCCGGGGAGCTGTAACAAAATAGAGAGAGCAAGGTGAGAAGAGGCATCGGTAACGGCCATTATCTGGTCAACTGAAGGAGGGCGCCACTTACGGGTCTTGGCTGGACAGGTTCGCACATAGTGCCCTGGCTCCCCGCAGTATAGACACAAATTGTCCCGACGGCGTCTCAGCCGTTCTTCAGGAGTGAGAGCAGGGCGAAGCACACCCAACTGCATGGGCTCAGTTCCTTCGGTGGAGGCAGAGGTTCGACCCGGCGGTGGACCCCTAGGAAAGTAGGGTACCTTTGGCAGCATCCAAGAGGGACGAGGTGGAACAGAGGCCCTCTCAGACCGTCGTTCGCGTAGGCGCCTGTCGATCTGTATAGCCTGGTTGATGAGCTCCTCAAGAGTTGGAGGAACCCCAACCCTAGCAAGTTCATCCTTGAGGGGATCTGACAACCCCAACCGAAACTGGTAGCGGAGGGCCGCATCATTCCAGCTGGTATCAGCACTCCATCTCCTGAATTCAGCAACATAGTCCTCGGCGGGCCTACGCCCTTGGAGTAGAGCATGGAGGGCAGTCTCAGCCGTGGCACAGAGTTGCGGGTCCTCATACATTCGGGCCATTTCATCAAAGAAGGTATTTAGATGAGCAAGTTCCGCGGCCTCCTGTTTAAGCAGACGGTGGGCCCAGAGTTGGGGGTCGTTCTGGAGCAGGGAGATCACAAAGCCCACTTTGGTGGACTCCAAAGAAAATGTTCGGGGCTGTAGTGCAAAAAACAGTTCACATGCACTGCGAAAAGTCCTGAACTTACTACGCTCACCGGAGAACCTCTCAGGTGTGGGTACTCGAGGTTCCGGGGGAAGCATCACGACGGTTGGTGGAGTAGGCTGGCTAGTGGTGAGGCCTGGGGATCCCTGAGTAAGGACATGTTTTTCAAGTCGGGTATAACCTTCCTGTAGGTTAGTGACCGCTTGTGCAAGGCCTGCTAGGTGTAGGCAGAGTTCTTCCATAGGAGAGGCTCCCTGCTCAGACTCGGTCATGGCTGCCTGATACTGTCACGTACCTAGTGGCGAGTCTGGATTGCAGTGGGAGACCTCTCTTACGTCCCAGACTTGCGGCCCCTGGAGATGGGGACAGGGGGCGCAGAAGTCAGAGGAGGCACGAGTGTCTGGAAGGAACAGCAGCTGTTGGCGGACCTCCGGACTAGACCAGCGAAGATAGGAACCAGCAGACAACAGGTGACAGGAACCAGCAGACAGCAGGTGACAGGAACCAGCAGACAACAGGTGACAGGAACCAGCAGACAGCAGGTGACAGGAACCAGCAGACAACAGGGGACAGGAACCAGCAGACAGCAGGTGACAGGAACCAGCAGACAACAGGAACTGGCAGGTATGCAGCGGACTACAGGAACCAGCAGACAACAGGAACTGGCAGGTATGCAGCGGACTACAGGAACCAGCAGACAACAGGAACTGGCAGGTATGCAGCGGACCACAGGAACCAGCAGGCAACAGGAACTGGCAGGTATGCAGCGGACTACAGGAACCAGCAGACAACAGGAACTGGCAGGTATGCAGCGGACTACAGGAACCAGCAGGCAACAGGAACTGGCAGGTATGCAGCGGACTACAGGAACCAGCAGACAACAGGATATAACAGAAAAAAAAGCCGCGCTACAACTAATGTACAATGTTTAGGCTGCTGCTCAAGGTGGGATACACACACACAAACACATGTAAAAAAAATGAAGCTGCGCCAACAAAAATGTAATAAACCACAAAAACTAATATAGTTGAGCAAATGCAAATAAGCTCCACAGGATGTCCTTAGTGATGAGGACTTGTACTGCCTACAGGGACCCTATTGTCCTCTGAAGGTAAACAGTCTCTTGATAGCTACAGTCTCTTTAACAACAATGTTCTGAGAGTGTTGGTCAAAAGCAAAGGCCGAGCTGTATCAACAATGTTCAGGTGGAGACATATCAGGAATAAATATTGATGGAGAAAATAATCCTGATGTTGCAAAGTAGACAATTAAGGCACCCAGGTGACTTGAAAATGGCAACAAATAGTGAACACAGTGCCCGACACCCTTATAAGCTGGCTGCTTACCAGAAAGCAGAGGTATGAAAGCTCTGCTACAGTAATGGATGACCAATGGCTGCAATCCCTCCTGTGTTCTTGTGGCAACAACCGATAATCCAAGTGATAGGGATGTAGGGGACGAAATTGCTCACATAGGGTCCATATGAGAAGTGAAGGAAAAGAGGCAGCCCATAGTGTAAATCCGATAAAAAACAATTTATTTAAAACAAAATAAGAAGCACTCACATTTATCCAAATGTTATATGCGCATGTATAAAATGCCGGCCGGCAATTGTGGGAGCCCGTCCTCCTCTAAGTCATATGGTGGCGTCACTGCATGCCCTCCCAGACCAGTTTCGACAAATGTGTCTTTCTCAATGGGGAACGGGCAACGCTGTGACACATCACCTTAAATAGTCTCAGCCTCAATCTGATATGCAAGAGTGAGGCTGTATTCGCCATCTTAACTGTTGGCAACCCTCCCTCGCTGACTATAAGATAAGATAACAAGAAAAACCCCACAAAAAATGTGTTGATGTTAGGTTATGTGGGATATTTATGAGAGACTTGACAATCAGTGTTCAGGGCATCATATTTGGATACAACCATATCCAAATAGGTTGAAAGTACCACATGTATGGTCGCATCATGTGGGCGGAATAAATCGCTACCACTAAGTGACCACCCTCTCACTGTATTAAATACATTATTAACCATGGGGCTACTTGATCCTACCTGGATGAGCCCGTTCATTATGGAATTCGGGGTACCGTATGTGGGATCGCCCAATATAAAAGGGCTCAGATAACACCGCTACGTAGCTGCGCTCCGGCGCAGTGAAAATACGTCACAGCTGTCATCCTCGCTGTGGGCGTATCAAAACATCTCACCCGTATCATATGGCGCATGCGCACAAGGACGCGCAGTGTGGACAAAGGCCGTCACTACCGCGCATCCTCATGATGTAGTGTAAGTTCCATCGCCGTATGGCGCATGCGTACAAGGACGCGCAGCACAGGCCGAACGGCCGCCGTCATCGCGCATCCTCGCATTGCAGCGCGAACGCAATCGCCCTCTTAACTGAGGGCAAGATTGTGATCCTATAAACATGGTCCAATAAATTGGAAAAATAGAGAATGTTATATGAGTTGGTAACATGATGGGTTAGTAACATGATGTTGTCATATGGGGATATACCATGATGTTAATAGTATAGGGGGAGTTAATAATAGGCCTCCCTAGCTATCGTGGCATTGGATTAAATTCAATCCATATGGGAGTTTTTTTACCCAGAAGGGTAAAAATATAGATATTTATTTTACAGGAGAGACCGATGGAATATGAATATAAGGTCTCCCTGATTAATTTGGAAACGGAACAGGCAACCTTTATTAAAAGACCTACTAACATTACTGTAGGTTTAAAACAAACTAACTAAATGTGTATTAAAGTATTATACATAAATTGAGGCGTATAAGTATGTATTGGCCAATCAGGATGGACAGTCCAGAGATATAGAACTATGCCAGCTTGTGTCGGACAAATATAGATATAATGAATATCTAATGTGTGTATAGTGAAAAATTAGTGGTATTATGAGTACTATGCAATTCGTGGAAATATGCTATTTTATAGTGAATAATCGCAATGCCTATATAGTAGAAAAGTGAATCAAATGCATATCTAATATATATATGATAGCATATATAGTGATCAGACAGGATTGGGTACCTGTTGGTGGTCGTATACATGGGCATAATATTAATATGCTATGTGTAGTGACACAATACAAGAGAAAACTACTGAAAGTGAGTAGTGTAAGTGTAACACCCTATTCGAAAGGGGAAAAATTTAATCCCGTGCTAAAACGTATGTAAACTCTTTGTGAGTGAAAAAAAGAAAAAAAAAAAAAAAAAAAAAAAAAAAAAAAAATTATATAATAAACCAAGAACACCTAACTAAAGTGAACCAACCCTCGCATATCAGATTGGGTGTAAGTAATGAAAACATACAGATAACTGAATTAAGAATTGTCAATAAAAGCGTTAACATCCGTATCTATATTTAATCCGTACGGTGAGTAGCATTTTAGACGGTGTATCCAAGACATTTCCAGTTTGGAGATTTCCCTAATTAAGGAACTACCTCGCCAGTTGGGCCTAAATTTATCAATCCCGAGGAAAAGGGTCTTGGATGGGTCCTTGCTGTGATGTGTTAAATAATGTTTCGAAACAGAATGTTTCGGAAACCCCGCCAGTATGTTGGTAATATGCTCATTTAAGCGCACTTGGAGCGGTCGCTTGGTACGGCCCACATATTGCAGGCCACAAGGGCACTGCAACATGTAGACTACCCCTGTAGTCGCACAGGTAATCATAGGTTTTATAGTGTGACTACTCCCTGTGGCCGTGCAACTAAAGGTGGTGGTACGTCTCTGAGAGATACTATTTAGTGAACATACCCTACACCTGCCACACCTGTAATAACCTGTCAACTGATCAAAGAAGCCTTTGGTGTAATTCGGTGGGTCTATAGCGTTGGGAGCTACCTGGTTCCTCAAGGACGGGGCCCCTTTAAAGACCACCTGTGGTCTCTCTGGTAGTATATCCTTGAGGATGGCATCATTGCTAACTATATGCCAATGTGTATTCAATAGTTTTTTTATGCTCCTATGCTGGACCGAATAGGTGGTGATGAAAGGAACCCCACTTCGAAGGTTACCCTGTCTCCGTGGACCACCCTCCACCAATAGATCGGCCCTATCGAGGTCTTTAACAGAATTAAGAACATGTATAAGTTCCTCTTTCTGATAGCCCTTTTCCAGAAAGCGCTCCGTTAAAACACCCGCTTGTACGTGGAACTCGTTTATATCAGAGCAATTGCGCCTAAGCCGCATATATTGGCTCTTGGGGACTGATTTGAGCCAGGGGGCGTAATGGCAGCTGTCAGTCGGGATGAAGGAGTTCCTGTCTGTCGCCTTAAAATAAGTTGAGGTGACAAACTTATCATCTCTGACTGAAATATTTAAATCAAGGAAATGAATAAGCGTCTGGCTAGCCTCATATTTTAATTCAATGCCTCTGGTGTTATTATTTAGGGATCTCAAAAAGGTCTCCAGACAACAGGAACTGGCAGGTATGCAGCGGACTACAGGAACCAGCGGGCAACAGGAACTGGCAGGTATGCAGCGGACTACAGGAACCAGCAGGCAACAGGAACTGGCAGGTATGCAGCGGACTACAGGAACCAGCAGACAACAGGAACTGGCAGGTATGCAGCGGACTACAGGAACCAGCAGGCAACAGGAACTGGCGGGTATGCAGCGGACTACAGGAACCAGCAGGCAACAGGAACTGGCAGGTATGCAGCGGACTACAGGACAGGTGCACAGGTAGGTCAGACAAGCCGGGTTTGGTAACAGAGGACACACTGCGGATAAGCCAGGGATCAGCCAGAGAATAGTCGTGGGTAAGCCGGGATCGGGGCAGGCAGGAAGCAGAGCAGGTAGGTAGACAAGCCGGGTCACTGGTGCAGATACAGAGAAGTACAGGATTAACACACGGAACGCTGTAGATCAGGCAGCAAGGATTGCATGGAGATGGCTGGTTTAAATAGCCCGCCTGGCGCCAGTAACCGTGCGCGCGCCCGTCCGAGACCGCGCGCGCGCACCCGTTCGATTCCGCGCATGCGCAGTAGCCCGCGCACCCGTTCGAGCCCGCACACGCAATCGCAGCGGTGGAGAACCACTAGGCCCAGCAGAGCTTTCCTTACAGCCTCCTTCAGAGCCTCCCTGATTGGCAAAAGTGTCGTACAGCATCTTTGCCTGAGTCCTGATGGTGTTACCATCCAATGTGATGCTTTTTTTTATGCAATCTTGGATCCAAATGGCCAACGCAGTTTCCATCCTAACAATGTTTTTATTGCGGGAAGAAACAACTCTTTTTGCAGCTTGGTTGATGGACAGTGCAGCAGTTGCCCTGATATTCTTCTCATCCTTCTTGATGTAGCGAATCGTTGACTCATTTATACCATAATGGCAGGCTACAGCAGCAAAACTATCCTTCCTTTATCATATCAAGAAGTTTCACCTTCTCCATAATCGTAAGGAACTTCCTCTTCTTTTTTGGCTCACCAGAAGCCGTAGCCTTAGATGATGGGCATTTGGGTGGCATGTTTGCGGCTATCCTTGCTGGTGGTTGGCAAAGTTACCGCCCCCTCTAATGTCAACACGCTCGGTCCACAAGCGAGGCATGCGTTCCACCGCAGCCTCGCTCTGATTCACCGCTATAACCGCGAAATGGCGAAATATTACCGCGATATCAGAATAACAGGTCCTAATTAAAACAGCGCGATATACCGGGACCCCAAAAACTGAACCGCGATAGAGCGGGGGTTTACTGTACTTTTGTCTCGGTCTGATTTCATGGTTTCTGACCGACACATTTGAAGCCACATTCCAAGAATACTTAATTGTGCAAACAAGAGGCTGTCGAATCCTTTCTTCCTCTTCGGGGTCGCTTTGGCCCCTTAGTGTGACTTGCGTCAGGGGATTTGCCGTCCACAACGGACAGGTCTGTGCTGGGTCCAGGAGTCAGATTCCATGCCTCCAAACCAACATCCTGGGTGAGATGACCACACTCACTTTCCTCTAAAAAGAAGCAATACACCATTCATTAAGCCACCCCTAGTCCCATCTGTTTCTAGCATCAATTTTGCTACATTAGTTGGCCAACCTTGCACTTGGTCTGATGACAATGTTTGCTCCTGACTAGTGGACTCCACCATGCTGCACTGGGTTTTTTTTACAGTAAAAAATGCATAGAAAAGGAAAGATGATGTCATTTTACAGAGGGAAAACACTGGACAAGTACCAACATTAAAAAAGTCCTGCACTTTTTTTGATGATCTTATGTATGGACTTCATCTGGTCTTCCTTATGGTGTTTGAGATCAGACCATTGTTTTCTGATTTGGTCCTTTGTTCGTTGCACAGAAAAATCACCCTGCAAAATGGTGATGACCTTCTCCAAAATGCTGTCCTTTCGGCTGTTGGGCCTTTCGTAATTGCGCAGCTTGCAGTCATAGTCGTGCTTTTCGAGGATGCGCACCATCTCCACCATCTCATCCTTGCTCATGTGGGTTGCTTTGTGCCTCCTATGAGCTACACCACTGCCTGGAATCCACCGAATACGCCTTGTTGTCCCTCCCGAATGTGCCACCCTGTGTGTCGCATGCAGAAAAGAGATGGTCACGCCCCCGCGTCATGACGCACTAAGAGCGGAGTTTCACGCATGCGCAGTGTACATAAACCCATAATGTACGGTCGATGGAACGGCCGTAGGAACGATCTTGGAGTGGAGGACGAACGATCGCCATCCCCACACACGAAAGGAGCCAGAAAACAAAGGGACAATTTTTTGTCTGACCAGACAGAACCCAGGCCATCGCTGTCTACACTCCCTTCAACATCTGCTGAGGCCACGGCTCCAGAGGTCCACCCAGGTCTTGCTGCACAGGATGAAGATGTGGAGGAGCCCAGCTTGACCCAGGTATAGCATTGTTGAACATATTTGTACATACAATGATGATAACTAGACGTTATTGTTAAAATATTTCTGACTTAACAAAGTGGTTTCCACATCAATAGACAGTAATGGCCAAAAATTATTTGTACAAGAATAGAAAATGCTGGGGTCAGAATGATAGTCTTTTCAATTTGTCCACATTCAATTTGCAACAGTGAGGAGATCAAAATTGTGTGTGATTAATGACCAAACCCTAAAAAATATTCTAATTATGTCCCATTTTCATAAACAGGAAAGTGTAAGTCAGGAGTCCCAGATCCTTCCCCTACGCCAGGGGTGTCCAAAAGTTTTTTAACCACCTCACTACAGTGCATTTTCACCCCCTTCCTGACCAAGCCATTTTTCAGCTTTCAGCGCTGACGCACTTTGAATGACAATTGCGCGGTCATACGACACTGTACCCAAATGAAATTGTTATCATTTTTTCCCCACAAATAGAGCTTTCTTTTGGTGGTATTTGATCACCTCTGCGTTTTTTATTTTTTGCGCAATAAACAAAAGAAGAGCGACAAATTTAAAAAAAAAAACAATATTTTTTACTTTTTGCTATACTAAATATCCCCAAAAAATATATAAAAAAACATTTTTTTTCCTCAGTTTCGGCCGATACGTATTCTTCTACATATTTTTGGTAAAAAAAATCGCAATTAGCGATCATTGATTAGTTTGCGCAAAAGTTATAGCGTTTACAAAATGGGGGATAGTTTTATAGCATTTTTATTAATATTTTTTTTTTTTTACTAGTAATGGCGGTGATCAGCGATTTTTATTGTGACTGCGACATTATGGCGGACACATCGGACATTTTTGACACATTTTTGGGACCATTGTCATTTATACAGCAATCAATGCTATTTAAATGCATTGATTCATGTATAAATGACACTGGCAGTGAAGGGGTTAACCTCTAGGGGGCGGGGAGGGGTTAATTATGTTCCCTAAGAGTGATTCTTACTGTGGGGGGAGGGGACTCACAAGGGGAGGAGACCGATCGGTGTTTCTCTGTACAGAGAACACCATCGTCTCCTCTCCTCTGACAGGACCGTTGATCTGTGTGTTTACACACAGATCCACGGTCCCGCTGTGTTACCGGGCAATCGCGGGTGCCCAGCGGACATCGCGGCCGCTGGGCACGCGCATCGGGTGCCCAGTGACACGGCGAGAGCGCGCGCGCGCACCCGGCGGCGCGCGCGCACTCCCTGCAGTGCAAAGAAGGGGCGGACATCATATGACGCCCTCCCGGAACGAGAGCTGCGCCGCCTGGCCGTCATTTGACAGCCGGCGGTCGCAAAGTGGTTAAAGAGGGCCAGATTTGATGAAGTGAACATACGTGAGGGCCGACCATTTTGCCTGACATTCTTTGAACTATTAAAATTAAATTCAAATAAAATATATAAAAAACCTAGCAGTGTGTACCAGGCTATTGGCTGTACTGCACGACTGTCAGAGTTGAGAAGGTGAGTAACCGGCCTCTCAGTGCATGTCCATAAGATCTCGTTAACCTGAAAAATGTGTCTAAAAGTTGTCACTTGGATTGAGTGTGTAGACACGTTAAAAAAAAACTTTTTAAACCAAAAAAGTTGGTTTGAATTATTAAACACTCCTGGCACTCCTTGTAGGCAGTTCCATGCTTGCCAGTATCCATATCTGAACCTGAAAATTTCAAGGCAATAAGTTCAAAAGTTCCAAGCAGCTCAATCCACACACACAGGGTGCTGCGGTACCACCAAGACACTTGCAAAGTCTACTGAACTCTGAAAGGTTTGATAAAACTAGGTGAAATGCTAGTTGATTAGGCGACTTATCTTATTATCCCCTGAGAAATCCCAGAGCGCCTCTCACTGCAAGGATGACCTCGGGCGTGTTCGCAAGTCGATGTGCCTGAGCCCGCACAGTGCCGCCGCCAATCACCGCCGCCAATCACAGGCACTGAGACACTGAGAGCTCTGCAGCTGTGGACCGGGAAATGGCTCAGTGCCTATTATTGGCGCTCCACGCTGTCAGCTTTGGAAGATGCCCCAGCAACACGCCCCAGCTCATCCTTACAGTGAGTAGCACTTAGGGATTTGTCAGAGGATAAGAGAATATATATTTATTTAAAAAAACTGAGCTCATCCTTACACTGTGCAGAGCTTGGGGGCCACAAAAGTTATAATAGCATATTGTAAGTGGGGGCTGTATAAAACCGGACCGCGGGCCACAACTGGCCCGTGAGCCGGACTTTGGACATGCCTGCCCTATGCCCTCCTTCTATAAGGGCCAGGAGGAGCAGGAATCTGGATGAGGCCACAGCTGCCTTCGTCAACCAGGCCACTACTGCCCTCAGGACAGACCCAGATGAGGCTGAGGGATTTGTTGTGCTGACTGACAATACATTGAGGCAGATGGATGGTGAGCAAAGGAGCAGGTGTGAGGAACTCATCCTGCAGCTCCTCAACAAGGGGCTGAGGGGCCAAATTAAAGAAAACACACACCTGTGTGATTTTGTGGCCCACATCCACCAACTCCACAGCCACCCTCCCCCCCCCCCCCACACAGCCACCCCACCCACCACAGCAGCAGGGCGGACAGTGGCAATACTAGCCACAATACCCCCAACAAGGCTGCTGGAACAGGGGATTTTGAGCCCTTCACCAATTACTAATTTCCTTTTTTTATTTAGTTTTGTAATAATGATTTTATTTCTTATATTTTCTATATTTTTGCATGCATAGAATGCACTTTTTGGTTAAGTTCTTTATATTTGGATGGCAGATAGCATCTCTAATAAAAAAAATTTGCTTTTTTTATTGCACAATAAAAAAAATTGTGTAGAAGAATACTTGACTATGTGTTTTACTTCTAATGACAGTTTGGGAATAGGCAGTTACATTTAAAAAAATACTATGTACAATTAACAAGGGACACCAACCAGTGGCGGTGCGTGCATAGAGGGCGCAGGAGCGCCGCCCCCCCTCTCCTGCACCGCTCTATCACCAATAGCTAGATTCATGCATTGCATGAATCTATCTATTGTCACCGCTGCCGCCCCCTATTAGTGGGGATGAGGCATAGTGGCAGTGTTAGATGGGCACAGTGGCAGTGTTAGATGGGCACAGTGGCAGCTTTACATGGGCACAGTGGCAGCGTTAGATGGGCACAGTGGCAGCATTTAATGGGCACAGTGGCAGCATTTGAGGCACAATGGCAGCACTTGGGGCACAGTGGCAGCTTTACATGGGCACAGTGGCAGCTTTACATGGGCACAGTGGCAGCTTTACATGGGCACAGTGGCAGCGTTAGATGGGCACAGTGACAGTGTTAGATGGGCACAGTAGCAGCATTTAATGGGCACAGTGGCAGCGTTTAAAGGGGACAGTGGCAGCATTTAATGGGCACAGTGGCAGCATTTAATGGGCACAGTGGCAGCGTTTGATGGGCACAGTGGCGGCGTTTGATGGGCACAGTGGCAGCGTTTGGGCACAGTGGCAGCGTTTGATGGGCACAGTGGCAGCGTTTAAAGGGGACAGTGGCAGCCTTTGATGGGCACAGTGGCAGCGTTTGATGGGCACAGTGGCAGCGTTTGTTGGGCACAGTGGCAGCGTTTGATGGGCACAGTGGCAGCATTTAATGGGCACAGTGGCAGCGTTTGATGGCACAGTGAGGCTGTTTGTTTTGCGCCCCCCCCCAAAAAATTTGAACACCAGCCGCCACTGACACCAACATAGTTTGATACTTTGACCTTAAAAACTACGGGATAATAATGTTGTGGTAACTTGCACAAAAAAAAAAAATAACAAGCATAATAATATTATTCTTGATATCACTAGGAAAAAAAAGTCTTTGAAAATACGTTTGGCAGAACTCCTTCAGTATTACCAGCAAAGCAGCTTCATTATTATCCCATTAAAGAAGAAGAGAATGTGCGCTGCATTTCGAGATTTCAGAATTTGCAGCGTCACGAATGTCAATTCTCCATTACAAACGATAGTTTACAAGACCGACCAATTCCGGCTCGTGCTTGCTTGCAAGCATGCATGTTTGTTCTTTGGACTTTTGTGTGACGAACTTGTGTACACACGAGACGAAAATCTGACAACAGACCCTTGTCCGCCGAAAATTTACTAGCCTACCATCCAACATTTGTTGGCGGAAAGTTGGGCAATAATTGTCTGATGGAGCGTACTAACGGTCAGGTTTTAGGCAAAAAGTCTGTCATCACACAATCACCGGACGAAAATCCGATCGTATGTACGAGGCTTTAGAATGCTGTTTGTTGTTTTAGAATGAAGCCAAGATTCAGCAATACCAATAAATCATAGTTCTCTTTGTGCACCAAAGCTTCCAACACCCTTATTTTGCTACAAACAAGTGGAATACAGGGGAGTACAGGCAGACCTTTCATATGGCCCATTCACAATATCTACACCTAATGTGGTGGCATTCTCAAAGGGAAATAGGCCTCAGTACTGGGAAGTTTCTGCTTTTACTGCATCTGGGACAGTAATGAAGTGGTGGTAGGAGACCTGAAGAAGTGGATGCAAACCCTGTGTGCCTGGGTTAGCAGCTTATACAACCCAAGGCAGGTTTTGATGCACCTATCCACCGCCAGGTTAGGCACATAAGCAAAAACAAGGCACATATTAGCCCCATTACAGCATCTCCAACTGCATCCTCGGAAGCACTAAGGAAAGTGGGTAAAATGTATAAAACAGATATACTACCCTTGTTTGTACCTGCTGGTCCAGGTGGTAAGCTGGTAAGCAATCTGCCACTGACAGCATGTTCTGGTGACAGGGACAGCCTTTAATGGCAATAAAAATGGCAGTTGGGGATACACCACTTAGAAACATCAGTTGGTGGTAGAGGGCAATGTTTGCCAACTGATAAAAGAGCAGTTGCAGCACTAAGTTTTTCCAGGTGACCAATTACCTCTAAATATGAGGTGGCCACGAGTGAGGGGATTTTTGTGCTGTAGGTGGTCTGGCCTAGTGATTTTCGCATCTGATATATGACCTTGCGTATGACTGTCCCACTGCATTATAACTGATACTGCCCCTCCAAACTGCTCCAATTCTGGGATCACAGGATGCAGGTTCTGTCCATCTCCCAAGACTGAGATTCTAGATCAATGTTAACAGCCTGTTTGCTCAGGGCATACATATCTATGTCTGAGTGTAACATGATATAATAAAATCAGGAGTGAATCTTCCTCCCAGCTGTACTGGGATATGGATCCCTGGCCTGTTCTTTGTGGCTGTTCTGCCACAATACAAGTGGGCCCCTGACTGCTGAGTACAACAGAAAGCAGTAAAGGAGTGCCCTATGGCACCCACTCCACCACTGCCCAAATCTTAATTGGAACAATGGGCCTGGGGCCGTGTGCTGCTTTCACACATACTGTAGGCCCACCTGCGTGAACAGAGGTTGCAGCTTCAGGTAGTCCAGATGCCAAAATTGATTTAAAGTGGTTGTAAAGGCAGAAGGATTTTTATCTTAATGCATTCTATGCATTAGGATAAAAAGCCTTCTGTATGCAGCAGCCCCCCCTAATGCTTACCCGAGGTCCATCTAGATCAGGGGTCTCAAGTTGGCAGCCCTCCGGCTGTTGCAAAACTACAAGTCCCATCAAACCTCTGCCTGTGTGAGTCATGTAATTGTCAGCCTTGCAATGCCTCATTGTAGTTTCGCAACAGCTGGAGGGCCGCCAGTTTATGACCCCTGATCTAGATCCAGCGATGTTGCACGAGAGACTCGACTGTCTAGGACTCCCCTCCTCATTGGTTGAGACAGCAGCACAGCGCCATGGGCTCCTACGGCAGTCAATTAAAGTCAGTGAGCCAGTAAGGGGGCGGACTGGGCAGCCATTCCATGTCTGAATGGACACACAGAGCTGCGGCTCGGCTCGGGTGCCCCCATAACAAGTTGCTTGCTGTGGGGGCACTCAACAGGAGGGAGGGGCCAGGAGCGCAGACGAGAGACCTGAGAAGAGGAGGATCTGGGTTGCTCTGTGCAAATCCACTGCACAGAGCAGGAAAGTATAACATGTTTGTTATTTTTAATGAAAACAAAACAAGACTTTAGTATCACTTTAAAGTGGAAGTAAACCCTCCTATCGTTTTCAGCCAAGGAAGCTGCCATCTTTGCCTCTGTTTAATCTTCAACTGCCACAGTGCTGCACATGTGATCCGTTATGACACCAGCCATTGGATGGTTTGACTGTTTGGTTGAGAGCACAGCCAATGTGCAGTTAGCATTCACGGCATGCCTTTTTTTTTTAGACTGTTAAATCGATGGGTTTACTTCCGCTTTAAGGGCTTTCTGCCTGTATTTAAAAAAACAAGAGTTTTCCCTTACAAGGGGTTTGTGTCAGCATGATCCACTACACAACATTCAGCTTCCTGGATAATTATGAGGCCATATGGGTCTGATTTGACCTGCAAGCTGTTCCAGCACAGCCTGCATGCAGTCACTCTCTCTCTCTAACTCACATCACCGTACTTATCCCAGAGAAAAATTAAATTATGCCCCAAGTGGGGAAGGAGTGTGTCCAGTGCTTATACCCCCTGCATACTGCTACTCAGATCTAATGCTACCACCATCCATAATGCTGCTCTAGACCCAGTGGGGCTGTTTGTCAGTATATAGATCTAGCACCCTGGTGTTTAGGCAGGGTTCCTAATAAATTTAGTTTGCCAGGTGGTAATTTTCCTGGCTAATTGATAGAAGATCAGTTGATTCCCCTCTAATTCTGAAATTGCTGTACCTTTTCTCTTCTGTCACTAGGTGGCACTGTGGCTGGTGACATTAGTTTGACAGGGGGCTTTCGCAAGGTCAGAGTATGAATGGATGGGGTGTCTTAGCCAAAAGGGGTTTCTTAAGTCCCTTGGCCTGCTGGGGGAGCCTATTCATTTGGGTGGAGTCAGGTGAATGGAGTTCTGTGCCACCTGGACGCCTGTCTGGCTGAACGTGTGTTATGTCACCCCGGGCTGCTAGGCTGGATACCTGAGGAATATCCTGGGGACACCTGACTTCTAGGCTGCCTGAGGCCTATCCAGGAGCAGGAGAAGCAGCGTAGGGTTAGGACTGCAGGATTGGAGTCCAACCAATTTGAGAAAGTTCAGCAGGGAACCAGTTGTGGTAGGAGGTAGAAAGGAAGCTGTCACCACTAACGGACCATCCATCTTACTACCGGAGACTACAGTGAGTAAGCTTGAGCAAGTACCAGAGCAGTCTTCTCACCAACCGGGGACAGTGAAGAAGTGGGAAAGCTTCAGCAAGTGCCAAGCCAGGGACCCAGCAGGATAGCAGGGGTGACGCTTGAGGAGTATACAGCAGGATAGCTGTGGAAGAGCTCAGGGGATCCAGTGATGACTGGGATCTGGAAATCTAGCGAGAGACTGGGAGCTCAGCGAGTGAAGATCTACAGTGAGATACTGTGAGATAAGAAACGGACTGTTCTGTGTTACCAAGAGTTACGTACAACTACCTTTTGCAAGATTAGTTGCCATAGTAGACAGCGGTCCTACCTATACAGAAGTGTTATCCAGCTGGAGGCTTTTCACTGTATAACTGTCTACCTATAGAAGACTCGGAGTCTGCCAATTAGCATTGCATCTACTCAAGGGTGTCCTGGCATTAACCCCCTCTCCCATAGTTCTGTTAAGAGACAATAAATATCTTGCTAGCATTCAAAAAGTGAATGGCGCCCAGCATTTCTTCTTGCACCACACCCACCATGCCCAGTAACCCACTTTACAAAGAAGGATGTCATCTCTCCCTGACTCTGGAGGTCACCATTAGGCCGCTAGGGGTTGGGGCCCTTGCTACATTTGGCACCCAACGTGGGGCAAAGATCTCATTCCTGCAGCAGTCGCCCCTAGCAACCGGCTACAGCTACATAAGGATTTCATATGGCTACGTGGGAAGGTGGGAAGTAACATCTTTACAGCGTATAGTTTGTGTTATTATGCATTCCACCTATGTGGGGAAGAACTTACATGTCTCATTGCTACTGGGAGAGTGTCAGCCTGGTCTTTTGTTACTTTACACCGGTGCTGCAGGGGTTAAAATGGACTCCATTAACGTTTTTGTGCACCGCGAAGAGAAGGAGGTGGCCTTGGATCGTCTGTGGACACTGCAGGGAATCGCTGCCTGAGGTAGTCACACCGGCCCAACCTCCGTGGACACTACAGGCAGATTGGGATAAGAGTGATGCCATCCTAGCTTGGGATGGCATTAAGAGTCCCCCTGCTATCACCCGGCTTGTGCGAGAAGCTGCTCCTCTCATCTCTGTGTCTGCTCCAGGACCCAGTGCTCCCATTATCCCTCTAGATTGTGGTCGGGCCCAACTGCATTCCTTGATGATGGAACTCCCTGGGGGAAAGACGTCAGAGTCGGGTAAGCCTGAAATGGGAGAGAGTGGTGTGCCTGTGGCCAGTAAGGGGGATAAGGTTGCTTTGCCAGTTGATGCCAGTACAAAGCCCAACCTGCTCCTGGCCGAAGAGTGCTCTACTATCTCTGATTCGGACATCTCATCCGATAAGATCTCTGAGCTGTTTTCAGATAATTTGTCATGGACTGGGAAGTGGACTGATAGTGAGGAGGAGCAGGCATGTGATTTGGAGGAAGAATAGATTCTTCCCATAAAAGCTACTAGCGTGAAGATTGAACTGTCTGCCAGTGCAGCGCCACGCCTGTGTAATACAAAATTATTTTGAGGAAAATCGTTGGGCATGTTGGGTTCCTAAAGTCCCACTCAAGTGACCAAGTTCGGTTGCAAACCCGATGTAGTTGATGGGCACCTGGTCCAACATGCCCCTGGTGCACAGGTCCTGCCGGGGTGTGAAGACCTGAGGCATTGTTAGGGGGTGGCTATTGGGGCTACAGGTCTTTGGCCAATAGCCCCGAGTCTCTTGTCCCGGGTCCAGAATGCAGGGTACAGGGGCGGACTGAGCCACGGTAGTGCTGGCTCCGGCCCCTGCCTCCACCTGACTCTACTTTTGGTCACTGGTTGCTATAGCCGCCTAGCGGCTAGGAACCCGTGATATCACTGCCCACTGTGCCCACACTGCCTAGCATTCAAAGTGGAGGATTTAAGTTCTATTTTAACCTCATCGGTCAACAGAACTTGTTTCCAAAATGCATCAGGCTTGTCTATATGTTCATTGGCACAGTTCAAACGCTGATTTTTGTGGTGAGGACGTAGAAGAGGTTTTCTTCTGATGACTCTTCCATGAAGACCATATTTGTACAAGTATCTCTTTATAGTGGAATAGTGTACCACAACTCCAGTGTCTGCGAGATCTTTCTGGAGGGATCGTGCAGTCAAACGTGGGTTTTGAATTGCTT
Source organism: Lithobates sylvaticus (assembly GCA_028564925.1). Lineage (NCBI taxonomy): Eukaryota > Metazoa > Chordata > Amphibia > Anura > Ranidae > Lithobates > Lithobates sylvaticus. Next base: position 250,459,984 of record CM053027.1, on the reverse strand, counting down.
TTCTCACAATCCTGCGAGCTGTTCTGTCTGATATTTTTCTTAGTCTTCCAGATCTTGCTTTAACTTCCACTGTTCCTGATGACTGCCATTTCTTAATTACATTCCGAACAGAGAATATTGACATCTGAAAACAATTTGCTATCTTCTTATAGCCTTCTCCAGCTTTGTGAGCGTCAACTATTTTCAGTTTCAGTTTTCTAGACAACTGCTTAGAAGAACCCATGGTGCTGATTGTTGGGGCAAGGTCAGATGAGTCTGGCCATTTAAAACCTTTGAGATTGACATCACCTGGTCTTCCCAAACAATGATTGAGAACAATTCATGACACTGGCAGGTCTCAGCTTTGCAAAGGGGGCAGTGCATGCTAAAAATTCTGCAGGGTACCCAAACTTTTGCAGACGCCATTTTTTTGTTTTCTGTAATCTTGAAAGTGTAAATGATGGAAATAAAATCTAACTTTTTTTGACATATTATAAGAATGTCTAATCTGTAATTTGATGCCATTTGGAGATTTTTCCATCTTTCCTTGGCTTCGTTATGCACATTAATACACATTTTTACCTGGGGTGCCCAAACTTTCGATCCCCACTGTAGGTCAGTGTATGTATGTCAGGTAGGTCAGTGTGGGTCAGTCAGTGTAGGTCAATGTATGTATGTCAGGTAGGTTAGTGTATGTATGTCAGGTAGGTCAGTGTGTGTCAGGTAGGTCAGTGTACGTATGTCAGGTAGGTCAGTGTGTGTCAGGTAGGTCAGTGTGTGTATGTCAGGTAGGTCAGTGTATGTATGTCAGGTAGGTCAGTGTATGTAGGTCAGTGTGTGTCAGGTAGGTCAGTGTATGTAGGTCAGGTAGGTCAGTGTGTGTATGTCAGGTAGGTGTGTGTATGTCAGGTAGGTCAGTGTATGTATGTCGGGTAGGTCAGTGTAGGTCAGTGTATGTCTGGTAGGTCAGTGTGTGTAGGTCAGTGTATGTATGTCAGGTAGGTCAGTGTATGTATGTCAGGTATGTCAGTGTGGGTCAGTCAGTGTAGGTCAGTGTGTGTCAGGTAGGTCAGTGTATGTATGTCAGGTAGGTAAGTGTATGTAGGTCAGTGTAGGTCAGTATGTGTAGGTCAGTGTATGTATGTCAGGTAGGTCAGTGTATGTCGGGTAGGTCAGTGTGTGTAGGTCAGTGTATGTATGTCAGGTAGGTCAATGTATGTATGTCAGGTAGGTCAGTCTATGTATGTCAGGTAGGTCAGTGTATGTCAGTGTAGGTCAGTGTATATATGTCAGGTATGTCAGTGTATGTATGTCAGGTATGTCAGTGTGGGTCAGTCAGTGTAGATCAGTGTATGTCTGGTAGGTCAGTGTATGTATGTCAGGTAGGTCAGTGTGTGTCAGTGTATGTAGGTCAGGTAGGTCAGTGTGTGTCAGGTAGGTCAGTGTATGTCGGGTAGGTAGGTAGGTAGGTCAGTGTGTGTATGTCAGGTAGGTAGGTCAGTTTAGTGGTCAGCATTGATGGTAGCAACCAGCAAGTGAGCTTACCCCCCGCCACACAACCACACTGCCCAGCCAAAAAACCCTGCTCCAAAAGACCCCCCCCCCCCCCATGCCGGGCTCGGACTTCGGGCTGAAGCCCCTGGTCTTTTTGCCACCTAGCAACGCCCCTGGTGGAGACCCTAAAACACTGCCTGGGCTATCCAAGTTACAGTGCATTATTATAAAGAAAGTGGCTGAAGATTATGGCTATTTGTACCCATATGTTCCAGTTCAGTTGGAGGAAGATATACAGGAGAAAAAGGCACAGTGGGTGAATGTGGCTGTTCGAAACTTTCCCCCTTAACCTTGATCTTAAAAAGCTATCTCCAAGGTATGCTGAAAGGTACTCTTCTGTTTTACAACCTTGGGACTATGGCCCGCATATTACCCCAGACTGTGTGATCATTCGAAGGCCTAACCAGAAGGACCTTCAGCACTACATCACTACTGCTGATACCAGTGGGAAACCTGTACAGCTGCCAGATCCCAGGTATTATTGGTAAATACTACTGCATTGTGTCAAATTGCTAAAATCATTAAGGATTACAAATATGTGCTTTGTGGAGTCAGGATGTTTAACATAAGCTACACCACCTTCAAAAGTTGCTGTGGGGACATTCCTGTTCAGCTGTGCCTGCTGGACTGTGTTCTATCCGCAATTGCAGGGAATGCCCCAAGTGAGTCATGTTGGCCTGTGTTCTGAAAACGCCAGTGTACCTCACTTTGAGAGGGATAAGTTGATTCACAGTTGAGAGACTTAGACGTGTGCTGTTCTTTGTCAACGAAGAAAATTTTTCTCAGTCCCCGACTGTGTTGTGGACAGACTGAGATTTCAAATGCAAGGGGACCCGAGGATGGACTTCTGCTGTTTAATTACAGCCATGCCTCCTGCCCCCTGAGTGACCCCTAATGCCACGTACACATGATCGTTAATTCCGCCAGCAAAAGTCCAATGAGAGCTTTTGGTCGAAAAATGCGACCATGTGTGGGGAGAGCACATGGCGTGGACACAGCAGGTGCGCCCCAAATATCCCCCCAACGAGGAGGAGGACGAGGAAAGTCCGGAGGCAGAAACGTTCCCCGATCCCGGAGCCTGAAATTCAAGGCCTCCAATAATGGTGGACATATAAAGAGGAGCGACTAATGATGGAAGTATGGCCTAACCTCAACCCCAATGTCCGCAAGGCCAAGATCATGTCTAAAGTTGGTGAGAAGGCTGTAGCCATCATTTGGGGTACAACGATCCAAGGAGCAACTGAGGAAACAGCTGGTCAGACCTGAAACTGAGGGAGGCCGATCAGTACAGAAAGATCAGCGAATTCTTCAAAAGAAGTATAGTTGTGTTTTGTGTTTGATTTCTTGCTTGCATACCTGCTCCATTGTGGTTTGATTTTTCACAAAAGTTGTACATTCCAAAATGGCCACTTTCAGGTTCGTCTGTGCATTCGATCGTACTCAGCCTCGATCTTTCTGCCATGCTCAAGGAGGAGGAGGAGAAGGAGAGATCATCGAACTTGGAGAACTTGTCACCACAACAGGTGAGTGTGGAGAACACAGCTACTGGTAAGCTAATCAATGTATGGCTGCCTCATTTCCAACACCCCATTTTTGTTTGTTTGTGGTTTTTAGGTGACGTGGATGTTGTGGAAGAAAAAATCGCACTTTACCCACAGAGAGTGCCCAAGTAACTCATCGGAGAGATAATGGTCTGCATATAAGATCTAGATTACATAAAGCAAAACATCAATGATGTTCAAACATAAAATTGAAGAACATCATTGATGTTTTAGGAAAAATATGAAAAACGCACCATGTAATTAACACACATTTGGCCAGCTTCTGAACACATTTGCAACCTTAAAAACTGTGTGAAAGTTGGAACATGCACACATTGTGTCACGAACTACGAAAGTGGTTGTGGTGAAGGGGTTGCACCCCCAAAAAACGTCCATTCATCCCATGATGGAAAATGGCACTTGTGACCCAAAAGCATGATTCCAAATGCGACCATGTGTATGCTCCATCAGACTTTTGCTGTTGGAATTGAGAGCAAGATTGAGAAAAGGTTGCGATCGGAAATTCCGATCGTCTGTAGCAATTCCAACGCGCAAAATTCCTATGCATGCTTGGAAACAATTCGACACATGCTCGGAAGCATTGAAATTCATTTTCTCCGCTCATCATAGTGTTGTACGTCACCGCGTTCTTGACGGTCGAAAGTTCTTCACAGATTACTCACCCCCCATCAATCCCCACACTTCTGATGGGCCATTGGCAATAACTAGGTTTTGGGGGGGGGGGTGGTGGACAGGTAACCCTCTGCACTTCATTGATTGGCAAATGGCTCAATAATGTGTGCTAGTTTGGCCAGACCCTCTGTACTTAACACTATTGGCAGCCCCCAGGAAAGATAAAATAACATTTCAACCCCCCCCCCCCCCCCCCAAAAAAAAAAAGGCAAGCACATTGTGACATTCTGAAATTACCAAGCAAGCTAATAGGAGGGAAAGAAGACAAAAAATTAGGAAATGGAATGTATGGAGGCGCCCCTTGCACTACATGCTTTGCTGAATTCATCCCTAAAGATGCCCACTATAAAGAGGTAGGTATATAGTGTGTATGGACCTTGGAAAGCCAGCAGATAAAGGATTGGTACCATCTGACAGAGCAGTTTGGGGGAGGGGGTTCCTAATGAGTTTGCCACCCCCCACCAAAAAAAAAAAACATCATAATGGGGCTCTACATGAAGTAAACCACACAGCAAACATTTGTGCATATTTTAGGGGTGTTTGGGGGCAAACAATACTATGCAGCAGACAAAAGACATTGCTTAAGTGACTAGGCCATAGGTGTCTATTGGGGCAGAAGAGCATGCTGGGGAGGTAAGTGAAGGGAAAAATGCATGAAGGAGAAAAGGGGCACAGCATATTAGAGCATATTGCAATCATGGTAATTAGGGAAGGAGGTCAAAAATACAAGACATTAGCAAACAGAGCATACATAGAAGGGAATAGTCAAGTAGAAATGTTACCTTAATATAGTCCTCCTGCAGGACTGAATGATGGCAGAACAGGTCTCTGGAATAATGATTCCCAGGGCCTGGGGAGAGATACCTGAAGAGAACTTCAAATCCTGAAGACTTCTCCCTGTCGCCAAGTACCTCAACGTGGCAACAAGCCTCTGCTCCGGAGTAATGGCTTGTCTCATGCAGGTATCCTGCCGACTGATAAAGGGGGTCAGCAAAGCCAAAAGACGGTGAAAATCGGGGTCCGTCATCCTGAGAAAGTTCCTGAAATCATCAGGATTATTCTCCCGGATCTCACGAAGCAAAGGCATGTGCGAGAACTGGTCACGCTGAAGCAACCAATTCTTGTCCACATACTCCTCGTCACTCTGTTCATGGACGGGTCTTGGCTCAAAGCTAAAAGCCCGACACCAATTCCGCGTACAGCACGAACTCGGCGACGAGTACGCACGGGAAACATCGCTCACAAGGTCACAAAAGGTCGGCTGGTCAGAACGGACAAACAGAAAGCACCGATAAACAGCAAGGCCTGAAAGAACGAACTGAATAGCAGAAACGAGCAGACAATAAGCAGTGCAAATCAAAGCGTCCTATATCAAGATATAGGCCGCAATGACCAACAAATGCGAACTGACTACACGCACTAATAAACAGATACGCACGACAAGCACAAACTGAAGAGCAGTAACGATCTGAGTCAGAAAACTGAGAAGCGCGAATCTTAAGTCACCAAACTTCGACTAACTCTCGATAAACACGGGATCAGCAGAAGGAGCCCAACGGGTACCTGACGTGGTGCTGAACTTGCCTTTTCTAGTCTCGTGGACGACGACTTACGTCACGACGTTCTTGCAGACCGGATATTCCGACAACGTAGTCCGACCGTGTGTACGCAACACCAACATCGGACAAATTCCGACCGACCTGGTCCGCGGATTGTCCGAGCGTGTGTACGTCACCGCGTTCTTGACGGTCGAAAGTTCAGCTCAGTTCAGTACAGCTGCATAGATGGGGTATAAGAGAGTCTCCTATATAACCTAAATGTCAAGCTCTTCCTGGGGATCTCATGCTATGGAAATGTCCCAAGCTTGTGCGATATTGGAAACGAGTTATCACCACTATTAATAAGATATATCAAGTTCAACTGACTATGGACCCACTGACGTGTCTATTGTGCAGGCTCAATGAGGAACAGTACCTCCCTCCTGTGTACATTGCCCTTACAAGACTTCTGTACCTGGCCAGAAAGCTCTCAGCACAGTCCCCAACTAGTGCACAGTGTATCCAAGCAGTTAACAATATCCTGGTGCGAGAAAAAAATACCTATTATCATTGGAAATCACCACAGAAGTTCACAAGTATTTGGCAGAATTGGCTGAGCACCCCAGAGGTAGCACCCCCACAGCTGATCCTGAATAGATTATTGCTGGGCTAGCTGACCACATTCATTCGGTCCCATTGTGAGTACTTTACGGGACAATTTACAATATGATTTTCTTTAAGAAACATCTGATGAGGACATGCTGGCATTGGACCCTTTTTTTTTAGCACAAATCCACTACAACTAATTTCCAGGTGATTTTATTTTATTTCTTTTCTCTCTCGTTTCCCCTGTTTCTGTTATTTCTATGGTTTAACTGTTTACTTCTCTGACAACATGTTGAACATGAGGTATGATACAATGCACACTCTATTTTGATGAATCTACTGGCTACGCAGTTATTGCAGATCATTCTATGACTTGCTGATTACATTTCCTGTTCATTACAGACAGTGTACCTATTCCTTTGTACCCTGTAATGCCTTGTGTTTCACTCAATAAACGTTTATTTTGTTGATAAAAAAAGAAAAAGATACTTCTGTCTCCCTATATTTCATTGTAGAGGCCAACTGCTTCTTGAACCCACTCACCTCTGTCATAAACTCCCCTCGCAAAGTAAACTCCCACTGAAGGAGAGCCGACTCAGTAGCCCCATTTTCAGCCCAAAAGTGACTGATAGAATGAGTACATTTGATCTTAATATATTGCTTCTGCAACAAGCTAGCTTCCATCTGCCAATGATGGATCCCCTGTTTAGGCCCCAAATTTAGGTCTATCATAATGGGAGAGTGGTCAGAGTGCGCTCTAGGAAAGTATGCAATTTCCCCGCACCAACCCCAGTCCCTCTCCCTCAGCAAGGATGGTGTCCATTCTCGATAGTGACTTATGCGTTTCAGAGTAGCAAGAATATTCATTTGCTTCCTGATGTTGAAAATGCCAAACATCCTGGAATCCATATGTAGACAACCATCCCGCCAGGGGAGCTGGGGTCCCAGGGGACACCCCCAGCCTATCCATAGCTGGGTCCGCCACTGCATTAAAATCACCCAAAATGAAGATCTTCCCTTCTGCTATCTCATACGTGGACTGTAGCATATCATCCAAAAGAGAGCGAGAAGCGAGGAGGAACATATACGTTCACAAATGTCAGATTACATATTCAGCACTCTACCAGAATTACATATCTGCCCTTAATATCACTTTTAGTCACCTGTATAGCTATGGGAATTGCTTTGGCAACCGATGTAGAAACAACCCTGGCATGGGAAGATAAACTGTCATTATAAGCTCCAGCAATGTGGGCCCGCTTGAGAGAGAGAGAGAGAACCCTGATCTGTTGCCCTGGCCTATCCAATCAAGACCAAAAAAATCATATATTGCAGCTTACCAATCATATTTGGTGGCAGCATCAGTTTTCTTTTCTTTGGCATTTCTCCCTCTTTTTTTTCACCTGGTGCTTTGGCCAGTAACACACCTTCTGTATTAGTGAGACAAAACTCTGGGTGAATGAGAACAGGAGGCACAGCAGACAGCAGCATTGTCAATCTGGGGGGGGGGGGGGTTTAGTGTTAAATGTATTAGCAGATTTAGATACAGAAAATTACAGATACAGAGGCAAACTCCAGCTCACACTTTATAATCAGTTATAGCACATCGTTTTTTATTTTTGGAATAAAGGTTTCGTGTGAATAAAGAAAAGCAAATGAAAGCTGATCAGTTTAATCACCCATGCCAGTGTTAAGTGGTTTGTCTTATCCATGTAACCTGATACATTCTGCTGGTGAATTTGTGCTTTTGAAAAACAACAGACTTGCTGTCTTGCTCGCCAGATCAAAATAGAAGAAAGACAAAGACTAAAAAAAGGAAGCTAATACAGCCATCATATCTAAGAATTGGTAAGCTCTTCTGGATGGTTTGATGCCCTGGGTCACCCGAGGGGTGGAAATTCTCAATGCCCTCCCTAGTAGTTCTGCTGTCCTTGTGGTGGGAGGGAGTATGGAACAGGGGAGTATTTTGGAGGTTTGGTTTTCCTATTTTACTTTGACACAGCGGTTGAGATGACAAACTGGGTTATTTTTTTGCTATAGTTTTTCACTGCTCAGACTTATTTCTACATTTTTTTTCTTCAAGTTTTCTTGGTCCTTTTCGGGACTTATGCTGCGTACACACGAGCGAAATTTCCGTCAGTAAAATCTTTTTATGTTTTTTTGTTATTGGTGTTGCACAGCCATCTACAGAGGAACTTGAAATCATTTTAATAAATAACACTTCTTTTGGTATTGTGATTAGGCTTGCCTTAATAAAGTAGGTTACCCCCAAAACATTAGTGGATCTTATTATCCTTCGCTGCTTGTAAAGCATTAGTGGATCTTATTATCCTTCGCTGCTTGTAAAGCCTAGTACTCACTATCACTGACAGCTCCAGTCAGAGCCGATGTACTAACGATCTGACGTTAGTACAGTGATCTCCCCCTCTGAACTGTTCTGACAGCGTGATGCCCCCCCCCCCCCCCCCCCACGTCAGAACACTCCTTTCAGCGCTCTCAGCCAACTGCTGTTTTTCCAACATGCACACTTGACAGAAGCCGGACGAAACACACGGCCTGAATGTCGTTCTAGGCTTAACTCTATTGTGTTCCAACAGGGAGCCAAGTGCAGAAAGTAAACCAAGGAGCCAAAGTAATTATAAAAGTCACATCCCCATTTGATCCATCAGGCTTTGCGGATGTCTGCCTGCGGTCAGAGTGTGTGTCGTGGCCTCGTTCCCGCTACCCCTCCAGCATCCCTCTCTGGTCTCACCTGCCACTCTGCCATTTTCCATTCTGGTCATACAGTGACCGATCTTCTTGGATCTGGGCCCAGCCTTTCCCCTCCCTGAAGTAGCCCGGCTTTGGTTATGGTCACCGCTCCTAGCTGTTGGAAAGTGTTTTCAGGCTTCCCATTTTTGGTCTGCAGCCCCCTCTGTCCACAGCCCTCACGGAAGCAGGACAGCCATTTCTCCACCACCTGTGGCTCCACTGCTGGCACTATCACAGTGAATTTGGACATTCTGATGATTTTTCCCATTTGTACTGTGTATTGGTTACATGTTTTATCAGCAATAAACTGTTTTAAATTTCACATGGATTTCTTGATTCCTTGCCACCTCCTGGATCTGCGCTTCCCAATTCAGTTGTTTTTAACTCTATTTTGTACTTAAACTCTCTAAGTGCATTTATGTTAAGTTTGTTTGCAGGCAAGTGTTGGCAGGCAAGTTGAAAAAAAGTGTTTTAGCTCAGTTCCCAGGCTTTTGGTCCTAGCCAGTCCACCTGTGCTATAAAAAGAGGGATGAGCTAAGGTCCAAGGGTGTCAGAGCGGGAACGAACACGCAGGTAATAGTGGATTTAAATGCTGCAGGAACCGGAATTGCAGAAGACATCCAAGCTATAGACTCTCACCTCAAGGAGGTATGCCTGGACCCCTACATTATTCTAGTTAGGGTCAGGGAAATTACTTTGTCCTTATTGAACTGTATGTTGCATCATGTTCAGTAAAGTTATATTATAAGCCTGGTCTGAAGTTACTCGTGCATCTTGGTTCTTGTGTATTCCAAAGAACCTGGATCTGTAAAGCACTACTACAACAGGTTACCCGAGCAACACAAGAAGAGGAGTGTAGTTGCTATGAGTAAGCAAGTGAAGGAACAAGCTACAAGCAACCAGTCGTTAAGTGTGGTACCTGGTAAAGGTGACAGGCCCTCAGGTAGCAAGAGGGTCGATGTTCTGGCTCCCTCCCTAGCGTTTGGTATCCATTAGTAACAGGATCCAAACTCGCATTACGGAGATTTATAGCTTGGCCATGAGGTATGGGAAGGGAAGTGTTAAAGTGAAGAGTATGCATGGGGAAAATGCTAGATGCTCGGCGGGACCCCATTCTGTTACTGGGAGTGAGGTAACAAAGGGTACTCTGGACTGGTGGAGTCGGTGCAAACTCGGCATACTGATTTTCAGAGGAACTTTGTATTATTACTGCACACAGTGAAAGCTCATCTCTAATGCCGCGTACACACGATTGGACTTTCCGGCAGACTAGGTCCGGCAGACCGGAATCTGTCGAACAATGTGTGGGCTCTAGCGGACTTTTTCCAAAAGTCAGACGGACCTAGAAATAAAACATGTTTCAAATCTTTCCGACAGACTCGAGTCCAGGCGAAAAACCCGTTCGTCTGTGTGCTAGTCCGACGGAGGAAAACCGACGCTAGGGCAGCTATTGGCTACTGGCTATGAACTTCCTTATTCTAGTCCGGTCGTACGTCATCACGTTCGAATCCGTCGGACTTTGGTGTGCTTGTGTGTGGCCAAGTCCGTTCGGAAAGTCCATCGGAACTCTGCCGAAAGTCCGTCGGGAAGACCGTCGGACCTAGTCCGTTGAAAAGTCTGATCGTGTGTTCGCAGCATTAGTCTAAGAACTGCCTCAATATTTGATTTTTCACATGACCGCAGTCTCCGTCTGGTTCGGGGAATTGATGGGCGGGCGCAGATGATCCCACCCACATGTTTGCTGCCATAACTTCTCTTTATGCTTACTTGCACAAATGTATGCATTTTTACTCATTTATAATATTTTGTGTAGCTGGACTTTTTACCTTCATAATCTCCGCTACTTTTTCCTTAAGTTACACTTATACACGGTCAGTCAGCCTGTAAGAGAGCCACGCGGGTGCGTAGGTGGTCATAGCTTGTCAAGCGGCATCCTCCAATCACAAGCTGTATGACGCCTGCTGGAGGTGGAGAGTGCGCAGATGCAATCCCGTTCGATGTGGAGACTGCGCAGATGCATCAGGTAGCAGAGCGGAGCGATTTGAGCCAAGATGTCACAGAATAAAAGTAAGAGTGTCTTATTTTGCCAAATTCAAACTCAGTGTGGTTAGCTATGCAAAAGAGCATGGGAATGGAGCTGCAGAAAGACAGTTTGGACCTCCCCCCTCTGAGAGTATGATCAGACAGTGGAGAAAACAGGAAGAACAACTCCTTAAGATGCCAAAAAAGAAGAAGGCCTTAAGGGGAAAACAAGCAAAATGGCCAAATTTGGAGCAGAGGCTTAAGAATTGGATTTTGGAGCAGCGCCATAGTGGCTTATGTGTGTCAACCAAACTTATTCAGTGTCAGGCAAGAATGTTTGCAGACGAAATGAACATTGTTGATTTTACAGGAAAGGCAAAATGGTGCTTCAATTTCATGAGGAGAAAAGGGTTGGCCGTGAGAACAAGAACAAACCTAGCTCAGAAAATGCCACCAGTTTATGAGGAAAAAATCCAACAGTTTCACTCCTATGTCATATAACTTCGCAAAAAGTATGATTTTGAACCAAGTCAGATTGCAAACATGGATGAGGTCCCTCTCAATTTTGATGTGCCTTCCAACAGAACTGTTGATGTGAAAGGAATCAAAACAGTGGAAATAAAAACAAGTGGCCATGAAAAGACACACTATACTGCTGTGCTTTCATGCTGTGCAGATGGTACTAAACTGCCGCCTATGCTTATTTTTAAGAGGAAAACCTATCCTAAAGAGACCATACCACCTGGCATTATTGTGCAAGTTGAAGACAAGGGATGGATGAATGAAGACATTATGGCCGTTTGGTTTGCAAAGGTTTGGTCCAGAAGACCTGGAGGGCTCTTAACCACTTCAGCCCGGACCAATTTTCAGCCAAAGGACCAGGCCCCTTTTTGCGAAATTCGGCACTGCGTCGCTTTAACTGACAATTGCGCGGTCGTGCGACGTGGCTCCCAAACAAAATTGGCGTCCTTTTTTTCCCACAAATAGAGCTTTATTTTGGTGGTATTTGATCGCCCCTGCGGTTTTTATTCTTTGCGCTATAAACAAAAATAGAGCGACAATTTTGAAAAAAAATGCAATATTTTTAACTTTTTGCTATAATAAATATCCCCAAAAAATATATATAAAAACTTTTTTTTTCCTCAGTTTAGGCTGACGTATTCTTCTACATATTTTTGGTAAAAAAATCGCAATTAGCGATTATTGATTGGTTTGCGTAAAAAAGTTACAAAATAGGGGATAGTTTTATAGCATTTTTATTAATATTTTTTTTTTTACTAGTAATGGCGGTGATCATCGATTTTTATTGTGTCTGCGACATTATGGCGGACACATTGGATATTTTTGACACATTTTTGGGACCATTGTCATTTATACAGCAATCAATGCTATTTAAATGCATTGATTCCTGTATAAATGACACTGGCAGTGAAAGAGTTAACCACTAGGGGGCGGGGAGGGGTTATGGTCTGTGACATGTGTGTTTTTTTTACATTAAGGGGCGGGGCTGACGTCTGACGTCATTGATCCCGATGGCTTTCCCGATGACAGGGAACAGCCAATCAATGACAGGCAGTGTAGGAAGCGTGGGGAGAGGTTTGTTTACACAGACCTCTCCCCGTTCTTCAGCTCTGTGACCCGATAGCGGGACACCAGCAGCGATCGGGTCCGCTGGTCCCGCGGCCGTGGTCACGGAGCTCCCGGCCGGGTCACGAGCGCGCGACCCACGGCTGGGCTCTTAAAGGACCACGTATATATACGTGGATTTGCCCAGCCGTGTCATTCTGCTGACGTATATCGGCGTGAGGCGGTCGGGAAGCTGATAAAGAAGCCAGCTCTGCTTGTCTTTGATCAATTCCAAGCACATTTAACAGAAAAGGGTTACATCAGATTTGCGAACACACCTAGCAGTTATTCCTGGTGGACTTACAGGTCAGCTACAGCCACTAGATGTGTCAATCAACAAGCCATTTAAAGTCCTGATGAGAGAAGAATGGAGTAGATGGATGCAAAAAGCAGGTGATAACTTGACACCGGCAGGAAGAGTGAAAAAACCAACCATTACTGAGGTCTGCAGCTGGGTCCTAAACTCATGGCATGGCGTCAAACAAGAGGTGATTGTGAAGTCCTTCAAGAAATGTGGAATCAGCAATGCAATGGACGGAACTGAGGATGATCTCACATTTATAGACAGCGACTCAGAAGACAGCAGTGATGCAACAGAAGTTGAAGAAATTCTGTCTGGAACTAGTGATGATGAAGAAGAGAACATTGATGCAACAGAGGTTGAATAAAGTGATATGATGCATAATACCTGGTATACTGGTATGTAAAGGTTAATTACTAAAATGTTTAAAATGTTGTTTTCTTTATTTTGGGTTGGAAAAGTGGGGGGCGTCTTATACATGGGGGCATCTTATATACGGAAAAATACGGTAATATACAGTTATGTGAATAGGTAAGTAAATCCTCATGGCAGTTGTTGATGTTTGAACAAATAACACATGCAGTTGACATATTCATTCTAAATGAAGAAAAAAGCACATTTGTCCAATGGAAAAGGTAGAGTACACGTCTACATTCCCTGAATCCTTGAAATTTAAATCATGTGTTCCAGATAAGGTGCCAATGATATAACCAATTTAGGGAGTATGCAGGTGGAACATGTCTTATTTAACCTTTTTGTTGCCTGGCCCTGATCTTTTAGGCCTCATGCACACTGAGCGTTAAAAATTCTACTGTCTGGCTCCTTTTTTTCTGCATCTAAATGCCCCTCCGTGTTAGCCTATGTGTTCATGCACATATAGGCATTTGGAAGCAGAAAAAAACCCCATTGCCAGCGTGTCCACCAGGAGAAGCAGCATTTTGGCAGAAAAAACTCTTGACTAATTTAAGCGTCCTAGGTGTGTCAATCGCTTGAGCATTAATTAATTTCATTGACCAGAATAAACTATTACATGCGCTTATATGCATCAAGCATTTTTTTTTCTGCCAAAACGCTGCTGCCAGGTGGAAAGGCATTTAGGATAGCTGTGCAGGAGGTCTTAATCTGAGGTGGCTAGACCATTTTTGCTATTTTTCACTTACTGATTTGACATAAACACAGTGGCGGCCCATCCTGAACCCGCCTACTAATGGCATGGCTGTGATTGGCCAGTGCAGCATGTGACCCAGCCTTTATCTAAGGTACATGCACACAGCACAGCGCGTCACTCTGCTTTAGACAGGTTCCTGGCTGCTGTTGAGAGAGAATTTCATGATAGGAGTCAGTCTGATAGGAGTCAGTCCACATTCCTGAAATATCTTCTAATTAGTAATAGTCAGCGAGCGATCTACATAGCTAGAGAGTGTCTTTTTTGAGGGAGAGAGAATTATCCAGATTTCTAAATCAATGCTACCCTGGCTGGGTTGCAGTGCACATTCTTTTTACAGTGCCATGAGGCCAGTGCCAGACAAAATATAACTTTTATCTGCAAGCTCAGTGCACCAGCACTGCATATGTTACTGAGAGATACACCCTGTACATACTGTGGGTGTTTTCTGCTATTGCAAAAACATTGCAAAAAAAATAAATTTTGCAGTGTTTTCTGCATGTGTGCAGGAGTGTGACATATACAATTGATCTATATTTCTTCTATTGGGCTATCCCAAAAAAAAAATTGGAGTGAAATTTTTTTTTTCCATAGCCTTTTCTGCAGTTTTGCAGTTTTTGAGATACACGCTTTACATACTGTGGGTGTATTCTGCTATTGCAAAAACATTGCAAAAAAGTACAATTTTGCAGTGTTTTCTGCATGTGTGCAGGAGTCTGACATATTCAATTGATCTATATTTCTTCTATTGTGCTATCCCAAAAAAAAAATTGGAGTAAAAATAAACCAGTGTTGGCTACCTCGTCCTCCTCCATCGCTGCTTCCACCTACACCGCCACATCCACCACCACCTCAACCTCCTACTCCATATGGACCTCGTCCTCCTAGGTCAAGATTATAATTTTTTATTTTTTTTATTTCCAAGTATTTTATTTTCCCACTATCTTATCCATTAAATTGAATAATTTTTTCCAGAAAGGGCGTATTCTGGGGCATTCCCACCATATGTGTGGCATTGTGCCGTTGAGTTTCTGAGGTTCTTAATGACTCCCTGTACCTCTTCTGCTGAGAAGGGGGCCTCCAGCATATTATTTTTATTTTTTTTATATTATTTTAAGTTATTTCCCTATCCACTTGCCATGCTCTTAACAACATTTTGTTGCAATTTGCAGCCCTCTAACCCTTTTCATTACTTTTTTACAGCCATTTTAGTCTTCAAAAGTTCGGGTCCCCATTGACTTCAATGGGGTTCAGAGTTCGGGGTCAAGTTCGGTCCCGAACCCGGACTTTTTTCCGAAGTTCGGCCGAACCCGCCAAACCCGAACATCCAGGTGTCCGCTCAACTCTAGTTAAGAGGTTACTTCTGGTTTTCCTGTTCCAGGGAAACCAAAAGTGACATCTGTAGCTCAGTGGAACGCACGGCTCGAGCGGAGCTGTAAGGTAAGTAATGAGAGAATCAGCACGCCACGCAGCATATGGTTTCAACTTCAAATGTAGAACTTTCCTTTGCAAATATCTCAATGCAATGTTAATGCACCACTATGAATAAATGATTATTTTGTCAGTGCTTGGTGACAAAATCTTGTTCTATAAGCTGTATATACAGCATATAAATCATGATCTGCTGCTTATCTGGACATTCTCCCTGGAAGACAGCAAATTTCTAACTGATTAGGTCAATGCACTTAGAACTTCTTCTGCTTTGACACTTACTTGTTCAAATTCAGAGATTCTTTTTTTTTTTTACTTTAATATCTGTAAGGTTGCTATAGGAGTGACTAGATTGGAGACATGCTTATACTGAAAGGAGAAACACCACAATATAATCCTCAGTGCTAGGCATACACTTCCGCCTTCTCTCATCTGTGGTTTCCTTAAAATAAATGTTGATGACTAAAAATGCCTAAACTATTATGGCCAATCAACAGTAGGATGGTAGACTGATTTAAATAGCATGGGCATTCCGCCCAGTTGTTAGAACAACAATTCTAGGTTGCAGCACCCAGTCTTCACAATCTACTCTTTTCTCCCAAACCTAAAACGATTTGGAATATTCATTATGTCTGTATTAACTGCTGATGGTTCAAAGATTCAAAAAGTTGTAAGATCATGTTGGCCTCTTATTTCTTGTGATCAACAACTTGGTTTTGCAAATTCTCAAGCCGCTTCTGTACACAGGCAATGTTTACTATGTTTGATGTACGCTTGAAACACGTCAAATGCAGGCCAGCAGATTCCCATTTACCTCAGTGGTACAGTGCAGATGACAGTTTTGCATTTTTCTAGACACAGGAGCTCCTATTTGAGAGGTGTTTGCAATGAAAGCAGCAGGTGAATTTCATGCCTTTGAGCAGTACTGCCTCTGCCTTCAAGTTCAAAAGACAGCATTTGGCAGCAACGCCCATGCCATGGGATTACTATACTTTATGAAAGTGGTTGTAAACTCTTACAGACCACTTTTACCTACAGGTAAGCCTAGATGAAGGCTTACCTGTAGGTGCAAGAAATATCTTCTAAACCTTCAAGGTTTAGGAGCTATTTGCAAAAGACAGGCACCGATGTCTACGGTGCATGTGCCATAGACAACGGCGCGCAGGCATACTGAGCGTGCTGTTTCTAATGGTGATCGTGCCGTTAGTGGCGGCTCCTGCACGCACGAGTGACGTCATCACGGCTCTGGCCAATCACAGCACCGGAGCCACAATACCCGCAAGGAAGATGGATGCTTCGTGGAAGAGGGGACATCGATGATATCACAGGCTCCTGTGTCAGGTAAGTGACACATAATGGGCTACTATGCGATGCATAGTAGCCCATTATGCTTTACCTTTGCAGGGAAACAAAGAGGAAGTAAAACCCATCAGGGTTTACTTCCTCTTTAATTTTATTACTACACTTTTTTTTTTAATGTACAGCCTGGTATATAAAGGTACAGAGCCCGGTGTATAATATGGAGCCTGGTATATGATGTACAGAGCCCGGTGTATAATGTAGAGCCTGGTATATGATGTACAGAGCCGGTGTATAATGTACGGACTGGTATATGATGTACAGAGCCTGGGGGATAATGTAGAGCTTGGTATACGATGTACAGAGCCCAGGGGATAATGTAGAGCCTGGTATATGATGTACAGAGCCTGGTGTATAATTTAGAGCCTGGTATATGATGTACAGACCCCGGCGTATAATGTAGAGCCTGGTATATGAAGTACAGAGCCCGGCGTATAATGTAGAGCCTGGCATATGATGTACAGAGCCCGGGGGATAATGTAGAGCCTGGTATATGATGTACAGAGCCCGGTGTATAATGTAGAGCCTGGTATATGATGTACAGAGCCCGGTGTATAATGTACAGCCTGGTATATGATGTACAGAGCCTGGGGGATAATGTAGAGCTTGTTATATGATGTACAGAGCCCAGGGGATAATGTAGAGCCTGGTATATGATGTACAGAGCCTGGTGTATAATGTAGAGCCTGGTATATGATGTACAGACCCCGGCGTATAATGTAGAGCCTGGTATATGATGTACAGAGCCCAGGGGATAATGTAGAGCCTGGTATATGATGTACAGTACCCGGGGATAATGTAGAGCCTGGTATATGATGTACAGAGCCCTGTGTATAATTGTACATCCTGGTATATGATGTACAGAGCCCGGTGTATAATGTACAGTCTGGTATATGATATACAGAGCCCGATGTATAATGTAGAGCCTGGTATATGATGTACAGAGCCCAGTGTATAATGTAGAGCCTGGTATATGGTGTGCAGAGCCTGGGGAATAATGTAGAGCCTGGTATATGATGTGCAGAGCCCGGTGTATAATGTAGAGCCTGGTGTATAATGTAGAGCCTGGTATATGATGTACAGAGCCCTGTGTAGTACATCATATGCCAGGCTATACATTGTACACTGGGCTCTACATTATACACAGGGCTCTGTACATCATATATCAGGCTGTACATTATACACAGGGCTCTGTACATCATATACCAGGCTCTACATTATACACAGGGCTATGTAAATCATATATAGATTTGTGGGATGAACATATCAGTCCAGCCTTTTGCATCTGAATTTTGCCCTTTTACATCAGAAGCCCCTTCCATCAGAATACCTCTTTCACATCAGAAGCTCCCCATGACATAAGAGTCCCTCCTTTCACACCAGACACCCCCTATCACATCAGGATCCCCCTTCCACATTAGAAGCCCCCCTCATTACATCTTTAGCAGTCACTACCCAAAGGTAGGCGATCTGTGAGTGTTTTTAGTGACAGGATACAGTTTCAGGCAAATTTAGCCAGGCCTGTGACTTCAGGCAGGCCTGGATGTTTTGATCTGGGGAATGGGAGTGTCAGTGTAGTGGGGGGTGTGACCACCTGTGCTCTGGTTCAAAGGATGTCTCCCCTGCTTTCAGTGGAATTGTTCTAGAAGAGGGGCAGGACTTGACACCTGAGTGGCAGGCAGCTCATGTGAGGAGCTCTGACCAATCATTAATTTGTATTGGCAGAGGGGAGGTCTCCCATATATGCTGGGTCACATGATTCCAGGGGAGTCTTGGGTGGATGGAGAAAGACAGCATGGAGTAGCTGGTGGTAGCCTGGGTGTCCCCCCCCCCCCTTGCTAGGAAGGGGAACGCGCCACGCGGAGAGGAGGGATGGAGGAGCCATCCGGAGGAAACAGGAATAAAGCGTAAGGAGAAGACTGGGTGATCGACTTTCTGTGACTGGAACACGGACTGTTGATCGTAAGGAAAAGTGAGTGGAAGCCCAGGGAAACAGTACTTCCAAAGACAGGGATGCTGGAATGTGAGTCATGGAAAATAGGCGGTGATGGCCTATACTACTATAACTAGAGGGAGAATCAATATGCAGCAAGGGAGCATCTTAAGAAATCCTCCTCCCATTCAAGTTAAAGTTTTATGGCAATAAGAATATGAAAATCCTAAAGATGGACTGTTGCAGTTTTATTGGGAGTGGTGTGTATGGCAGTAGTGGTGTTTGGCAGATGAACAACAATTAGCAGCTCCCAAGGGGGTAGTGCGCTTCACATCCAAGAGCCAACCCTCCCCCTGTTTGTCAGAAGCCCCCATCATATCAGAGTTGCTGCAAACCGGGTAAAATCTTGTAGTGGGTCAGATGTGGTTCTCATGCCATAGTTTGGAGACCCCTAGTCTATACTGCCTTTCAAGTGTGAAAGCTAAAGGGAAATACCCCAAAATAACAACTGATAGCTATTGTTTTTCTAAGATAAACTGAACATTTCTGGCTGTTTTTTTCAAATGGCAATATTGAATAAACATGCATCCAGAACAGCTAGAAAAATGTGGTGATCAGATTGAACCTACATAATGTACCCTGTACACATGTCCTCTGAAGTCTATTGCCACAGTATAAAAGCCAGCCAGGAACTTAGCACAGGGATGGTGGGACCCCTTATAATGGGCACAGCAGCCAGCAAGTGTACAGACCTGGGAACTCAGCACAGGCATGATGGGAACCCCTCATTATGGGCACAGCGGGTGTACAGACCCAGAAACTCAGCACAGGGATGGTGGGAACCCCTTATAATGGGCACAGCAGCCAGCAGATGTACAGACCCGGAAACTCAGCACAGGCATGGTGGGAACCCCTCATTATGGGCACAGTGAGGCTGCAATTGATGGGCACAGTGAGGCTGCATATTATGAAATAGACACTTGCATTTGGCAGCGCCATACCTATCTCTCTTTTAAACTTACCCAGATTTTCATTTGACTCATAGGTACTGTTCATCTTTTTTTCAAAATTAGTGAAAATTCGGTTCCACCTTTGAAACTATTTTCCTTCATAAGGCGTTCAGATGAAGAAAAAAAAGAGGATAAAAGAGCTTGGACAACATCAACCCAAATTGCAAATTCAGCAGAGGTCAAGTGATCATGGTCGAGTTTACATTCAAAGCTTTTCCACCACTTCTTATTGTAAATTGAGTAGGCTAGCTGGATGTCATGCCTATTATTGTTTTCCCTGCTAGTTCAAAGTCATGGTATCTACACGTTGTGGATATCAACTGGGGTTTGCGACCCAAAACTGAACTGAAAAGTGCAAGCAGCATGAAACTACCCAAAGCCAAATGACCATGACAACATTATGAGGCTTGAGTTTTTTGGGAAGCGTAGCATTGGTGAACAGCTAGATGCATGCTACAGAATTGGCATTAGAAGACACAATGAAGAGGTCACAAAAACTCGACACATCCTGTCTAGAATAATAGACTGTGTGAAATTTTGTGGTGCATTCGATCTGGCTTTGCGTGGCCATGACAAGAGTGAGAGATCAGATAATCCTGGGATATTCCTTGGCTTGGTCGATTTTGTTGCGTCTCTTGATGGAGTTTTGAAAGAGCACCTTCAGAATGCCACTGTTTTTAAGGGAACTTCGAAAACTGTGCAAAACGAGCTGTTGGACTGTATGTTGTCTGTTGTGAAGGAGCACATTATCCAAGAAGCACGGAGCAGCGATTTTATCTCAATCCAGGCCAACGAGACCTCTTATATTGCCACACAGTGCCAACTTGTGCTTGTACTGCGCTACTTTGATGTCAAAAGCAACGTACAGGAGAGGTTTTTTGAGTTTATTCCTCTGCATTCGACTACAGCAGATTCCCTCACTACAGCACTACAAGAGCGTCTTGCTGTATTCCTTCCAGGGGATCAGAAGCATAAACTCATCTCCCAAGCATATGATGGAGCCAGTGTGATAAGGGGTGCCACTGCAGGGGTTCAAAAGAAGATTTGAGATATGTACCAAAATGCCCATTACATCCACTGCTATGCACTGCTATGCACTGCTATCAGCTCAATCTGAGAATGCAACAGGCGACTTCTCAAATGCCTCAAGTGAGACTTTTTTTTGCTAACCTTGGAGGATTTGCCAGCTTTTTTGCAAGATCACCCAAGAGCACAGATGTTCTTGATAAAGTAGTTGCCCATAGACTACCGACATCAAGCAGTGTCAGATGGAACTTCCGCAGTCGTGCTGTCAATACAGTGTTTGAGCACAGAGAGGACCTCTTCTGCTGTTTTGAAACTATGCCAGACTCAGGTGACTTTGACCTTATTACCATGAGAGAGGCAGCAGGCTTTGTTGTGCTGCTGGAGGATCAGGATTTAAAATATTTTTTAGCACTTTTCCACAACATCATGCCGCATGTGGACCTCCTCTATGCCAAACTCCAGAAGAAGGACATAGATTCAGTCCACATTAAGGGGAGCATCCAGCAGTTCCAGCAGGACATACAGAAGATCAGGTAGCAGCTGTGTTCCTCCTTTTCTATGTGTTGTTGTTATTATTATTATTTTTATTATTATTGCTCATACATTTTGCAGAGATTCTATCCCATCCCCGGTTGACCAAAGCAGTGAAGATGGTTCTCAGAGGAGGCGGTGCTTGCTGAATCCAGAACATAAACTCATTACAACCGAGGTGAGTTTTTATTTGTTGCAATATTTGTCTTTTTGATAGCTCCCTCTTATAGATATGAAGATTGGAAAGAAAAATATTTTTCTTACAATATTCATATAAAAATGATGTGATCTAAAAGGATTTGTTATTCCCTCTAGTGGATAACATTAGTATTACAGCCTTCATCTGTGTTAGCTGCCTGAGCATCAGAAATGCATGAAACTTGACGTATTTACTAAGAATGTCTTGTCCATGAGTATGCAGTTGAAGTTATGGATTCAAAACCACTGAAACTGATCTCCCTTTATAACTTAAAACTGAACATTTTAAAATGACTAGTTTTAAGTTATGAAGTTTTTGAATCCATAATTTCCATGAATCCATCATTTCTCAGAACTCCATACACATGGACAAGACATTTTTAGTAAATACGTCAAGTTTCATGCATTTCTGATGGTCAGGGAGCTAACAGAGATGACATTGACATTTTGTCATCACTACATAATTTTTGTTTTAATCCTTCACTCTATAGGTCTGTAAAACCATGCTCTTACACACCATGCAACATTTCTCCTTCACAAACCACATTGGTAGTGCCACCTTGCTTCAAGCAGACAGGTTTGAACAGTACGCAATCGAGGTTCCGGAGGATGCACTGAGTGAGACTTTGAAGGAATATCCACTGCTCAATAAGAGTAGGTTAAAGACAGAGCTTAGGCTTGATTCACACTAATTCGTTTTTTGATGCATTTTGCATATGCAGGGACATTTTTTAACATGGGTTCCTATGGAACATGTTCACATCAATTCAATTTTGTGCCTCTGCATTTTTGGAAAGGATCGGGGACTTTTTTTCATGCAAAATGCAGCGTTTTGCATGTAATAGAAGTCAATGGACCTGCATCCAAAACGCAAGTACCGCATTTTTACCATGTTTTTACCACGATTTTGCCGTGATTTGCGTTTTGAGTTTCTTTTTTTACACTGTATATAGCTGGTTGCTAAGCAACCACAGTGTAAAAAAAATCAAGAAAAAACGCGAAACGTGGCAAAATCGCGGTAAAAACGCGTGTCCAAAAACGCGGCAAGCACTGCAACATGCATAGATGTGAATCGAGCCTTAGTCTCTAAAAGAAAAAAGAAAGAGACACAGCTCTTTTCAGAATAATGGGATTTTAGATTGAGATAATATGTCTGTTAATAAGGTAAGCACTAAAGACAACAGTTCAATAAAAAAGTATACATTTATTGATGGTATCGACAATAAAAGCACAGCCATAATTCATATTTAGGACCGTGAATGGATGCTTGAAATATGAAAATCAAATGCGTAGATATGCAGGATTAGCCAACATGTTTCACAAGATGCTTCATCAGGGCTCTGCATTTAACAATGATTTCATCTACATTGCATAAGACATAAACATGTCATTAATACCATATCAAACATACATTTATAAATTCATTAATAAAAATAACAAACCATTTATTACATGTTATATAGTAACAACATCAATTGTGTGCTCACCTGGTCTTCTAAAAAATTGGACGCTCTAGTGCCCCCCCCCCCCCCTCCAACAATAAGTCCACCCATCATGGAGTACACAAGCTGGGGGTAATTCCCGATGGATAGCCAGTGGGGAGATTGGATCGTGTTGTTGCCGACTTTTAAGCATGAATAATCTAAAGAGTTAAATTACAAAGGTAATACTAATAATGATATAAAAATATAGTCCATATAATTAGACTAAAATAAAGTTAGAGAAATGACGCCAAATTAAATATAGCGCGTTATTAGTAGTATTAGTCAATATAGGAAAACCTACTAATAGGGATTTTGTATTTATTTTAGACTGTATATATTATTTATTTATGAATAAAACTTCAAGGCAGGAGATAACTAAGAGGAAGGAGTAAAATAACATAAAAGAAAAGGTCCCCCCAAGAGGAATTGGTGGGGTTTTTAGGCAGCGTTTAGAAAATAAGTTCTCTGAAAGATATTGTTATATTCAAAATATGAATCTTTATTAGATTAAAGATATCGCATGTGACATATAGATGAAGATAAAAATAGGAGACATGGGTCCCAAATGGATAAAACAATACAGAAATTTAAAACAGATTTACACTGACAGACAAAAAGCTTTTACAACAATATGGTTTACATAACCAAATTTTGGGGGTAAAAGTGAACCTGACGCGTTTCGACCCATTTTAGTGAGGGTCTTCCTCAAAGGTGGTTTTGTCTGTTTGAAAAGAGAAAGGATAAGAACAATATATTGTAGCAATATTTCATTTGCATATATTTGTCTCCAATTGACCTTTCACATCACATAGCATAATATCACATTGTACTGTGAAATATTTACCTAGTGTGTAAATTTCTATAGATTACTCCTTCTATGTGATGGGGTTCCCTCTAGGTCGGTGTGCTCCAAATCCTAGACAGCGTCCCGCTATAGCGCCCCCCAGCGGAGTAAAATAACATGGGAGAGTAGAATATACATATACAAACCAATGTAAAGGTTAAAGTTCTTATGTATTTTATCCGATGGTTAGTATGGCAAAGATGGGGTACATAACCACACATATAACCAATCATATCTGCTAAACTATGTCCTCCTATCCTGCAGATAATGAATAGGCCTGAATGCTACAAATAGCGACTCTTACCCGATGGGCTGAAGTTACAAATTTGTGATAAATCCCTTCATGGCAAAACGGCAGCAGCAATGTGCAGTATACTGCACCTCGGACATCAAGATGCGTGTGTCGGCATTGTGCCGAGACTGCCATCTTATAAGTCCACAGTCCCAGCTGATGGTGATGATGCGTCTGCACCATCACACGCAATAAAGCGTGAACGGGAAGTGAGGAGGGACAGAAGCCTCCCTCCTCATCACCAGGGACGCACAAATGTCTCCACTAATGGCCAAAGCTCCAGGATATTCAATGAGTGGGAGGTAGAAGGGGGCGCAATGCTCGTCCATTAGTAAAGACCAATTGGATTCAAATAGAAAAAATAAATAAAACGATGTCTGATAAAAAAACATTCTTTTACCTATGATAGGCACTAGTGATGGACGAACTTCCGACGGGACGTTTCGTGACTTTAATGGCAGGCGAACCTTAAAAACCTCCAGGTCATATTTTAAGCCACAAAATACTTACTAGCTTTGCACACATAGTTCCACAACATGGACACTGACATACCACAAGTATTAAGTGAATCTGGGATCGACAACGACAAGCATTCTTTTTTTATCTGTGAAATTTTGCCAATTCAAGGCCATGGAGGAGAGGCAAGGTCAGGCCAGGCTATGAAGGGGGTGCAGGAGATGATTGATCAGTGCCACAGTCAGGGCAGCACAGTCCTGTGCCAGTGTCCCAGTGTGCCAACCTGTGCTTGAGCCCCTGACCCCTCCCTCCCTCTGCCCGGCCCTTACCCCCACCTATGCAGGGCTCCACTGCGGTGGTCCGGAGGTGCCAGTCCAGTGCTGATCCATTCCTCAGCCATGGTGCTGGCACAGCCTGCTGATTGGCTTCTCCGCTGATATCTCCCTCACTGACACCAGCACTGCGATAGAGAGCACTGACACCAGCACCGAGATAGAGAGCACTGACACCAGCACCGAGAACTGACACCAGCACCGAGATAGAGAGCACTGACACCAGCACTGACACCAGCAACTTCCTGCGGGACCCAAAAATATGACACCGCTCAACCTCTTCAAACAGGAGGGTACGGGCATATAGTACACACCGTGCTTTTGTTAGCCAAAGGTAGAAAAAAGGTCCGTGTGCTAGATTATATAAATCGTTTATAGAGTTATGCATATAAATGGTCTACTGGTTACATGTGTTGAATTCCTACGAGATCCATGCCTCATTCATTTTTATAAATGTAAGGTAGTCAACACTGTCGTGAGCTAGGCGGGTGCACTTATCGGTCACGATCCTCCTGCTGCGCTGAACGTCCTTTAGGACAGGACACTGGACGAGGGGCAAGCCAACAGTTCCATTGCAAATTGTGCAAGTTCTGGCCAGAGGTCAAGCCTGCCCACCCAGTAGTCCAGGGGTTCATCACTTCTCAGAGCGTCCACATCGGCCGTTAACCCAATGTAGTCAGACACCTGTAGGTCTAGGCGTTCCCTGATGCTGAATCCGGATGCCACCTGTCGATGGGTCGGTTGAAAGAATGATCTCATATCAGAAGTGACCAACACATCTTCAAACCGCCCTCTTCTTGCAGGTACTGTTGGATTGGTAAACGCAACTCTTTCTCTGGGAGTGGGAATTCCTCTGCCAGCGCACGCCAAAGCAAAATGCAGCATTTCTCTAAGCAAGGCCTGTAAGTAAAAGTGAAAGTGACCTTCGCGCTGTACTAATGGATTGTGGGGATCAGTACCCCACACGTGTAAATAAAAGAATAATAATAATAAATAAGTGCAAGTGCACAATGTGTCTCTTAAAAAAACACAAAAATGTAAATCCAACAGGTGAAATACCATCCAATATACGATATATGTGTTATCCAGTGCAAATAAAAAATCTTACTTGGAATTAAACTAGCAGCCAAAACTAATAGTGTTCACAATGACACAAAAACAAGATAATAAAGTAAAGTGATTTAGCGCATAAGTTAAACACACACACCTAAAAAGTGTAACACCACTAGTGATCACATAAATAAATAAATTAACGGATACATTTATACGAATGAATAAATAGCACTAGTGCAGGTAATGGTAAAGGTGGTCTCTAATATGGGAGCAAATAATGCAATAAATAAGATCCAATAAAGCGAATGGTAGAGCAGCAAAAGTATATATATTAGCCAAGGAAGAAAGTCTATAACATGTGTCCACGAATGCTTAAAAGGCTGAGTGTTTTTCTTTCTGTGTCACTGGTGCGATTCAACAACTGACAGAAAACTGGCAATGTGCAATCCACAAACGTGCTCTCAAAGCTCTCACCTCACATATTCTTTGGTTCAGCGTGTTACATCAGGTTACATAAATCTCTCTCCACCATCAGGACGTGTATCCTCCTTTAAAGCACTTGATCCCAGTATAAAGTGACAGGCTGCGTGCAGTGAAATCCCTCACTAGGGCATATATCTTCTTTATATCTCTATTACTCCATGCGGTGTTTGACCAGCTCGCATCTAAACTGGGTATGTTACCGACTCACCGGACACATACACCATAGACATAAAAAGAAGAAAGGATGCCTCCAATGGTGAAGTAAATATAAACAGGGGACTTTATTAAAAAACAAAACTACAAAATGGACCCTTACAATGTAAAAAATTTAATTGAGCAGAAAGCAAAAATGGCGATCAAACGCCAATCTCACATCACTTCCGGTTCACGGGAAGCAGTCAACCCGTGAACCGGAAGTGATGTGAGATTTGCCCTGTTTCAACGCGTTAAACACATTGGCACCGTTGTCGCACACCACTTTACCAACTGTCAAATTGAGCGGTGTTAGCCACTAATCTGCCTGTGAACGCAAAGCTGAAAGGGATGCAGGGCCAGTGTGGCTCTGGCTTCCAGGCACAACAGACAAAGCACAGCATGGCAACGTCTCACCTGGCATGTCGAATAGGTTCTGGGGATCTTGGGCGGTGCAGCGGAAGAGACGCTAGCAGCGCAAAAGGAGGAGTTAGCCGAGGAGGAGAGGGAGGATGGAGTAGGAGGAGGAGAAGAAGAGGCAGGCCTGCATGCAATCTGTGGCAGTAAAACCAAATCTACACGGGTGCCACGGGTTACATGCTTGACGGCCGTCAGAAGGTTCACCCAGTGGGCAGTAAAAGTTATATACCTTCCCTGCCCGTGTTTGCTAGACCACGTGTCTGTGGTCAGATGTATCTTGGTACCGGCACTGTGCCAGAGATACATTCACTTTCCGCTGAACATGGCCATATAGCTCTGGGATGCCCTTCTGTGAGAAATACTTCCTTCCTGGAACCTTCCATTGTGGTGTTCCAATGGCCACAAATTTTCGGAAGGCCTCCGAGTCCACCAGTTTATATGGCAGCAGTTGGCGGGCTATCAGTTCTGACAAGCCAGCGGTCAACCGTTGGGCAAGAGGGTTATCCGGCGTCATAATTTTTTTTACGCTCGAACATTTGGCCCACGGAAGCCTGCCTTTTTCCAGAAAAACGTGAGGACGGCATGATGGAAGGTGGAGTGAAGGACAATTCTGAGGAGAGAGGAGAAGTAGAAGAGGCTGGACAGTGAGAGCCTGGAGTGTGGCTTTGTGGGTTCTGACGGCGTTGCTCCCACTGGGCTCGGTGATGGCAGCTCATGTGCCTTCTTAAGGCGGTTGTCCCTAGGTGAGTGTTGGGCTTACCGCGACTTATGCATTGCATGCAAAGGCTGCATATGGCAACACTATTGTCAGCAGCGGACACGTTAAAAAAAGCCCACACTGCGGAGCCATGTGCCGGCATCCTGGGAGCGCCAGATGTGACCGTACATGGTTGATGCCTCACTCCTGATACATTAGCAGTCTAGTTTGTCCCTCCTGTGCAATGTAAGTTTCGCCTGCTTCTCCTCCCTATCTGCTGGTCCATCTCTCCCTCTGAACTCCCCTCCTCTTCCTCTCTTGTGGGCACCCACATGACGTCCCTAGACACGTCATCATCTATGTCACCTTCCCCACCGCTATAATTAGAGATCTCGGAGTAGGCAGCAACAGCGGGAACCAACCTCTTGGGCTGATCTGGGTACTGTTGTCAGACTGCTGAGTGGCGGTTGTTGCTACCTCCTCTTCCTGATCCAATGCCAAGAATGGCTGCGCATCGGAAATGTCTTGTGAGGATGGATCGGAAAATAATTCCTGTGACTCAAGCGGAGGGTATATGGTGGTGGTGGTGTTGGTGGTAGTGTCTTTAGGGGTGCACACAGCAGAGAGTGAAGAGGGTGCAGATCGAGAGGATGAGGAGGGTGCAGAAGGGTAAGACTGAGTGAGCCACTCAACCAAGTCTGGTGCGTCCTTTGACGTAATCAAACGCACCTTCTGCAGCTTCCCACTTTGGCTCAAGCCTGTTCCTCCTGCCCTACCCCTACCACCCCTGCGGAAGGGCCTGCCTCTTCCTCTGCCTGTCATTTTTTAGATGACCCTGTGACAAAAGTCTCTAGAGAAGTGCAGTATATGTGGAAGAAGGTATATAACACCCAGATTCAATCTGTTGTTTAGGGGGGCCACTTGTCTATCACACCAGTTCTAATACTTTTTCTAATTGCGTTTGTCACTCTTTGTAGTATCGCTGCAGAACCGCTCAGCAGTCAAAATGCTGCACAGTAGTAATGCACTATACTATGCTTTCTATATTTGAAAGTATTTTATTATATAAAGTATATTATCAGTGTATTTCACCGCTATATACTGTACACCTATACCAGTCCTTAAAAGGACTTTTGTGGACCTAATAGTAGCTAGCTAGTGTATTACAGACTATCCCTGCTCCAAACGCCAACCTTTCCCTACACTGAGAAATGACAGCTGCACAATCGTTGAGCACTGCACTATAATATGCTTTCTATGTTTGAAAGAAAGTATATTATCAGTGTATTTCACCTCTATATACTGTACACCTATACCAGTCCTTAAAAGGACTTTTGGACTTTTGTGGACCTAATAGTAATAGATAGTGATTACACACTGACTGCCCCTGCTCCACACAGCGTCCTTTCCCTACACTGACAAAAGACAGAATGTAAAATGGCCGCCAGATCAGGTCTATTTATAAGGTAGGGGGTATGTCCATGTGCTAAAATGTCTCAATTGGCTGTCCTGTACCCCATGATGGATGTGTCATGGGTCAAAGTTCTTCACAATGTAAACGAATATGGCGTCCGCGAACAGCGCCATAAGTCCGCCGGTTTGGCGAATCGAGAACAAGCAAAGTTCGCCGCGAACTGACCGCCGGGCGAACCGCAAGGCCATCTCTAATAGGCACAGAAAGAATATCGATAATAGTACATTTGTTTCCAGTGTATAACAACTAGTAATGATCATGACAGTATTAGGTCGATTACCTTAGGCCTGATTCACACCTATGCATTTTTTGCATTTTGCAGATTTGCACTACAGAACGTGTTCCATAGGAAACCATGTTAAATGGACTGTAGTCCAAATCTGCAAAATGCAAAAAGCACTAAAACTGCATAGGTGTGAATCCAGCCTTACATACGGACATAGCTGACCACAGAGATATACACCTATTAGTGATGCTGGATATAAAACTAAACAGGACCAAAAGAACAATAAAAACAACAGGAGCAATAATAAACAAAAAAAAACAATGATAGTAGCCAGCATCCTTTTTTTTGTATATTGTTTATTATTGCTCCTGTTGTTTTTATTGTTCTTTTGGCCCTGCTTAGTTTTATATCCAGCATCACTAATAGGTGTATATTTCTGTGGTCAGCTATGTCTGTATGTAAGGTAATCAACCTAATACTGTCATGATCATTACTAGTTGTTATACACTGGAAACAAATGTACTATTTTCGATATTCTTTCTGTGCCTATCTATCAAAGGTAAAAGAATGTTTTTTTTATCAGAGATCGCTTTCTTTATTTTTTCTATTTGAATACAATTGGTCTTTACTAATGGACGAGCAGGGGTCAGGGGTCAGCTCAGACCCTTCACTTCCGGTGGGATTGCGGACTTATAAGATGGCAGTCTCGGCACAATGCCGACACACGCATCTTGATGTCCGAGGTGCAGTATACTGCACATTGCTGTTGCCGTTTTGCCATGAAGGGATTTATCACAAATTTGTAACTTCAGCCCATCAGGTAAGAGTCGCTATTTGTAGCATTCAGGCCTATTCATTATCTGCAGGATAGGAGGACATAGTTTAGCAGATATGATTGGTTATATGTGTGGTTATGTACCTCATCTTTGCCATACTAACCATCGGATAAAATACATAATAACTTTACCCTTTACATTGGTTTGTATATGTATATTCTACTCTCCCATGTTATTTTACTACTTCCTCTTAGTTATCTCCTGCCTTGAAGTTTTATTCATAAATAAATAATATATACAGTCTAAAATAAATACAAAATCCCTATCAGTAGGTTTTTTTTTCCCCCTAATGGTTTTCCTATATTGACTAATACTACTAATAACACGCCATATTTAATATGTGTATTGTGTATTCCATGATGGGCGGACTTATTGTTGGGGGGGCACTAGAGCGTCCAATTTTTTAGAAGACCAGGTGAGCACACAATTGATGTTGTTACTATATAATATAACATGTAATAAATGGTTTGTTATTTGTATTAATGAATTTATAAATGTATGTTTGATATGGTATTAATGACATGTTTATGTCTTATGCAATGTAGATTAAATCATAGTTAAATGCAGAGCCCTGATGAAGCATCTTGCGAAACATGTTGGCTAATCCTGCATATCTACGCATCTGATTTTCATATTTCAAGCATCCATTCACAGTCCTAAATATGAATTATGGCTGTGCTTTTATTCTCGATACTATCAATTAATTTATACTTTTTATTGAACTGTTGTCTTTAGTGCTTACCTTATTAACAGACATATTATCTCAATCTAAAATCCCATTATTCTCGAAAGAGCTGTCTCTCTTTCTTTTTTCTTTTAAATAATTACCAGGGATTGTGAGACTTTGTCTGTTGCTGGAAACTGTCCAAATTATTATATTCATACAGAGCTTAGTCTCATCTATCGCACAGAAGAGTTCAGAAAGTGTAATGGTGCTGTGGACCTATTCCACCTGTTTCTGGAGAACATTCTTGCTCATGTATTTAGAGAGACTGTCACTCTGCTAAAGATCCTCATCACCACACCCATGACCACAGCAGAAGCTCAGAGGTGCTTGTCAACCTTAAAAAGAATTAAGACTTTTCTGAGAAATAGCATGACCCAGGAGAGGCTGAATGCATTGGTCATGCTGTCAATGGAAAATAGATTGGTGACAGAGATTACTAACGTCAACCAAAAGGTCATTGAGAAATTTGCAAGCCAGAAAGAAAGGAGAGCAAAATTTATTTTCAAATAGCTCTACTGGCGCTAATGTGAATATGGCGTGCATTTGTATTCAGTCACCTTAAGGCCCCATGCACACGAGACGCAGATGCAAACTCTGCTGAACGCATGTTTTAAAAAGCAGAAACCTGCGTTTAAAAACGCGCGTTTTGCTGTGTTTTCATGTCGCGTTTAGACGCGTTTAGACGCGTTTAGACGCGTTTGCGTCTATAAGCATTTGTAAAGATAGCATCATATAGACCCTCCCCAAGCTCAGAAAACATGTATTATTAACTATTTCTGCCATTTTGTGAGCAGCAGAGAGAGCAGTTGTACACTTGCATTTGCCTCTCTTTCTGTGTTTTTTTTTGGAAATGTATCCTATATTAAATATATGTCAGGAAATGCTCCTGATGTCGCTCTTGATGAAGCAGCAACGTCGTCGCAAATTTGCATGAGAGGTCCAGAATCAGAGCTTGGCGATATTGGACCCATCCATTGATGGCACAGCGAATGTCCGTTAGATATTTCACAAACATGTATGCAATTCACAAACATGTATGCATTAGTGAGTATATATGCTCTATGAACTATCTAAACTAATTACGACATTTTAAACAATTTTTTCTAGCATTTTTTATGGTTTACCATCATATTTCTCAGTTTTCTGGTCAAAAAAATTGGGTTCCTTTTAAAAAAAAACACACATAAAATCAAACCTCTAATTACGTGCCACTCAGACCATGTAACGTATGTGCTTGAATGCCCATGCCCAATGCAATACGTTAGTCGCACTACCAGACAACTTAAAATTAGAATAAATGAGCATTTAGCAAATATAAAGAAAAAATTCCCCAACCATAGTGTATCGAGACATTTCGAGAAATACCACAATAGTGACCCCAGACAATGTAGATTCTATGGGATTGATAAGATCTCAAAACATTGGAGGGGAACAGATATGAAAAAAGCGATTTCCCAAAACGAAACCAAGTGGCTATATAAACTAAATACGATGCAGCCACTTGGTATGAACATCGAATTAGATCTGAATTGTTTCTTGACAAATGAGTAAGTATATATACGAATAATGAATCTCGGTGAGTAGGGATGGGCCCGGTGCTCGATGCGAACCCATCGAGCACCGGGTGTTCTCTCGCTCGGCGAGCCCAGAACTATTTTGGCCGCTCGCATCACGTTCGTGTGATGCGAGTGGCCCCGCAATGCATTGCGGCCGGCGCGGCCGGCGCAGTGCATTGCTGGCTGATGATTGGCCAAGCATGCACTGTGACCCCGCATGCTTGGCCAATCACAGCGCCGGAAACTCGAAGAGCCATAATTGGCTACAGGCAGGACGCCTGTAGCCAATTACAGCTCAGGGGCTTTAGTACACGCCCCCTCTTATAAAAGGCCGCCACGCTGTCGGCGCCGGTCACATGCTGTTCCGGCGTAGATAGAGCAGGATCGTTCTGTGTCACTCTGCTAGATTTAGTTAGAGAGATTTACTTAGAGAGATTGAGTTAGATAGATTCATTTAGAAAGATTGATTTAGAAAGAGGGGCTTGTAGTGTGTTCGTGGCAGGCAGGCACTGGCAGGCAGTGGCAGCAAACAGAGCTCCTATATTTTGTTCCCAGAAGCACCTATAGGACTTGTAGTGTGTTCGTGGCAGGCAGGCAGAGCTCCTATATTTTGTTCCCAGAAGCACCTATAGGACTTGTAGTGTGTTCGTGGCAGGCAGGCACTGGCAGCAAACAGAGCTCCTATATTTTGTTCCCAGAAGCACCTATAGGACTTGAAGTGTGTTAGTCCCATCACACAGACCTACATTTTCTTCCCAGAAGCACCTATAGGACTTGTAGTGTGTTAGTCCCATCACACAGAGATCATATATTTTGTTCCCAGAGGCACCTATAGGACTTGAAGTGTGTTAGTCCCATCACACAGACCTACATTTTCTTCCCAGAAGCACCTATAGGACTTGAAGTGTGTTAGTCCCATCACACAGAGATCATATATTTTGTTCCCAGAAGCACCTATAGGACTTGAAGTGTGTTAGTCCCATCACACAGACCTATATTTTCTTCCCAGAAGCACCCATAGGACTTGAAGTGTGTTAGTCCCATCACACAGAGATCATATATTTTGTTCCCAGAAGCACCTATAGGACTTGAAGTGTGTTAGTCCCATCACACAGACCTATATTTTCTTCCCAGAAGCACCTATAGGACTTGAAGTGTGTTAGTCCCATCACACAGAGATCATATATTTTGTTCCCAGAGGCACCTATAGGACTTGAAGTGTGTTAGTCCCATCACACAGACCTACATTTTCTTCCCAGAAGCACCTATAGGACTTGAAGTGTGTTAGTCCCATCACACAGAGATCATATATTTTGTTCCCAGAGGCACCTATAGGACTTGAAGTGTGTTAGTCCCATCACACAGACCTACATTTTCTTCCCAGAGGCACCTATAGGACTTGAAGTGTGTTAGTCCCATCACACAGACCTACATTTTCTTCCCAGAGGCACCTATAGGGCACCTATAGGACTTGAAGTGTGTTAGTCCCATCACACAGACCTATATTTTCTTCCCAGAAGCACCTATAGGACTTGAAGTGTGTTAGTCCCATCACACAGAGATCATATATTTTGTTCCCAGAAGCACCTATAGGACTTGAAGTGTGTTAGTCCCATCACACAGACCTATATTTTCTTCCCAGAAGCACCCATAGGACTTGAAGTGTGTTAGTCCCATCACACAGAGATCATATATTTTGTTCCCAGAGGCACCTATAGGACTTGAAGTGTGTTAGTCCCATCACACAGACCTACATTTTCTTCCCAGAAGCACCTATAGGACTTGAAGTGTGTTAGTCCCATCACACAGAGATCATATATTTTGTTCCCAGAAGCACCTATAGGACTTGAAGTGTGTTAGTCCCATCACACAGACCTATATTTTCTTCCCAGAAGCACCCATAGGACTTGAAGTGTGTTAGTCCCATCACACAGAGATCATATATTTTGTTCCCAGAGGCACCTATAGGACTTGAAGTGTGTTAGTCCTATCACACAGAGATCATATATTTTGTTCCCAGAAGCACCTATAGGACTTGAAGTGTGTTAGTCCCATCACACAGAGATCATATATTTTGTTCCCAGAGGCACCTATAGGACTTGAAGTGTGTTAGTCCCATCACACAGACCTACATTTTCTTCCCAGAAGCACCTATAGGACTTGAAGTGTGTTAGTCCCATCACACAGAGATCCTATATTGTGTTCCCAGAAGCACCTATAGGACTTGAAGTGTGTTAGTCCCATCACACAGAGATCATATATTTTGTTCCCAGAAGCACCTATAGGACTTGAAGTGTGTTAGTCCCATCACACAGAGATCCTATATTTTGTTCCCAGAAGCACCTATAGGACTTGAAGTGTTTTAGTCCCATCACACAGACCTATATTTTCTTCCCAGAAGCACCCATAGGACTTGTAGTGTGTTATTCCAATCACACAGAGATCCTCTATTTTCTTTGCAGAAGCACCCATAGGACTTCTAGTGTGTTAGTGGCATCACACAGAGCTCCTATATTTTCTTCTCAGCAGCACCCACAGGACTTCTAGCGTGTTAGTGGCATCACACAGAGATCCTCTATTTTCTCTGCAGAAGCACCCATAGGACTTCTAGTGTGTTAGTGGCATCACACAGAGCTCCTATATTTTCTTCTCAGCAGCACCCACAGGACTTCTAGTGTGTTAGTGGCATCACACAGAGCTCCTCTATTTTCTTTGCAGAAGCACCCATAGGACTTCTAGTGTGTTAGTGGCATCACACAGAGCTCCTATATTTTCTTCTCAGCAGCACCCACAGGACTTCTAGTGTGTTAGTGGCATCACACAGAGCTCCTCTATTTTCTTTGCAGAAGCACCCATAGGACTTCTAGTGTGTTAGTGGCATCACACAGAGCTCCTATATTTTCTTCTCAGCAGCACCCACAGGACTTCTAGTGTGTTAGTGGCATCACACAGAGCTCCTCTATTTTCTTTGCAGAAGCACCCATAGGACTTCTAGTGTGTTAGTGGCATCACACAGAGCTCCTATATTTTCTTCTCAGCAGCACCCACAGGACTTCTAGTGTGTTAGTGGCATCACACAGAGCTCCTCTATTTTCTTTGCAGAAGCACCCATAGGACTTCTAGTGTGTTAGTGGCATCACACAGAGCTCCTATATTTTCTTCTCAGCAGCACCCACAGGACTTCTAGTGTGTTAGTGGCATCACACAGAGCTCCTCTATTTTCTTTGCAGAAGCACCCATAGGACTTCTAGTGTGTTAGTGGCATCACACAGAGCTCCTATATTTTCTTCTCAGCAGCACCCACAGGACTACCGACTACAATGGCTGGAAGACCGCCAAGGGGAGGCAGAGCGTGCAGAGCCAAGAACACAGGGCAGGCAGGCTCTGTTTCTAGTGGACGTGGCCGTGGACGTGGTCGTGCATCGTCATCAGCACGTGGCCATGGGACACGCGCGTCTTTGTTTTCGGCAGCTGGACATGTGGAGCCGCATCATGCTGAAGGCTTGGTAGAATGGATGACCAAGCCCTCCTCATCCTCCTCATCCTCTCTCACCCAGGCTCAGGGTACTGGCAGAGCAGCTGCCAACGCGTACTCAATGGCATCATCAGCCACCCCTTCCCTAGACCCACCATGTCCTCCTGAGGAGTCCCCCGAACTCTTTGAGCACAGTGTTGGGTACATGCTCCAGGAGGATGCCCAACGATTCGAAGGCTCGGATGATGATACCCAGCTTGAGGAATCTGGCAGTACTGTTCCACCAGCTGCAGCTTACTGCCAGGTTTGCTCTAGTGGTGAAGAGGGAGGGGATGATGAGGTCACTGACTCCACGTGGGTGCCTGAAGGGAGAGAGGATGAGGAGGAGGACGAGGAGGAGGAGGATGCGGCGTCACATGTCCAACGAGGCAGGATGCGCCCTGGAGGCCAGGTAGAGCCCAGCACAGCAACTGTACAACACCGCAGAGCTCCGCCTGTGCAGGGCGCTGCCTCTGCACGTTATCAGAAAAGTTCTTTGGTGTGGGCCTTTTTTGAGACGAGTGCATCAGATCGCACCACTGCTATTTGCAATATTTGTCTCAAGCGTATCTCGCGTGGCCAAAACATCAGCCGCTTGGGCACCACAAGCATGACCAGACATATGTCGACCTGCCATGCAGCTCGTTGGCAGGCACACATAAAAGACCCACACCAAAGAACTAAGCGGACCTCTCCTTGCTCCTCATCAGCTGGGATCTCCATCCCCACTACACCTTCAGTCCTCTCTGAAAGCTGCTCTGAGAGGACTGAAGGTGTAGAATTAGGTGTGTCACAACCAAGTACTTGCAGTACACCGACGTCCGATTGCAGCAGGCAAATTTCCCTGCCCCAGCTGCTGGACCGTAGAAAGAAGTACACTCCCAGCCATCCACATGCCCAGCGGTTGAATGCTAGCTTGGCTAAATTGCTAGCACTTCAACTGCTGCCTTTTCAGTTGGTAGACTCGGCCCCCTTCCGTGAGTTTGTTCAATGTGCGGTTCCTCAGTGGCAGGTTCCCAAACGCCACTTTTTCTCACGGAAGGCGATTCCGTCTCTCTACCGGCATGTGGAGGGCGGTCAGCGGTAAGGTGCATATTACCGCTGACTCATGGTCCAGCAGGCATGGACAGGGACGGTACCTTTCTTTCACGGCCCATTGGGTCACTCTATTGGCAGCTGGGAGGGATGCAGGACAAGGTGCAGTAGTGTTGGAGGTTGTTCCGCCACCACGCCTCCAAAACGCTACTACTGCTACTGGTTGTGACACACCTCTCTCCTCCACCCCCTCCTCTTCTTCTTCCTCCAGTGCTCTGTCCTTGGAACCAGCGGTGCTCCGTAGGCGTACAAGGGGCTACGCAAGTACGCAGGCAAAAAGATGCCATGCCGTGCTTGCGCTGGTGTGTTTGGGGGACAGGAGCCACACTGGGCCAGAGGTTCTGGCAGCTCTGCAGGGGCAGGCCGAGAGGTGGTTGACGCCACGTCAGCTTAAGCCAGGAATGGTCGTTTCTGACAATGGCACAAACCTCCTCTCCGCCCTGCGACAGGGGCAGCTCACCCATGTGCCCTGCATGGCTCACGTCCTCAACCTGGTGGTGCAGCGGTTCTTGGGCAGGTTCCCAGGCTTACAGGATGTCCTGAGGCAGGCCAGGAAAGTCTGTGTGCATTTCCGCCGATCTTATAATGCCAGTGCTCGGCTGACTGAGCTGCAAAAGGAGCTGAACCTGCCCAAGAACCGCCTAATATGTGACATGCCCACCAGGTGGAACTCAACGTTGGCCATGCTGCAGCGACTGCACACGCAGCAGAGGGCCATCAATGAGTACCTTTGCGACTATGGCACCAGGACAGGGTCAGGGGAGCTTGTTTTTTTTTTTCCCCACGTCAGTGGAGCATGATCAGGGATGCATGCACTGTCCTCTCACCATTTGAGGAGGCCACGAGGATGGTGAGCAGTGACAGTGCATGCATCAGTGACACTGTCCCTCTTGTCCACCTGTTGGAGCATACGCTGCGTGGGATAATGGACAGGGCACTTGAGGCAGAACAGAGGCAGGAAGAGGAGGACTTCCTTGCCTCTCAAGGCCCCCTTTATCCGGACAGTGTTCCTTCTGTCCCACCCATCACACAGGAAGAGGATGAGGAGGAGGAGGAGGAGGAGGATTGTGTGAGCATGGAGGTGGAGCCTGGCACTCAGCATCAGCAGCAGCAGTCTTTTAGGGATGATGTACAGTCCCAACAAACCAGTGGACTTGTACGTGGCTGGGAGGAGGTGGCTGGCGATCATGTCATCCTCAGTGACCCAGAAGACTCCGGACCGAATGCCTCAGCTAACCTACGCTGCATGGCCTCCCTGATCCTGCAAAGCCTGCGGAAGGATCCTCGTGTTCTTCGGATCAAGGAGAGGGACCATTACTGGCTGGCCACTCTCCTTGATCCGCGGTACAAGGGTAAGGTTGCGGACCTTATTTTGCCGTCGCAGAGGGAGCAGAGGATGAGACATCTCAGGGAGGCCTTGCAGAAAGGTCTGTGCAACGCGTTCCCAGAAACTGGGAGGTTACAAACTCCTGGTCCTGGGCGACGAGTTGCTGAGGCTTCGGTCAGTAGCAGAAGGAGCGGTGGGGAAGGTGGACGTCTGACCGATGCGTTCAGACAATTTTTTAGTCCGCAGCCCCAAGGTATGATCGGTTCCAGCAACCATCGCCAGCGTCTGATATACATGGTGCAGGAATACCTTGGGGCAAGGTCAGACTTGGACACCTTTCCCACCGAAAATCCTCTGGCTTACTGGGTCCTGAGGATGGATCACTGGCCAGAGCTTGCACAGTATGCAATTGAGCTACTGGCCTGTCCTGCCTCCAGCGTTCTTTCCGAACGCACATTCAGTGCTGCTGGAGGATTTGTCACTGATCATAGGGTGCGCCTGTCCACCGCCTCGGTTGATCGACTGACTTTCATCAAAATGAATCAGTCTTGGATCACCACCAGCTACCAGGCACCTGAGGCGGATATAACCGAAAATAATTTATAATGTCACATCCCTTCAAGACTGCCTATGCTGATGCTGAGTGACTGTCCTCTTATGTTCACTGACTATCCTCTTCCTCCTCCTCAATGATCCATGCCACCACACCAGTGCCTAAGGCACAATTTTTCAGCCCCTGTTTAACAGGGCGTGTACATACAATTTTTAGAAAAAAATGCTTCGCAACACGTGTGACTGCTGTGCTCCAAGTACAGTATCTGTGAGGGGTTGCAGTGTTGTGGCACCAGCACCAGTGCCTAAGGCACAATTTTTCAGCCCCTGTTTAACAGGGGCGTGTACTTACAATTTTTTAAAAAAATGCTTCGCAACACGTGTGACTGCTGTGCTCCAAGTACAGTATCTGTGAGGGGTTGCAGTGTTGTGGCACCAGCACCAGTGCCTAAGGCACAATTTTTCAGCCCCTGTTTAACAGGGACGGGTAATTAAATTTTTTTTAAAAAATGCTTCGCAACACGTGTGACTGCTGTGCTCCAAGTACAGTATCTGTGAGGGGTTGCAGTGTTGTGGCACCAGCACCAGTGCCTAAGGCACAATTTTACAGCCCCTGTTTAACAGGGGCGGGTAATTACAAATCTTGATCTAATAGTTCACAGCAGGGCCCATTCCTGCGCCCACCAAGAGTAACTATGAGGGCCTACAGTCTTGTGGCAACACCGTCCACCACCACCGCCAAAGGCCCAATTTTTCTGCCCTGTTCATCAGGTGCTTGCAATTACAAATCTTGATCTAATAACTCACAGCAGGGCCCATTCCTGCGCCCACCAAGAGTAACTGTGAGAGCTTACAGTCTTGTGGCAACACCGTCCACCACCACCACCACCCCCAATTTTTCTGCCCTGTTCAACAGGTGCATGCAATTACAAATCTTGATCTATTAACTCACAGCAGGGCCCATTCCTGTGCCCACCAGTCTTGTGGCTACACCAACATCTAATAGGGCAAATTTCTGCAGAGTATATACGCCAGGCCCCTACTTTCAAACATCCAACTTACAAATGACTCCTACTTGCAAATGGAAAGAGAAAACAGGAAGTGAGAGGAAATCTACCCCTAGGAAGGGAAATTCTATCCTGTTAGATTTAATTTCGGAAAAAGGTATCTCCTCTCTACTGATACTTTATCACCAATCCTTGTTTCAATTAAAACCCCACTTTTTCCAAAAACATTTGTCATTGGGACGGAAAGTGAGGTGACATGTTCTGAACAGATGTGCAAAGACAGCAAATGTTACAGGGGTGATAACCCCTCCCTATGTTCTCCAAAAAGCTTAAAAATAGATTTTTTTGGGATGGAGCTACACTT
Organism: Lithobates sylvaticus; assembly: GCA_028564925.1. Lineage (NCBI taxonomy): Eukaryota > Metazoa > Chordata > Amphibia > Anura > Ranidae > Lithobates > Lithobates sylvaticus. Next base: position 250,419,789 of record CM053027.1, on the reverse strand, counting down.
CATAATGTACCTGTTCAGATTCTACTTAAGAACAAACCTAAAGCCGCAAGTGGTTTTAAATGGCTTCTTTTTTTCCTTTACAAATGTCATTTTGTGCAAGGACAGTTCTAAACACGGGAAACACATGCCACTTCACAGGCATACTTTAGACACCCCCCAGGTACCATATTTAAAGGAAAATTTCACTTTTTTTTTTCACTTTATGCATCATTAAAATGACTTCTCCCGAAAAAACGTTAGTTTTTAAAAGTTCTTTTTGCATTGATATATGTCCCCTGGGGCAGGACCCGGGTCCCCAAACCTGTTTTATGACATTAACATGCATATTGGCCGTTGTAATTAGCACTTTTGATTTTGAACGTTCGCGTCCATTATAACGTATAGGGTTCGAAAATTCGCGCGAACTTTCGGTCCGTTCGAAGGTTCTGGTGCGAACCGAACCCGGGGGTGTTTGGCTCATCCCTATCGGTGAGTAAAAAATTCCCCCTTTGATGGTATAAATTCTATCATGTAAGGTGACCCTAATGTCCTGTGGATCCCCATATAGCTAGAATGAGTAGGGAGAATTATTTCCCGGGTCAAATTCAACATTTTGAGGGGACAAGGTAAACATTGATATCTAAAATAGGGGGTAATATCAAAATAATACTGACATTATGTGAAAATTCATAACCTAACATTCAAACAGATCGAGCTAGATTTTAAAAGGGGAGACATCTAGTGTTTATCATGAATATGGCAGGTATCCCTGCCACTCCTGTCCCTGGATCTGCCTAACATCCAATGCGGGATGCATGGATGCTATCATAATCAAATAAAACTACGAATTTTTTTCTAACAAACTAAATAAAATATAAGGATGTGAAAAAAACAAAAAGAACTAAAGTCGAAGCATAAGAAGGCCCCAAAAAGTTTCTTACACTCAAGATAATAAAAATAAAAATTAGCTATTTATCAACAGACATTTAAATATAAGACACTTTATTAAAGGAAAAAAAATCCAGTCCATAAATATTGGTATAGGCTTTTAAAAAGGGTTTTTAATAACGTTTTTAATTTGTTTGATGTATGTATACTACAAGCGGCAGGTCCGCAATAGGTAGCCTAGTTGGCACTGAGGCTGCACAAAAACTTAGTTTGCCATTGGCGGGATTGCTAATGGGAAACAATATATAAACAGGGTTAATATGGTGATCAGGCACGCCACCCTGAAGACGTGACATCACGAAACGTGCGTCGGAGGCGGTACCTGATCACTAACCAAGCGCAAAACATCCCTGAGGTTCCGGTCTGTTTGGTTGTCGGCAGTAGCAGGTGGAACGCACGCCGATCCACAGCGGGGATCCACTAGGGGAGAGAGATTTTAAATTACATCATCTGACTACTAAGGCGAGCAGCCCCAGTGCCGGGCGGGCACCGGGAAATGTAAGTGGCCATTTGGCTAATGTTGTTCTGATTCAATTTTATAATAAAAGCAAGATTACGCTATGAAGTGTTTTTCTCTGATTCCATACATGTTATCCATCTTTGTGACCTCAATTGATCTGTGAGGAGGAAGAGTTGCCTTAAAAGTTTTTGGTGTTACCTGAGAACAGGCAGAGTCCTGTAACAAGTGCTTTTGATTGTTTTTTAATTAAAGCAATCAACAACCTCTGGTAAGCGGCCAGCTTTAACCCGTTTTATCACGTTTGGGTGAAGGAAGAAAATCAATGTAGTCATTCAGTATCACAATCACAGTGGTTGCTATATTGACTTATATTGTGAAGTTTATGTAATATAAGGATTTGTTTTATCCTTGTGGGAACACCCACTATTGTAAAGTTTATTTCACGGTTGTTATAATTTCAGCACAATATTGTAATAGCACTCTTCGAGCTATTAGGCAATGCCGGTTGTCTTTAGCAATTTTATTTTATTTTGATTATCACATACACAGTGGACGGTCCGTCCGTCCTGGTAGGAGCACTCTAATTGATATTATTCAGTGGTTGTTTAAACTATCTGTTTTTGTAATTTATCATACCACTACGACACAGTAGATTGGTATTAATTCAGATTTTTTCACCTTTATGGCTGCCCCAATTAGGGACACCCACACCAAAATATAGGCACTTATCCACTCACATAAAGAGATCGACATAACCAGAAATTTATTTTAATTTAAAAAAAACTTTTTTAGTTATAGCAGCGCCCCAATTTTCCATAACTATACCATCAATTAAATCCAAGGATTTCTAAGGGAGCAGCTTAATTATGCAATAATTTTAACAAAATTACAAAAAAAAAATTATTTTTGCACTATCGTTGCAACTATTTATTTATTTTTGTAATTGTATAGTTTTTGGCGCGGGTTTGAGACAACCTCAATACGGTTGCCTATCCTTACATTTCCTTTTAAAAAGGCTTATAAACGCAAACGCGGCTAAACGCAGGTGCCTGCGTTTAGCCGCGTTTAGCCGCGTTTTGCGTCTGAAACGTGGAAAAGCAAAGTGTCTGAACGCATTTTTTTGCTTCTGGAAAAACGAGGTTAAACGCAACTGCATAAAAACGGGAAAAAACTAGACTGTGTGCATGGACACATAGGATAACATTGCATGCGTTCAGGTGCAGTTGAAAAAAGTGTCCAACTGCCTCTGAACGCGCGTTTAACTGCGTCTCGTGTGCATGGGGCCTTACTCTGATTCAGAGTTTTTTTTGTTGTTGTTTGTTGTACAATAAAGTTTGTTTACTGTTTTTAAAAAAATCACTGATTCGTGGTACATTTATTGTATTATTTAAGTTGACTTAAATATTAACATTTTCTATATTTTATCTAGCAGTAATGACACATAATCACCTGATAAATGCCTATTTCATTACTAACAGTGTAATTTTTCAGTTGGTTTGCACCGATCTGTGCGGCTGTGCTATATACCATGATCTGCGAGGCTGTGCTATATACCAGGATCTGCGAGGCTGCGCTATATACCATGGTCTGTGAGGTTGAGCTATATACTCTGTCCTGTGATGCTGGGGCTGTATACTCTGTCCTGTGATCTGAGCTGTATACTCCTGACACTATGGGTGGAAGCAAGTGGAATACAGGGGACGGAGTGGGTGGATTCTATAAGGGGTGTAGTTTATGTGAAGTGGGAGGGGTCAAAAAGGAAGGGCAGGGTCTGGCGCCCCCCATCCTAAAATTTCACCAGCCACCACTGCATAAACACAAGCACACTCACACACCACAGGTTGAACTTGATGGACTGGTGTCTTTTTTACCAACTCTGTAAGATTTGAAAGTCTGTAAAAAGACCACCCAAATCATACATTTTCAAAAGCATAGCACCTGTAGAATATAGATGTTGCTACTGATTTTGCACATCGTGCAATAGTTGCGCAAATGTTCAACAAAAAATATTATCTATAAAATTACTCTAAAGCATTATGAGTAGGGTTGAGCGAACCCGAACTGTAAAGTTCGGGTCCGTACCGGACTTTTGGGTGTCCGGGCCCGGACCCGAACCCGAACTATTGGCTGTAAGTTCAGGTTCGGGTCCGGTGTTCGGCGATGTATTGGCGCCTTTTTAAGAGCTGCAGGGCAGCCAATCGACGCTAGTTTCACTAGTGTGCCCTTAGAAGCCATCACAGCCATGCCTACTAATGACATGGCTGTGATTGGGCAGTGTAGCATGTGACCCTGCCCCTATATATAGTCCAGACACACAGCACACAGCGTCATTCTGCTATAGACAGGTTCCTGTGCTGCTAAGAGAGAGGATTTTAGGAGTTAGTGTGATAAAGTCAGTCAGTCCACATTCCTTTAATTTTCTTCTAATTAGTTAGATCAGTGAGCGATCTAGATAGCTAGAGTAGAGTAGGGAGTTTCTTTATTAAGGAAAAGAAAGAGGCAGAGAGAATTATTGAAGAGATTCCTAAATCAATTGTACCCTGGCTGGGGTGCAGTGCACAGTATTTTAACAGTGCCATGAGGCCAGTACCAGACAAAATATAAAAGTTTTACCTGCAAGCTCAGTGCACCATTAGGACCAACACTGCATATAGTAAGAGATACACCATAGTCTGTGTGTATTCTGCTATTGGAAAAACATTGCAAAAAAATAAAATTTTGCTGTGTTTTTTTTTTTCCCCAATAGCATTTTCTGCGTGTTCATACACACTTTAGATACTGTCCGTGTATTCTGATATTGGAAAAACTTTGCAAAAAAAATGAATTTTGCTGTGTTTTTTTTTTTCCCAATAGCATTTTCTGCGTGTTCATACATACACGCTTTAGACACTATCCGTGTATTCTGATATTGGAAAAACATTGCAAAAAAATTGAATTTTGCAGTGTTTTTTTTTTCCCCAATAGCATTTTCTGCATTTTCATAAACGCTTTAGACACTATGCGTGTATTCTGATATTGGAAAAACATTGCAAAAAAATTGAATTTTGCAGTGTTTTTTTTTTTTCCCCAATAGCATTTTCTGCGTTTTCATAAACGCTTTAGACACTATCCGTGTATTCTGATATTGGAAAAACATTGCAAAAAAATTAAATTTTGCAGTGTTTTTTTTTCCCCAATAGCATTTTCTGCGTTTTCATAAACGCTTTAGACACTATCCGTGTATTCTGATATTGGAAAAACATTGCAAAAAAATAAAATTTTGCAGTGTTTTTTTTCTTCCCAATAGCATTTTCTGCGTTTTCAATAAACGCTTTAGACACTATCCGTGTATTCTGATATTGGAAAAACATTGCAAAACAATTTAATTTTGCAGTGTTTTTTTTCTTCCCAATAGCATTTTCTGCGTTTTCAATAAACGCTTTAGACACTATCCGTGTATTCTGATATTGGAAAAACATTGCAAAACAATTTAATTTTGCTGTGTTTTTTTTCTTCCCAATAGCATTTTCTGCGTTTTCATAAACGCTTTTCATAAACGCTTTAGACACAGTACGTCGTGCCCAGCCACCACTACTTTTCCAGATGAGCTATCCCTTCCCTGCACAACCAAGTGGGGGACAAAATCAGGTGTGCACTGCGCAACGCCATCTATGGCAAGGTCCACCTAACTACGGATGCGTGGACCAGTAACCACGGTCAGGGACGTTATATCTCCCTAACAGCACACTGGGTAAATGTAGTGGCGGCTGGGCCTGAGGCGGATAGCAGTTTGGCGCATGTCCTTCCACCACCGAGGATTGCAGGGCACTTCAGTTTGCCTCCTGTTGCTAACTCCTCCTACTCCGCCTCCTCATCCTCTACCGCCTCCTCATTCGGTCAGCGTAACACCTTCACCACCAACTTCAGCACAGCCAGGGCTAAACGACAGCAGGGAGTTTTAAAACTTTCCTGTTTTGGGGAAAAACCCCACACCGCGCAGGAGTTGTGGAGGGACATGGAACAACAGACCGATGAGTGGTTGGTGGCAGTGAGCCTCAAGCCCGGCCTGCTGGTGTGCGATAATGGGCGAAATCTCGTAGCAGCTCTGGGCCTGGCCGGTTTGACGCACATCCCTTGCCTGGCGCATGTACTGAACTTGGTGGTCCAGAGGTTCCTTAAGAATTACCCCGATATGCCAGAGCTGCTGCAGAAAGTGCGGGCCGTCTGTGCGCACTTTCGGCATTCTCACCCTGCTGCTGCTCGCCTGTCAGCACTGCAGCGTAACTTCAGCCTTCCCGCTCACCGTCTCATATGTGACGTGCCCACAAGGTCGAACTCCACCTTGCACATGCTTGCCAGACTGTGCGAGCAGCAGCAGGCGATAGTGGAGTTTCAGCTGCAGCACGCACCTGTGAGTCGCTCTGCGGAACAGCACCACTTCACCGCCAATAACTGGGCCTCCATGCAAGACCTGTGTGCTTTGTTGCGCTGTTTCGAGTACTCCACCAACGTGGCCAGTGCCGATGACGCCGTTCTCAGTGTTTCTATCCCAGTTCTATGCCTCCTTGAAAAAAAACACTTCAGGCGATGATGGAAGAGGATGTGGCACAGGAGGAGGAGGAGGAGGAAGAGGGTTCATTTCCAAGGCTTTCAGGGCAGTCATTTACAAGTGGCTACGAAGGTGGGTTCCTGCACCAACAAGCGCCAGGTACACAATTGTCTGGCAGCAAGGGCACAGTTCTGGAGGATGACGAGGTGGAGGATGAGGAGGAGATGGAGGAGGAGGAGGAACCATGTTCACAGCAGGGTGGCACCCAGACCAGCTCATGTCCATCACTGGTGCGTGGCTGGGGGGATACAGAGGACACAGACGATACACCTCCCACAGAGGACAGCTTTTCCTTGCCTCTGGGCAGCCTGGCACACATGAGCGATTACATGCTGCAGTGTCTCCGCAATGACCGCCGAGTTGCCCACATTTTAACTGGTGCTGATTATTGGGTGGCCACCCTGCTGGATCCCCGTTACAAGGACAACGTGCCGTCCTTAATTACCTCACTGGAGCGTGATCGTAAGATGCGCGAGTACAAGCGCACGCTGGTAGACGCGCTGCTGGTGGCATTCCCACTTGGAAGCGGGGTACGGTGGAAGCACAAGGCGAAGGCAGAGGAGGAGGAAGAGGTCGCCAATGCAGCCGGGGCACCGCCAGCACCTCGCAAGGCAGGGTTAGCATGGTCGGAATGTGGAAAAGCTTTGTCAGCACGCCACAATAACCAGCACCACCAGCTGAGATGGAACGTCTTAGCAGGAGGCAGCATTTCACCAACATGGTGGAGCAGTATGTGTGCACACGCCTACACGTACTGCATGACGGGTCTGCCCCCTTCAACTTCTGGGTCTCCAAATTGGGCACATGGCCTGAGCTTGTCCTTTACGCCTTGGAGGTGCTGGCCTGCCCTGCCGCCAGTGTATTATCTGAACGTGTATTTAGCACGGCAGGGGGCGTTATCACAGACAAGCGCAGCAGCCTGTCCAGAGCCAATGTGGACAAGCTCACGTTCATTAAAATGAACCAGGCATGGATCCCACAGGACTTGGCCGTACCTTGTGCAGAATAGACACTTATACCGGTGTTCTGATGAAAACTGTCTTGCTATCGGATAGTGTCCGGCCACTTACTGCGCAGGTGCAGTGCTTGCGCAGTACGGAGGACAAGGAGATTCACAAAATCTCCAAAGATGAACGTCGCCTGCGCAGTAAGTGCAGGTTCAAGCCCGACCATCCAAGTGGACATACGGTAGCACATAGTAACAGGGCCCCTCACGGGCTCACTTGGCTAGGCTTCAACCTCGGATGATGTGGCTTGAACCTGGAGTCACCGTGCATCGTCTTCGGAGAGTTTCGAAATCCCCTTGTCCTACGTACTGAGCAAGCGCAGTACAGGGCGGACACTATGCAACGGGGGACAGAATTCGACACATCATTCACCACTAGCCTTACCCAGCCATTGTTGTATTTTTGAACCAGTGTTGGCTACCTCGTCCTCCTCCACCGCCGCTTCCACCTCCACCGCCACATCCACCGCCACCTCAACCTCCTACTCCATTTGAATTTCGTCCTCCTAGGTCAAGATTATAATTTTTTCATTTTTTTTCATTTCCAAGTATTTTATTTTCCCACTATCTTATCCATTAAATTGAATAATTTTTTCCAGAAAGTGCGTATTCTGGGGTATTCCCACCATATGTGCGGCATCGTGCCATTGAGTTTCTGAGGTTCTTAATGACTTCCTGTACCTCTTCTGCTGAGAAGGGGGCCTCCAGCATTTTATTTTTATTTTTTATTTTTTTATGTTATTTTAAGTTATTTCCCTATCCACATTTGTTTGCAGATCACTTGCCATGCTCTTAACAACATTTTGTTGCCATTTGCAGCCCTCTAGCCCTTTCCATTACTTTTTTACAGCCATTTTAGTGTTCAAAAGTCCGGGTCCCCATTGACTTCAATGGGGTTCGGAGTTCGGGGGCAAGTTCGGGTCAAGTTCGGTCCCGAACCCGGACTTTTTTCCGAAGTTCGGCCGAACCCGCCGAACCCGAACATCCAGGTGTCTGCTCAACTCTAATTATGAGCACAGAAACACATCATAACTTACAAAATTTCTACTAAATGTAAAACATAAAACTATATTAAGTTAATAACAAACAAATAATTGCAAATCTTAAATTGTGCTTTTCTAAAATTTAAGTATGCAGAAATGTAAATAAGCAACTTATGCTGGTGGGCAGTTACACTAAATGCCTACAAGAAGTTGTTTGTGATAATAGTTACATAGTTAGGCCTGTGTGTATGCCATGGCACCTGGTAGGATGCGAGGATGAGAAATGCATTTATGCACCCTTATATGCGATTCTGGGGTCAATACTCCTTATTTTTTTTATATATATATATATTTATATATATTTTTTTTTTTTTGTTTTTTTTGTTTTTTTCATGTTCTTTATATGTTTTATTTTATTGTGTTTTGATTGGTTCCCTTGATCACCATGAAGGGGAGGTGCTCCAGGTTCTCAGGAGGTGCAATTAATGGCATTTGTACATGTATTTATTAAGCTGAAGAAGCTTCTGTTGCATACCTCCCAACATTTTGAGATGGGAATGAGGGACACCTATTGGCAAATGTATGTAGGCATTTTGAATGGAAGATCCCTCAAGGGGTTTTTTAGCAGTGAAATTATATTAGGAAAGAGTAACAATTGATTTCCATAAAATGTTGTATTTATTTATTGTATCACAGTGTCAAAAGAATGTATGGGCATGAATACATGGCCTGGCAGAGGTACTGTATTATATATATATATATATATATATATATATATATATATATATATATATATATATATATATATATATATATATATAATGTATTGTTCCTGCCCCAGTGCCCCTCCCCCAACCTTCTCTCCCAGGTCCTACTAAGGGGTGACTTCCTGTAAGTTGTGTGGAGATGGGGCTCCTTCCGTGGAGGACAAGGGAGGAATGTGAGGATACCTCAGGACCATCAGGGCTTGGTGGGATTTTACATGAGCAGCAATTCATTCGGCTAGGAGATGCAACTCTCTAGTCAGGAAGCGGTAAACACACTCAACTTTACTCTAATATAAACAGTATGACAATAACGATGTATTTATAGACAATATGATTCATCATTTTTTTCTCTTTCTCACATAGAACAAATTGCCCTGAAGAAGACCCTTAACTAAATAGGTTGAAATGCGTAGGGATATCATGTGGAACTTTACACTAGTTCATTGATTTTATAATTTAAGTTCATGTGTAATTTTCCAATTGCTGATGAGTTATGTGTTTTTATGTCATGGCCAGTATTGCTTTTTACGACTCCTATGTATTCATGCCCATATATTCTTTTGACACTGTGATACAATAAATAAATACAACATTTTATGGAAATCAATTGTTACTCTTTCCTAATATAATTTTGCTGCTAAAAAACCCCTTGAGGGATCTTTCATTCAATTTAACGAATCGGGGTGTGCAGCACTAACAACTTAAATATATGTGTTATCTATTCTACGTATGTAGGCATAGGACACGCCTCCCCACACACCCTCTTAAAGGAGATTTAACCAAAAAAGGTTAATTAAATCCACAAGGGTTTTTTTTTACCACTGCTATTCCTTTATAATGGGTTTTAAAGTTTACAAATGCAGCAATTTAGAATTTGGATGAAAGGTTTAGCCCTGGGGAAATTTTTGTAAAAAATAAAAAGTGAATTTTATATACAACTATATAGATCAGACCAAAATGAGGTACAGAGGGACATTGTTCGAAATCAGGGACAGTCCCTTGAAATCAGGGACAGTTGGGAGCTATGCTGTTGTTAGTATCTGAGGAAGAAGGTATACCTTTGAAACGCATTAGCCAGCAGGGGCCCCTGCATGGTCTCCCCTACGTCCTGGAGATTGCTGGTCCCAGGATGATATAGACACAGGATAGTGGCCTGTATAACTGTATTTATGTCTACATGCTTGTGAGTAGTTTTTATCTTTTTTATACAAAATAAAACTGGAGTTAGACTTACCGGTAACTTTGTTTGCAGGAGTCTTCCAGGACAGCCCATGAGAGAAGCCCCTCCTCCCAACAGGAACAGGAAACACATCACCAATACACTTTAAAAGGCAGTCCCTCTGCTGAACTGGTCAGTTTTAAACAAGAACTGAAGGACAAAACCTTAAAGCATATACAAACATAACAACCATTAATATAAGGGCGGGAACCTGGGTGTCCTGGAAGGCTCCTGTAAACAGAGTTACCGGTAAGTCTAACTCCGGTTTTCCCCAGTCATCTTCCAGGACAGCCCATGAGAGGATTAGCATTAACTTACTATGTTAGGGAGGGTCATTAAACGTCCAAAGATCTTTACCACCCTTGGAAATACATTTTCATAGATATGGTGGGCCTAGTTACTTTAAATTCTCAATAGAGACTAGCCCAAACTATGGTGGAGATATAAACACCACCATTCTATATAGAATATAAACATAAAGATCTGCTACAAAGGCATACTTGTGACTTTTCCCCATCTACATCCTTATATATGAAATGTGACAAAGCTTGTGCCTTGAGACATACCTTATCCCTTCAGGGACCCATGTTAAAGCTCCACAAACATGTTATGTACATCAGCTTTGTTATATGGAGGCAGTGCTGATACCCGAGACAGCACTGATACTCCAAGTTACGGTGCACCCACTGCCACCTGAAAAGACTAAGCAGTAAGGGGGGTTGCCTAAAATGCCAACCTGACTACCATACTTTACAGATTATGGGATGCCAAAAATCTACTAGAACAAGCCTCCAAATGCACCCCGTGCTTGAGGAAAATGCTATTTAAAGGCTCCAGCTCGCCCTTCCCCTACTCCTGCGCCGAAAAAGAGGCTTGGAACCCAAACCTCTGGTGCCTGGAAATGACTTTTCCCCTACAAGGATTACTGCCATGCATCATCCAGTCACACAGGAACACAGACAGGCCACAACCCAATGCAGCTACTGCGCGAGCCCCTCTGTCCAAAAATGTCCTATAGTGCAGACAGTGCACGTACCCAGACATTTAGACAGGGGACCCATGCTGCCTCCTGGTTCCTGTCAAGGTAGTATGCCACTTCCAGTCATGGCCTTCGCCAAGCATGGAAGGAAAAAGGCAACCAAGCTTCCACTTTCCTTACCGGAGTGGTCTTGGAGGGCCCTCTTGATGAAAATCCTACTAGCTGCTGCCAGTGGAGCCAAGTATGTGGGTGGAACAAAAAGAAAGCCAGAGAATAGAGGCCTCCCTCACCCTAGTTCCAGGTGATGCATCTCCTCCATCCGGAGGAAACCAGTTCAGCAGAGGGACTGCCTTTTAAAGTGTATTGGTGATGCGTTTCATGTTCCTGTCGGGAGGAGGGGAGGGCTGGTGCGTCATCTTTTCTTCTATCTGTCTGTGTGTATGCCAGCATCTTCAACAGAAGCCGGCTGAATGGTATCCGATCAGTGCTGGCAGCCAATGACTGTGAGCACTGACCAGTATGTTCGGGCAGGGGGAGGGGGAACAGTCCCCCTTGTCCCCTCTGTCAGAACACAATAGCTCCGTGGGGAGATCGCTGTGTTAACCTCAGATAGTTAGCATACTCAGCTCCTCGCGATCCAGCGGGCTGAATGAAAAAAAATTGATAGTGTGTACTAGGCTTTAGTCTGGTCGAAAAAAAGCCATGGCCATCCAGTTCAACCAATAGAAGGGAAAAACCAACATTTATACAAACCTATATACACAATCCTATACCCACAGTTGATCTAGAAAAAGGCAAAAAAAAAAAAAAAAAACATAACGCATGATCCTATTTGCTCCAGCAGGGGAAAAAAATTCCTTCCTGATCCTCCAAGAGGAAATCGGATATTCCCTGGATCAACTTTATCTAAAATATTAGCATCCAGTTATATTATGTGTATCTAGGAAAGAATCCAGGCCTTTTTTAAAACCATCTACTGAGCTGGCTAGAAGCAGCTTTTAAGGGAGTCTATTCCACATTTTCCCAGCTCTTACTGTGAAGAAGCCTTTCCGTATTTGGAGGTTAAATCTCTTTTCATCCAGATATAAAGTGTGCCACGTTGTCCCCTGTGATGACCTTAGAGGGAATAACTCAACACCAAGTTTACTATATGGACCATTTATATATTTATACATGTTGATCATAACCCCCCCCCCCCCCCCCCCCCATTAATCTCTTCCTCTCAAGAGAGAATAAATTCAGTTCAGATAATCTTTCCTCATAGCTGCCCATCTCAGCGCTTTATAATGATAATGGGGTTAATACCAGCTTCTGATGCCAAGGGTGTAATTACCTTTTCCACAGCACACCATTACATCTTTTTTTTTTTTTGTTTTCTTTAATACAGTAATAATTTTCCTTGCATTTGTATTCAAGTATATTCCCTATACCGTATCAGCTGGAATGTTTTGAATTAAGATCTAATACTTTTCTGTTCAAATATGTTAAATAAAAGTTAATCATTTATCAGTATGGGCACATTTCCTATACATTGGTGTAGAATGGGATTAAAAATCATGCAGGAGGTTGAGAGAATATTCATATTAAGGAAGACAAGGGTCTTGCTTGATTGTTGTCATGTACCCTGGAGTTTCTTTCATCAAAACGTAAGGTAGCATATGTGATTCCTTCATCTAATGCCTGGTGATAAAGTGATAAAGGTATACTGGATTAATTGCATATACAAGCTTAGCAAAAGCAATGATGCCTTGTAAAGCATCTTAATATAATACAGAATTAGACAAATCTTCCCAAAATCTCAGAATTAGCTACAAAATTTAGGACCCAGTGTTACATTAGGAAAAAGGGTATAATATTACAGATACAGTATATTCCTAATTCATCCGAATTGATAAATGCTCATAGTTTAGGACAGGGCTCAAGTCCTGCTGGAACGCATGGGAACGGAGTTCCTGTACTTTTTCCACAACAGGAACTCAGCTCCCGTTAGCAGCTGTGTCCTGCAAGATTTTGAATTATGCGAGCTGTGTGGCAGGTGCTACACCAGCAGCTGCCAACACAGCTCGCAATAGTAAGTGCCGCACACCTGACCATTCAGGCATTGCCAATAGGGGTCCCCATGACAGCTTCCGCTTCGATCTACCTGTCAATCACAGCTAGCTGACCCATAGATCAGGTCCCTGATGCTAAGAGATTGTATTTAGTCAGACCTCTCGTGATTCTCTATCTTCAGTGCCATATGATGAGAGAACCCAGAGGAGGAGCACAGCTATTCTGCTCAGAGAAAATGCAGGGAGAGAGGTGAGCTGAGGGAGGAACATCAGTTTGGGGTGGTAAGCTGAGCACAATACCTGGCAAAGTTTATTGCCAGGAGGGAAGTTTATGTGGAAATATGTGAAGGGTTGGAATAGCAGCGAGTGTGTGTTGGAGCCCTGCAGAGTTTGCAGCCCCCCAAGCTAACATACATCTCCTAAGCAGGAACACATCATTATCTCCCCAAGCATTCTGTCCACATAATGTGCAGTTCATTTATGACCTTTCCATTTAACCCTGTGTTATCCAAACTCTGTTCAATGAAAAGTGTAAACTCACCACATAAACACTCTATATACAAAATAGAATTCCCCAATAAAGATCAGAACATGATGTTCACATTTGCATGGAAGCACAATTGAATGAATGCTGATTATTCAGAGAATTACCGTATTTATGTTTATTGAGGACTGTTTTTTTTATGTACTAACAGTTAAGCTTCATACACACAATACAAAAATTGGATGAAAAATACCACTTTTGAAGCCTTTGTGCATATGAGCGTATCTTTTTTTTTTTTTTTTGGTGGGCGAGTGGACCTTGGGTGGGAGTTCCCACACTTTTTTCCTCAGGACTTGACCCCTGGTTTAGGAACTCAATAGACTTGCAGACTTGAATTGACATCTAGCTGCCAATTCGTTTATGACAGGTTTTGTGGAGTAGGCAGATAATTAACTGTTGTCTCAAAAACCTACAAAGAATCTACACAGACCATGCGACTACAACTCACCAGGAAAAAAGGGGCCTTCACAAACAGACTCTACATTGTCTGGGAACCACCTCTCATTTTCTTAATATCATATGTTCATCTCAAATAAAATCAAAAATATTAGTCACAGAGAGATAAAAATTATCCCTACTGATAGAATGCACTGTGAGCTTCATGTGAATTCAAAATGTTATGTCCTGGCCTTTATACACCCTAGGGACCGACAAAATGGTTGTATGGGGCCTGTAGATGGTCATCATGTGATGTTTGGATTCATTGCGATTGGGATGATGGCCTGGGGTCACAAATCTTAACCCTGACCAGGCTATCGTAGTTGGCTGGTCCATAACCTATGACCACTTTAGGAGTTGAGACCTCTCCTCACAGCTGGTGAGGTAACACCTTCAAAGGTGATTCATCAAGGTTAGCAGCTGGTTAACTGTCACACCATATATGTAATGTATGTGGTCACTTGTACCACATGCAACATACAATACATAGGAAGGATGAACAGATGACTAAGTGACAGAATGACAGACCATTTTTCTGACATCAGAACTAACAAAAACACAAACTTGGCTAGGCATTTCAACCGATTTCACCATCAAAATGTAAAATCCTTTAAAATTCAAATAGTTGAAAGGGTTAATTGCCCGGCTCACGGTGGTGACTGCTTCTCCCTTCTGTGCAGAAGGGAATCCAATTGGATATTTAGACTGGATACTCATATCCCCAAAGCCCTAAACCATGAGTGGGATATTAGCCTGAATAATATATACTTATCTCTGTCTTCATTCCTACAAGGACTCCCATTATATATATTCAGCCCTGCTCTACTTGTGACCATCTTATTCCATTGTTTGAGTGTTTTGTTCCTCTTTGGAGATTCCTCATAATTTCCATCAGTGTAACATTAATTATTTTTTTTTATTTTTTTTATATGATAAAATAATAAAGTATACATTTTTATTGGGTTCAGGGAGGGAGAACTATTTTTTGTATTTTTGCACTTTGATGATTTGATTTTTTTTTAATTCAGCTAAGGATCAGTATTTTTTACTTTATCATTATTATTTTTTGCATTTTTATTCTTTAAAAATTCCCAGCCTAGGGGGTTTAATCATCCCATATCTTTTAATTACAAACCAAAATGTTTTCAGTATTTTTCTATATACTCTCTCACCATACACACCTGCTAAACCTTTGCACATTTGAATGATGGCCAATGATGCATAAATTCTCCCCCACATGCCTGGGATCTTCATCCCCATGACTATGCTCAGAGGGGCAGAGCAAAACGTGTTGGGGGTGTGGCCTGGTCAGAGTCCAGGCTGAGGTTGCCATTCATACACCCAATATAGGGACAACACGGATGTGTGGCTTCAGGGAGTCCTTTCTTTACTGTCAGTGATTCATCAAGGGTTGGCGTCCATTCCACATCTATACCCCTATAAACTATGTAACATTTTAAGTAGCTTATTCTAAATAAGGCGGCTCCTGGGACTTCTGGTGTGCTCTCACCAGCAAGATAATGCATACCGCCCCAAATTCTTATTTTCTCTCTTTTTTTTTTTTATTCCATAGCATCTAGCCAAATTTCTGTATGGCATTTTCCTCACATAGGAGCATTGAATTATAAAAATGAATAAGTGCCCTCTATGTACTAAGATAAGAATTTACACTCCTAGATAAATTGTTGCCATATTTTATTAATGGCAATATGCTTGGTTGTAAGTTCGCTTTTAATCTGTATGAAATTGCGTTGTTTAGCTACTGACTGCATGTAGATTAGTTTCAATGTGTGGAAGCCATTGAATCTTTCAAACAAGGATATGCGTGTGTGTTTATGAATGCCTACCTGACCAACTGCAGATGGTGGCAAGAAGTTACCCTAAGTTGTATGTCTGGTGTGTATGGGCAGTGGAAAAAATTATCACACCAAGATTCTAGCTTTCAGGAGAGCTTGGGAAATCATTAGGCTGCTCCTCAAATCTTAGTGCACCAGATTGTATGTAACATTTGTATCTGCCTGTGTGTCCAGCTACCCCGTTTCCCCGAAAATAAGCCTGGGTCTTATATTAATTTCGGCAAGAAAAGACACAGTAGGGCTTATTTTCGGGGTAGGTTTTAACATTTAATGTGATGTCTTCTCTCCCCCTCTCCTTCCCTGCCTGTCAGGAAACCCTGGTGTGAACATAGTAAAAGTGCTTGTAAAATCCTAGAATCCTCTCTATTACAGTAGTATATAGTGTACAATGTGTGTGTTTCTGTAATCTAATTGTGCCAAATGCCTTCTTATAGCGCCTCTCGGCGCTTCTTTGACCCAACATAACTCTCTTCCACGCTCTGATCATTGCAGAGGGGGGGCGAGATCCCCCGCTGACAGCTGGGAAAAGAGGAGGAGAGCAGCGGGAGATCAGCTAAACGCTGAGCGGCGCTGTAAAGTACCAGTACTTGGCACAATTAGATTACAGAAACACACACATTTTACATTATATACTACTGTAATAGAAAAGTTTCTAGGATTATACAGGCACTTTAAACTAGGGCTTTTTTTCGGGGTAGGGCTTATTTTGTAGCCCTCCCCAAAAATCACAGTAGGTCTTATTTTCAGGGTAGCTTTTATTTTCGGGGGAAACATGGTAGCTAGATTTTGAGTCTCCCTCCAGTGGTGGCCATCAGTATTACAGGATGCTTCACAGCTCTGCTTTATGTCCCCAAAGCAAGCATTCTCCACATTCCTCCTCCACTAAATAAGGATTTTAAACTTCTTCTGTAATGAGTTGTAGACTTATGGTCTGTGAATGTTTTTGATGGTTTGTGAGGTGACAATTGATTAACTTTACCCCATAAGCCCCTCAGAAACTTGTTGGCAGTTAGATGTTAATTCAGGTCTACAAGCCGATTCAGATCCTAAACTATGAGTTTTTGCCCAATTGGATGAATTAGGAATACATGTATAAACGCATACCCTTTTTTATATCTAATTTTACATCCAGAAACAATATGACTGATCTGATGTCGGTTATCGTCCCACACAGCAGCCATATTATACAAATACTCATTTGCCATTAAACACCCCCCTTAAACACATACAGTCATGACATTAGCCATATATACAGTCCCCCGTTTCCCATGTATGTATACAGCTCCCTTTTCACATCTATGTATACAGCTCTCTTAATTCTTCTTCTCCAATAGCAAATAATACTGTATATACCCCCTATTATTTCTACCTCTTTTGGGCATAATTGGTGTATCAAGATTACCGATTTGCCTCTCAACAGTTGTGTATAGCAGTAATCAATAAGCACAAGCATCCCCACTCAAACCTATTAGCCAGACAAACAACCTTCCTTTATATACAGTATAGTCCTTTGGTAAGACTTTTGTTGAAAGTAATGGTCTGGCGACAGGGTTACTTTAAATCAGAAAAGTAACATGAAGAAGAAAGAGCTTTCAAAAAATAAAAGTACAACCTAAACAGGCATGTACTTGGAGAATTAGACATTTGACATTACATATATTATTAGTTATGCAGTGGCATTGTTATTTATTCTTACAAAGATTAATTGTGATTGTTTTTTTTTTTTTTTTTTTTAGATATAAAATTATTATTTACCATGTGGAGATCAGTGGGAGAGGAAACCTCTTTACTTCTGTCTGGAGACACGGTAGGATCATGTTTCACTTACAAAAATAAAAAATTAATTATTACCAGGTTATAAGATATAATCATCAATAATATATTTAAATCCGGGTTAGGCTATTTATAATTAGAAATATGGTCTAACCCTGTCCTGCCTTATCTAAAAAAAAAAAAAAATGAGGTTCATAATTAGATACACTTTAACCTCGAAATATCACAAGATGTAAAAATGATTACATACAAGTTTATTAATAAATACTTAACCACTTGCCGCCCGCCATATAGCAATATGATGGCGGCAAATAGACATGTGCATACTGAAATATTTTGTTTCGGAATTTCGTTTTCGTCCGAAAAATATATTTATTTAGTTACTCCCGAAATTAGTTTTTATTTATTTTGTTTCGTTAAAAAATGCATTCGTCCGAAAATCCAAAATAATTAAGGTAGAATCTGTCATTGAAGGCTTATGGTGTCTGTCAAATGTCCTAAGCAGCTAAACTGTACGACGCCGCAATCGTACATTTCCGGTTGAATGTTCCGCTTACAAGCTATAGTAGAATTCTAAAGTTGTATGACACTAGTAATAATTATATTTATTAATTATTATTACTAGTCAACCAACATTAGAATTCTTCTATAGCCTATGGGCGGAGCATTTGACCATAAATGTCTTTTCTCTCTATGTTGAATAATCTTGAACTAATAGAGCTAAGGTTAGGCACATT
This sequence comes from Lithobates sylvaticus, assembly GCA_028564925.1. Taxonomy (NCBI): domain Eukaryota; kingdom Metazoa; phylum Chordata; class Amphibia; order Anura; family Ranidae; genus Lithobates; species Lithobates sylvaticus. The sequence goes on along the minus strand of CM053027.1, from coordinate 250,401,461 downwards.
CGACCACAGGTTCGATGGACACAGATCGCTATTGTCAGGGTCATGTCGAATCTCCTATCTATATCGAACCATTGTAATGAAAATGAAAACAAAGCATTTGTTTATGTCGGATCTTCCGGTTTTCGGATTCTGCACGTTTGTTATTGTTTGTTAAAACGATAACGAAAGTACCCAAAATTCGGACAAAAATGCATTTGGACAAAAACAAATTCACATGTCTAGCGGCAAAGTGGTCTAGTTATCCTGACGTCATATGACGTGATTAGAATAACAGGCCGGGGGGCGTGCCCATGGGGGTGCGCAGCGCGGCGATCAGAGTATGGTATGGAGCCTCTGACAGAGGCTTCTTACCACGTGATCAGCTGTGACCAATCATCTGTGACAGCTGATCATCGCGTGAACCAGGAAGTGCTGGTAAACGGCTTTAATCGGTTCACGCTGACAGGGAGAGCCGAACGACGGCACTCCCTGTCAGAGGGGGGTTCTGCGCTGATAATGAGCACACTGATTATCAGTGCAGCCCCCATCAGAAGTGCCTATCAGCTGCCAATAAGTTCCCATCACTGGCAGCCTGTGCCCCATAATAAACGCATGCCAGTGCCCATAAAAGTGCCAATTAGTTCCCACAACAGTGCCAATCAGTGCCCATACAAGTGCCAATCAGTGCCCCATCAGTAATGCCTGTCAGTGCCCTTCAGATGCCACTCAGTCATGCCTGTCAGTAGCTCCTCATCACTGCAGCCTATCCAGTGCCGCCTATCAGTGTCCATCAGTGCCACCTATCGGTGCCCATCAGTTTTTTTTTCACTAAATTACCGGTCTTTTTTTGTTTATAGTGCAAAAAATAAAAACCGCAGAGGTGATCAAATACCACCAAAAGAAAGTTCTATTTGTGGGAAGAAAATGATAAAAATGTAGTTTGGGTAAAGCGTTGCATGACCGCGCAACGGTCATTCAAAGTGAAAGCTAAAAATTGTTCTGGGCAGGAAGGGGGGAAAGTGGTTGGTATTGAAGTGGTTAAAGGTTAGATATCATATTTTTTGTTAATTTTACTTTACATCTTTTTAAGCAGAGCTCCACCCAAAAGGGGAAGCTCCTGTGCTACACCTGGCACCTTTTAGGGGGGAGCAGGTACCTTGTTTTGACCCGCCCTGACGAACTGAGCTGGAAGCTCTCCCCTTCTTCCCCTGCAGCCTTCTGAGACACTTCACAGGTCCCAGAAGACTGCGGCATAATCACAAAGCACACCACGCTTTGCGCATGCTCAGTAGGAAGCCACAAGACTTCACTGCCAGTTTCTTTAGTCAAGATGGCGGCGCCAGTTCCCGATAGCCGATTGAAGGATCAGCTCGGGTGAGGATACTGCCAGATGCCTGGACAGGTAGGTGCCATAACATTGAAAGTATTTATAGCTGCTGACTTTTAATTTTATTGGGGGGGGGGGGGGCTAGAGGTCTTCTTTAAGTCTATAAGTACTTATTTGTTTGCTATTTATGTAAATCCTTATTTTACAAGTACATTTGTGACAGGATTTATATATCATTTATTGTGTATGTGTGTGTGTGTGTGTGTGTTTTTTTTTTTAAAGAGAGCACAGCAGGAGATTTTATTTATTTGTTCAAACAGATTGAAACTCCCTTTGGTTCTGATTGAGCACAACAGGCCAACAGGGGTAGGGAGGGGGAAATTAGTCAATCTTCTGCTCATCATGTTCTATTCTCTGTGTAAATTGGAGTTTGATCACTATAAATGACAGGATTTTTTTCAGCAAACGAAATAATCTCTAAAAGGCTTAGCCAACCCTATGACTAAGCCCTCTCGATAATGAAATGCATTAACGAAGTGGCTCTATGTTATGCCTCGTACACACAATCATCGCGTGAACCAGTCGGTCAGATTGTTGTCCAACAAAACCGTGGAATTTTTTTCGAAGGGCGTTGGCCCAAACTTGTCTTGCATACACACAATTGTTGGCTAACAATTACGAACGTAGTGACGTACTAGACTTACTACATGTTTTTTTCAGCTCTTTTGCGCCACCCTTTGGGCTCCTTTTCGTGTTAGTAGAAGTTTAGTGAGTGTTGATTCGCACTTTTCATTTTGCGCTTTTCAGTTCGCACTTTTCAGTTCGTTTCTGAACAGCCGTTCGTCAACCAGACATGTTGTGGAATCAGAGGAGATAATGTGTTATTTATTATTGGCCTTGGAGATATTGCTTTGACATCATTTTTTTGGTTTAATAATGATTTAGTTTGCTATATTTTCTATATTTTTGGATGCATAGAATGCACTTTTTGGTTAAGTTCTATTGGCAGATAGCATGTCTAATGCCCCGTACACACGAGCGGAATTTCTTTTGGAAAAATTTTGGATGGTTTTTCTGACGGAATTCCGCTCAAGCTTGGCTTGCATACACACGGTCACACAAAAGTTCTCTGAACTTTCGACCATCAAGAACGCAGTGACGTACAACACTACGACGAGCCGAGAAAATTAAGTTCAATGCTTCCGATCATGCGTCGAATTGTTTCCGAGCACGCATAGGAATTTTGTGCGTCGGAATTGCTACAGATGATCGTAGAGAACATGCTCTCAATCTTTTGCTGGCGGAAATTCCTCCAGCAAAAGTCGGTCAGAATTTCCAACCAAAAGCTCACATCGGACTTTTACTGGCAGAATTTCCGATCGTGTGTACGGGGCATAATTTTATTTGTTTTCTTTTTTAATGCACAATAAAAAAATTGTGGAGAATAATGGATATGTATTTTATTATAAATTACAGTTTGGGAGTAGGTAGTTACATTTTAAAAAATACAATGTAAAATTGACAAGGGACACCAAGATAGTTGTATCTTTGATCCTAAAACTATGGGATAATGTCCCAAATGAAAAAAAAAAAAGCATAATAATATTATTCTTGATATCACTAGAAAAAAAAAAGCCTTTGAAAATTTGTTTGCAATAAATCCATCAGTATGACCAGCAAAGCAGCTTCATTATTATCCCATTAAAGAAGAAGAGAATTGTGTGCTGCATTTGGAGATTTCATAATTTGCCACATCAGAAATGTTAATTCTCTATTACCAACGCTAGTTTACCGCTTCTGGCTTGTCCTTGGTTCCGAGCATGCGCGTTTGTACTTTGGACTGTTGTCTGACGGACTTGTGTACACGCGCTCGGAAAATCCAACAACACGCATTTGTCCGCGGAAAATTTAAAAACCTGCTAGCCAACATTTGTTGGCGGAAAGTCAGTCAACAATTGTCCGATGGAGCATACACACGGTCGGATTTACCGACAACAGCCTGTCATTGAACATTTCCCTTCGGAAAGTCCGATCGTGTGTACAGGGCTGAACTCTTGCCTGCATAATAAACTTAACTAGAGTTCCAGGACACCATTGGTGTGCAGCCCATTTCTTTCAACTTATATTTATATTATATTCTTGATTCAGAGCCTGCAGGTAGAACATTAAGTTATTTTAACAGACCAATCGTATTTAGTTTGCTGAAAAAAAATCCTGTTATTTGTAGAGATTAGGGATGGTCCCGATGTTCAAGTCAAACGTAAGTCGACTCGAACATCGGGTGTTCTCCTGTTCGCCGAATAGCGAACAATTTGGGATGTTTCAAATTCGAAAGCTGCGGAACGCCCTTTAAAAGTCTATGGGAGAAATCAAAAGTGCTAATTTAAAGGCTTATATGCATGGTATTGTCATAAAAAGTGTTTGGGGACCTGGGTCCTGCCCCAGGGGACACGTATCAATGCAAAAAAAAGTTTTAAAAACTGATGTTTTTTCGGGAGCAGTGATTTTAATAATGCTTAAAATGAAACAATAAAAGTGTAATATTCCTTTAGATTTCATACCTCGGGGGTGTCTATAGTATGCCTGTAAAGTGGCACTTGTTTCCTGTGTTTAGAACAGTCCGAGAGCAAAATGAAATTTCTAAAGGGAAAAAAAGCAATTTAACCACTTCACCCCCGGATTTACCCCCTTCCTGACTAGAGTACTTTTTGCAATTCGGCACTGCGTCATTTTAACTGACAGTCATGCAACGTGGCTCCCAAACAAAATTGGCGTCCTTTTTTCCCCACAAATAGAGCGTTCTTTTAGTGGTATTTGATCACCCCTGCGGTTTTTAGTTTTTGCGATATAAACAAAAAAATAGCGACAATTTTGAAAAAAACGCATTATTTTTTACTTTTTGCTATAATAATTTTCCCCCAAAAATATATATAAAAAAAAAGTTTTTTTTCCTCAGTTTAGGCCGATATGTATTAATTTATACATATACACATACTCTTTATATATTTTTGGTAAAAAAAATTGCAATAAGCGTTTATTGATTGGTTTGCGCAAAATCTACAAAGTGGATAAAAGTACTTGCGACTATAATGAATTGTCGGTCCTGGCAATACACATAAAAGTTTATTGATAAAAACCGCATGGGATTCCCCCACAGGGGTACCCCGAACCAAAATAAAGAAAAAAAATGCGTGGGGGTCCCTCCAAATTTCATACCAGGCCCTTCAGGTCCTTACGTAACCGGGTGGCCCCGCCCCCTCTGATGCACGGGGACATCCCTATGGCTTTCCCGTAGCGGCAAGGTTTGAGGGGATGAGGCCCTTCTCCCCTATCAACATGGGGACAAGGTGCTTTGGGGGGCTACCCCAAAGCACCCTCCCAATGTTGAGGGCATGTGGCTTGGTACGGTTCGGGGGGGGTGCCTACTCGCACACCCCCTCTTTTCTTGCGGCCTGCCAGGTTGCATGCTGGGATAAGGGTCTGGTATGGATTTTTGGGGGGACTCCATGCCATTTTTTTTTTGGCGCTGGGTTCCCCTTAAAATCCATACCAAACCTGAAGGGTCTGGTATGGATTTTGAGGGGGACCCCCATACCATTTTTTTAAAAAAAATTGGCGCGGGCTTCCCCTTAATATCCATACCAGACCTGAATGGCCTGGTATGGAATTTGGGGGGACCCCCACGCATTTTTTTAAAAAATTTTGGTTCGGGGTTCCCCTGTGGGGAAATCCCATGTCGTTTTTATCAATTAACTTTTATGTGTATTGCCGGGACCAACAATTCATTATAGCCACGAGTACTTTTAACCGCTTCCCGACCGCCTCATGTAGATATACGTCTACAGAATGGCACGGGCAGGCAAAACCACGTACCTGTACGTGGCCCTTTAAATGCCTGCCCGTGGGTCGCGCGCGCGCCGACAGCGCCGCGCTCGCGACCCGGTCGGGAGCTCCGTGACCCCGGCCGCGGGACCAGCGGACCGATCGCCGCTGGTGTCCCGCAATCGGGTTACGGAGCTGAAGAACGGGGAGAGGTTTGTGTAAACAAACCTCTCCCCGCGCTTCCTACTCTGCCTGTCATTGATTGGCTGTTCCCGGTCATCGGGAAAGCCGATCAATGACGTCAGACGTCAGCCCCGCCCCCTAATGTAAAAAAACACACACACGTCACAGCCCATAACCCCTCCCCTCCCCCTAGTGGTTAACTCTTTCACTACAACTGTCATTTATACAGGAATCAATGCATTTAAATAGCATTGATTGCTGTATAGATGACAATGGTCCCAAAAATGTGTCAAAAATGTCCGATGTGTCCGCCATAATGTCGCAGTCACAATAAAAATCGCTGATCGCCGCCAATACTAGTAAAAAATAAAATATTAATAAAAATGCTATAAAACTATCCCCTATTTTGTAAACGCTATAACTTTTGCGCAAACCAATCAATAATCGTTAATTGCGATTTTTTTTTACCAAAAATATGTAGAAGAATACGTATCGGCCTAAACTGAGAAAAAAAAAATTTTTTTATATATTTTTTGGGGATATTTATTATAGCAAAAAGCAAAAAATATTGCCTTTTTTTCAAAATTGTCGCTCTATTTTTGTTTATAGCGCAAGAAATAAAAACCGCAGGGGCGATCAAATACCACCAAAAGAAAGCTCTATTTGTGGGAAAAAAAGGACGCCAATTTTGTTTTGGAGCCACGTCGCACGACCGCGCTATTGCCAGTTAAAGCGACGCAGTGCCGTATCGCAAAAAGGGGCCTGGTCCTTTGGCTGCCAATTGGTCCGGGGCTGAAGTGGTTAAATGACTTCTTTTTCCGTTAGAAATTTCATTTTGCTCTCGGACTGTTCTAAACACGGGAAACATGCTCCCCTTTACAGGCATACTATAGACACCCCCCAGGTACGAAATTTAAAGGAATATTACACTTTTTAATGTTTTCAGCATTATTAAAATCACTGCTCCCGAAAAAACTGACGTTTTTAAAACTTTTTTTGCATTGATACATGTCCCCTGGGGCAGGACCCAGGTCCCCAACACTTTTTAAGACACTAACTTGCATATAAGCCTTTAAAGTTATCACTTTTGTTTATTCATGTTCGTGTCCCATAGACTTTAATGGTGTTCGCCTGTTCAAACAAATTTTTTGCCTGTTCACATGTTCTGCTGCGAACCGAACGGGGGGGGGGTGTTCGGCCCACCCCAAGTGGAGATCAAAAACTCAAGCCTTAATTTACACAAAGAAAAGAACGAGTAGAGAATTGACTAATTCCCCCCTCTCTCCATCCGCCTGTTGTGCTCAGAGAGCAGATCTAGGAGAAGACACTCAGCTTTTGGAGAGGTGGGACATGCACAGATCATCTAAACCAGTGTTGGACAACTTTCAACCTCAAGTGTGGCCCCCAACATCACCAAGGGGCCACACATAAAATTAAGTGAATATTAAGTTTTGAAATCAGCAGACACATGTAGCACTACCCCCCGTAGGAGCTGCAGGTGACAGGGTTCCCCACTGCTGCAGAGCCAGGCACACAACGTTTTCAGCATTCATCCAAACACAGGGATCAGTCTTTGAACTTTACTTTTGTTTTATTGAGGGTTAATAACTTGGATGGGGATAGGAAGTATGGAATGCCCAACTTGAAAGTGACAAAAAAAACAGGGACAACTTCCTCCCTATAACTCCAATTGATTCGTCTGTACAGCTTAGGAGTTGTTGGAGCCTGGGAGCATGCTTCAAGAGGGTCAAACACATTATACTGATAGATATCACATAACACTGCTAGACATCACTGCTATACCAGGGCTATAGGGAAAAACAGATTAGTGTCTGAAAGAGTCCATAGATAAATTAAATATATAAATATATATCTATCTATGTACCAAAAACATAAAAAATACCCATTAAAAAAAAATGTTTAGTCCTGAGGCTAAGGAAATAATGAAAGAAAGAAAGTGCATATAACATTACTATACATTAAAAGCAAAGCTTAAACAATTAAGAAAGAAAGCAGTCTTCAAAAAATTATATTTTGTACCTTTTTGTTTGACCTTAATAGCACAGAAGATCAATGCAAGGATGAGCAGAGTTACCATTGCTCCTGAGAAAAATGCTAATATAACCGTATTAACGCTGCAAAGAAAAAGATGTGTTTTAAGTGCCTACAGTCTATAGAGCAATGTAGATAGCTAATACTGTAAAATGTGAACATACATAAAGATTTCAATGAAACCATTATAGTAGACCATTCAACTCCCAAGGGTCATTTTCATAATCTGGAATGCACTATAGGTATTCCTGACCCTGCTTCATGTTGTCCAAGCCATATAGATTGTAAATCATAGAATCATGTGACCAAAGGCTCTGTAAAAAAATATATCCAGCCGAATCTGGATTGCATAAAGCTCACTTTAGCAAATTAAAACAGATCTCCAGCCCGTCCAACATGCACACATACATCCTCAAAATAAATGAGAAGCCCAAAATAATACCCCATGAAACAGGAGCCTAACTTCTTAAAGGAAAGCCTTACTGCAGAAAAAGCATTTTACCCAAAACGTACAACATAAATTAAGAGCCAGCATCCCCCCCCCCCCCAAAAAAAAATACAACTCCAAAATACTGCACCCCTGAAACAAAAGCCTTTTTTTTTTCAAGTGAAGCCTTTGCACTAAAAAAAAGATTTCCATGAATGGTACAGCATGTTAAAACTGAATGCTGACCTCAAATTAACCAAATAAAAATTTAAAAAGGTTTCAAAAATAAGAAAGGCAGAAAAGTGTTTGTCTGCCCTAGCAATTAGAATTAAAGTACAGTCTCCAAACTGATCCTCGCCCATTCCTATGCAGTTGGACAGATTTCCCTATCCTGCAACAGCTTCCAATACAATAGCACCATGGCTTCTCTACCCCCACCCCTTCTTTTTATAGTGAGGAGGTTGGCACATAACATAGCTCCCATTATTGGCCCTTCTAAGTCAGCTGGCCAAATTTCCAAGATCTTTGCAGAATAGTATTAGGTGAGTAAATTGTCACATTAGTTCAGAAAACCTTAAACAGGCAGGGTTTGCCCCAAATCCAAGATTGTCCTGATTCCAAAGCTCATGCCTATATGGGGGTGTTTTTTTGCCTGCCTGAGTGATAATTTATTTATGTTTAAACTTCATCTTTTGATTTTGACAAAAGATTGTGCTCTTCATCACTAGTTTTAGCTTATATTAGGTGGTTAAAGTTTTGTCCTTACTTCCTCTTGGCCTTTTTACAATTAAGCTTTGACCTTACCATTACCTTATGTAGTCTTCTGCCAGTGAAGCAAACCACAAAGCTATGGTTTGGGGGTTAATTGTAGCAAAATGGGAATTATCTAACAGTACCAAAAAAGCACCAGATACCCTTTTTAGTCTAAACTCACAAGAGTCTATGCCTATTGCTAGTTATGACATATTGCTTTTTATTTGTATAGTGCCAAAATAATTTGCAGTACTTTACAATTTCTGGTAAGATATGCATATACTATAGACAGGAATTAAAAGGAGGACAGAGATGCCCTAACAAATATAATCAAATGAGGTGCCACTCTTGTATACCCAACAACATTTCTAATCTCCTACAGTATATATGATTAACAAACTTTACATAAATACAATCCCTTCTAATATAAAAAGTGTATCTAGTCCCCAGGGGCATAGCGTGGGTTGTCTGCGCTGGGGGCACGGCAGGCAATTTGTATCCCCTAACTCATGGACTTACCTATTCTCAGCTCGCTCTGGTCTGGTAACATGATCCCCTGTGATAGTCACCGGTGGCTGCAGGGGAGAGGGAAGAGCGCCTGACAGTGGCTGGTAAAGCCTGGAGCGGTGACATGACCCATAGGTTCCTATGTCCTATCTGTTGACGCTCCCTCCTCTCCCCTGCATACACCACTGTCTCACACAAGGGATAACATGACCAGACTGGAGCAGCCTTAAAAAAAAAAAAAAGGTATATACATCTTTTCTACTCAGGTTAGCCAGCATAGACGTTAGGAGAGATAGAGAGAGACAGGCAGCGAGGCGGGACTCCTGCAGCAAACGGCTGCACCAACTGCGATCACCCACAGGCCAGCCCCACCTCCGCACATAACTAGCTCGGCCGGGCAAATCACAGGACGGCCATGTCCACCACCCACACATGACCCCGTTTGTTAAATCACACTGCGCCCTTGGTCGGACTTGGAGCGCACCGTGCAGTGAGAGTGTGAGACAGTGTAGACAATTAAGGATGTGATAGAGTCACATTGCGGATGTCGGCACGAGATGCCCCCCTCTAGATGTTGTCCCCTGCCCCCTGCGTGCTATGGCACTGCCAGTCCCTTATCCAGGTAGGATGGACTAAACCTTAAGACTTGGCTCACATATATGCAGTAGTGACTCTAGGAACAATATATAGGGGGGTACATAAGATACCACAGTCAAAACTGGGGGGGCGCTAATAATTTTCACCACAAAATATGTATATATAAATAAGAATACAAAATACGATAATGCAATAATAAGCAATAATATATATATATTTTTTGTACTAACCTAACACTTTAAAGACAAGCCTTCAAGAGTTTTTCTTGAAAGCTTGCGGAGTGTATGGTGGCGGATAGCACGTACGGGAGAGGCGTGCAAAGTGTATGGAGGCTGGTAGTATGTACTTGAGAGGAGTGTGGAGTGTGGAGTGTATGATGGTTGGTAGTATGTACATTAGAGGAGTGTATGACAGCAGGTATTTACAAAAGCGGGGTGCGGAGTGTATGGAGGCCAGTAGTATGTACATGAGAGGAGTGTGGAGTGTATGATGGTTGGTAGTATGTACATTAGAGGGGTGAGGTGTGTATGGCGGTGGGTAGTATGTAGATGAGTGGGTTGCAGAGTGTATGGAGGCCGATAGTATTACATGAGAGGAGTGCGGAGTGTAGGCGATTGGTAGTATGTACATGAGAGGTGTTTGGAGTGTATGATGGCCAGTAGTATGTACATGAGAGGGGTGCGGAGTGTATGGTGGTGGGTAATATGTACATGAGAGGGGTGCCGAGTGCATGGTGGTGGGTAGTATGTACATGGGAAGGGTGCAGTGTATGATGGTGGGTAGTATGTACATGGGAAGGGTGCAGAGTGTATGGTGACGGGTAGTATGTACACGAGAAGGGTGCAGAGTGTATGGTGGTGGGTAGTACTGTATGTACATGAGAGGGGTGTAGAGTGTATGGTGGCGGGTAGTATGTACATGACAGGGGTGCAGAGTATATGGAGGCTGGTAGTATGTACATGGCAGGGGTGCAGAGTATATGGAGGCTGGTAGTATGTACATGAGAGTTGTGCGGAGTGTATGGCGGCAGGGTAGTACACGTACATGAGAGGGGTGCAGATGGTATAAAAGTATATGGTGTGAATGAGCCCTAGTTCATGGAGCACTGCAGAGACCACTTGGCAGTGGCATGCATAGATCAACTAAATTTAGCTGCACATCACCAGTACTGGCCTCCCACCCTGCTGCAGACACTGCTCTCACCGTCCCTACACACATGTTTCAACATCTCATAAAACTCCGCCATTTAGAATTTGGAATTTAAGTGACAAACAAATTAGAGCTAACTCCAATTAAAGCTAACTTTCAAATGAAAACCCTATTTTCAGCTGACAATTTTCAGCTGCCTATATATCGGTGAATCCCTATTTGAAACATAAATTTATAGTGAAGAAAATCTATTGGCATCGGACAATGACATACAGCAGACCCAGAGATATGACAAAATTAGCTTTGCCTAGCTTTGATAATACTCCAAGTCCTTATGGGAACAGTTAAAACACTGTATGGACTGGAGCGAACTTTAGACTGGTAATGCTCCAAGTCCCTAGGGAAACAGCTGAAACACTGTATAGATTGGAGCAAACTTTAGAAGCAATAAAACCCCATACACAGAGTTTCTATGATTATTGAAAATGTACAGTATACAAGTTATTTATTACCATGTACTGTACAATGTTATATTCTTCTCTACTTTAAATAAAGATTTTGTGGGAAAAAAAAAAAATCGACGCAAAAAAAAAAAAATTATAATAATAAAATTTATTTTGTGTGCATTTGCTATATTAACTTAACCTGTTCTTCCAGTGCTACATGTACCTGCAGTTTCCCAGATGGTGTTCAGTGGAATCAGATTCGATTGCTGTAGATCGAGTGGTTGTGTAAGCAACAGTTGTAGTAGTGCTTGATTCTAGAATAAAGTAATATAGCTTTACATATTAAATCCAAATGATACCATAACATTACAATATCTAGATAACTATAAAAGTAAATTGGTGGTATTTTAATACATTAACAGATGTATAAACTCATATACAATGATACCTCGGTTCACGAACGCTTCTGTTGACGAACAACTCGGTTCACGAACAGAAGAGTTCACAAAAATTTGCTTTGGTTCACAAACACGAGCCACCTCCATCTTCCCTGCTTTGACACGTTCAAATTGAGAAGAGCAGTGCAAGATGAGATTGTTAGGAGAACCTGTCCACTCAGATAGGGGTTTTTGCCCCCTGACTTCCATGAGGGTGGGCTCGCTTTATTGGGAATCATGAAAAAACAGTATGGAATATATGTTTAAAATCCTTTTTGTAATTTTACTGTATATATAAACAAGAAAAGTTCAGAACGGATTAACCTGATTTACATTGAAACCTATGGTAAAATTTGCCTCGGTTCACAAACAACCAATTTGGTTCGTGACCAGAGTCGTTTCATGAATAAAGTTTGTGAACCAAGGTACCACTGTATACACACACACAGCATATACTTTCTAAAGGGCTGTATAGCTGTATTTGCCACTGTTCTTGGTTAGGGTTTTTTTTTTGTTTTGTTTTTGTTTTTACAAATTTTATATATTTTTTTCTGTTATTTTTTTTTCACCTAGAAATTTTTCCTTTTCCTCTTTATATTAACTGCTTCCAGTCATTTTAGAAATTTTTGCTGTACTTTATTTAAATATAACACATTTATTAGTTATACTTTAGAATACTTTATTCAGAATGCTTTATTAATCCCAAAGGGAAATCATCAAGTATAAGAAGTGAGCAATGACTTGTAATTCCCTCTTTTCTTCTTCTAAGTGGGCTAATATATTCATTTTCAATGGGTATGTAAAAATACTGCACTTTTTCCTCCAATATACAGAACTTTTTTCCTCGAAGTACGAAACTTTTCTTTGAAAAAGTTGACTAGTTAACCATTTTTTAGTATGCCAGTTAGCCATGCATGCCAGAATAGAAGTTGCAGTAAACAAATAGTGTACAGACTCTCTAAAGTGGCATACAAGGAAATACTGTAGTGTACAAATTTCACATGACTTTATAAAAAGGCCTGTACATACTGCATATACAAATTATCTGCCTCTGACAAAAGCTAATGAATCATGACAAAGCAAAACTTGCAAAATATATAGTAGCACGTTTTTTTTTTACCTAGACATAAGAAGGAAATGTTTGAAATTAATGAAATACCTATGTTTATTTGCAGAAACATATTCATTGTTTAATTCAAGATTTGTATAGGATGTGGCGCAATATACCATACTTATTACTGGGCATACTACTGCAACACATACTGTTTCATCATTCTTTAAATTGTTACCAGTATAGACACTTTCCTGTTTTTCATAGGACTAAATTTTAGACAGGATGTGAAACCGTAAAATGTGAAGTAAGTAGGATTAACAAAATCATACATTTAGTAAACATTAAACCACAAATAAAAACTAGCTTACAGAGTGCACACTGGAAGTATGTTCTTAAAGAAGCAAAGGATGAAATAATAAATCTGTTACTTTTAGCCCTGACAATTGTTCTTGACGAGGTTTCTGTACCTGACATTTTTTTATATGAGGTATAGAAAAATCTAGCGTGGATTTCAAAGAGTTAAACTGTATAGCCAAAACTTTACATTTTGTAGTTTTGGATATAGTGAAGGGTTTAACCCACTTTTTATTTTTTCTGTTTGTGTCCGTTGGGGATATTACCCTTAAATTCCTGTCCTGGAGATTCAGCAAAAAGCGAGAGTTACTCTCCCCGAAGTGAGTTTTCACCAGGAATGCGAAAGTGGTCGGTTTGCTCTGAGTTGGGTTTGCAGAATCAAGTGGGGTGTATGTGAACCCCAAACTTAGTGCTGAACCCTATTTTACTCTATAGCATAAAAACTAGCTATTTTTGGCCTTTTTCAAAGCTAATAGGCAATATATTGTTTTTAAAAAGGGTGTGTGTAGCTGAGAACCACAATAGGGGAAATGTGCCAATACAAAAAAAAATACTGTTTAGCAGAAAAGAGTATTTTCATGTGGTCTAGGGCAATGTTGAAACAACACAAATCCTTAAGATAACATGTTTATAGGATTCCTAAAAGTCTAATATGCTGTTATGGAACAGCACAATCTAGTGCTTAAAAGTAAAACAATTACAGCCAGGTATGCAGCCTGGGTTTATAGGAAAGGGAGGCAGTACCAATCCTATACCCACACCAGGCAACATGTCTTAACATTGTGAGGGCACCTTGCAAGAAAGGGGGAGGGAGGTGGCAAAGCATCTTCTCCCTGCAAGGCACTCTGTCTCCATGTCGAAGGACCTTGTCATGAACATCATGTCAGCCATCAAGAAGATAATGCCAGATGCACACATGTACAAGCATTGGAATACCATACCAGTGCTCCCAAGTTCCAGTCTTCAGTTTCAGCCCCCTGGTACTTGTGCGCTTTCATCGTCCTTGCAGGCTCTGTCTCAAACTCCCTTGGTGCTCACATGGGAATTGTGCAAAAGGCCACTCTTGTATCTCGGGCTACTCATAAAGGTGAGTGACAGACCTCTTCCCCACATCTTGCCCCAAAAAAGATGCTGGGGACCCTTAAGAATCTGGAAAACCCCCTTAATAATAAGTGCCCCCTCCCCCAGATATTGTCCCTTACCAGTGGAGTAATACATGCATAAGTAAGTAAGCATTATTACTCATTCCCAAAAAAGTGAAATGCAAATAAAACACTTATACCATGAAAGAAATGTTAAATCTAAATCTAATCTAAATCTAAATCTAAATGTAAGTCAATCATGACTACCCACTGCCTGATGATGTTTCCACACCACCATAACGACCCACTGCCTGACAGTGTTTTCCCTGCTGTGCTCTATTTGCTAAATGACAGATCTCTAGATGCTGCTTTGAAATAGACAACAGTTCCTTCCAGGTATCCTGAGTGACATCATTGACCAAATATGGTCATGAAATATTTGGCCAATGATGTCTTCAAGGATCCTTAATGTTTGTTTATATACAGCAGCTGAGAATTTGGGGGTGTTTGGTTACATAGGGCAGCCAGAAACTGGGGCAGGCAAACTGCTTAATTTTAGACTAAATGGTTTACTCACACTGTAAATGATGAATGGGGTGGGTTCTGGCTGAATCCACATTTGATCTGAACCTGCATCTCATCCCTAGTTGTTACCAGAACCAAAAGTGCAACAGAAGTGCCACCATTGAAAGATTTCTCCTCCGCATTACAGGCATTCATATAAATACCCGGCTGATGATTGCTCTCATGGCCCTCGTATCTTCCTTGTGCCCTGACCCGTACCTGCGACCTGTGAACCTGATTCTGCAACCTGTGCATCTGATCCTGTTACCTTGCATCCCTGCCCTGTAGCCTGATTCCTTTGCACCTTCCCCCATCTGCTGATTCCCTGTGTATGACCCCGGCCTGCCTTACATTTATGATTCTGGAACTGCCCTTGTTTGTCTGCTGATCTCCTGTAAATGACCATGGCCTGGCTACATTTAAGATTGCGGTACTTCTCTTATATTGTGTATAGTTATTGTTGTTTGTGGATCACTGCTTGGTTGTTCACTGTTTATATTGGAGGTGTTTATATATTGTTATCACTTATCCTTAAATAAACTTAATTATTCACTTACATGCGTTTTGGTTCTCTCTGTGCAATCCACACAGTCTGGTCATACCAATTCATGACAGTTATGCGGCGTACAAACGCTCAGACTTTCCCGCAGGATTGGACTAGGTCCGGCAGACAAACTGCAGGACTTTCCAGTGGAGGTCCGCCAGACTTTCCGAGCATGTGGACTTGCCCACACACACCCGGACCTTTTTGGCCAAAGTCCCGGAGGATGCTGGGACTGTGACATCATATGGGGGCGGGGTCACCATGTGACATGAGCATGTGACCTGCCCCTTGTCCCTATATAAGTCACAGCACCGCGTGTCTGAGCCATTACGGCCAGAGAGAGCGTTGTGTCAACATCGGATGAAGAAAGAAGAACAACAAGCAGAAGCAGAAGGCGGCGGCGATGACAGCGACAAAGGCAACAGAAGCCCTGGCCACCGGCAAGAACAGAAGAGACCCCCGAAGCCAGAACAAGACCCCCAGATGACGGCGGCGACGACGAAGAAGAAAGCCGGGCTCCTCTGCTAGGTAAAAGAGCTAGGTAAAAGAGCAGAAGATAGCGGAGGAGTCTGGCGAAAAGACCCCCCAAGACGGAAGAAGACCCCCGGAGCTGTGTAATAAAATATTTTAAAAAAATGGTGTCGTTTTTTTATTTACACTTTTTTCCCTTAGGTGAATGGGTAGGGGTACATCGTACCCCATACTCATTCACATAGGGTGGGGGGCCGATATCGGATTCCAATAAGCCCCCCGCCCGCAGACCCCGACAACCCACGGCCAGGGTTGTCGGGAAGAGGCCCTTGTCCTCATCAATATGGGGACAAGGTGCTTTGGGGTGGGGGGGCCGCAGGGCCCCCCTTTCCCCAGGGGACCCCCCATGTTGAGGGCACGAGGCCTGCTACGGCTCAAGAGGGGGGGGGGGCGCTCGCTCGTCCCCACCCCCTTTCCTGACCGGCCGGGCTGCGTGCTCGGATAAGGGTCTGAGATGGATTTGGGGGGTACCCCCACGCCGTTTTTTCAGCGTAGGGATTCTCCTTTAAATCCATGCCAGGTGACGGGGCTAGCGCGGCGGCATTCACTGCCTTCGCTAGTCCCGTCTACCTGGAGTCACGTTCTAAATGAACGGACTTTCCTTTGTGTGCGAGGCAAGTCCGTTCATTTCAAAAGTCCTATGGACTAGCACATAGACGGCGGGATTGTCCGCCGGACTGCCGTGTCCAGCGGACAATTTTAAGTCTGAACTTAAAACTTAGTCCGCCGGACTTTTGGAAGGAAAAAGTCCGCCGCCGCCCACACACGGGTGGATTGTCCGGCGGACTCTAGTCCGGCGGACAATCCCGCGGGAAAGTCCGCTCGTGTGTACGCGGCCTTACCCTGCCATTTTTTTCAGTTTCAGTGATGTTATATCTGCTCTGTAATTTTTCTTCTCCTCATCCCTGCCATTCCATCGCATTAGCTGCTACAAAAATGTGTTTTATACTTTATACACACATGCCAACAACTCCAGCCTATTAATGGTTCAACTACAATTGCACAAAAATGACAGCTCTCAGATAGCAAGATCGGTGTTCAGATAGAACCATTTTTTGGCTTCTACTTAAATAATGGCTATGTGGCCTGTCATGATAGAAGAAACTGGAAAATGTTGACAGGTAGCATAGCAGGATAAAAAAAAAAACTTAGCAGTATGTTACAGTTTAGGTCTGTTTTTTAAGTAAGCCTGTGCTTTGCTGCCACTTGGTGGGGAAATCATCTTCAGCCCTGTGCAAGTAACTACTAGAGCGATTGGATAATTGTTTTCCCTGCTCACAGCAGCCAGAGTCACCAGGGAGGTTATGAATGGTGAGACTGTGCTGCTAAGGAGGGTGTCAGCAAGGCATACCTACTGATTTTCATACATAAGGCCCCTTTTAGACGGCGCGGGCTCTGTAAAGTGCATCTGCCTGCTCAGTGGGGGATCTCCCCACTGATCCCCGCTGAGCAAGTGGATGACAGGTCCATGTCTGCCCTGCATAGTGTAGCCCTGTTGTTGTCTATGGGGTGGTCGGATGGAAACTGACCACCTGTCCGTTTCCATCTGACTGTCATCCAATCCGCCGGACGGACTGGGAACAGATAACCTATGTGTTTTTGGGGGACAGGATTGGATCAGGTACGGGCGGGTGTCAGTGGACATATGTGGCAAACATCCGCCGCTCCATAGAGATCAATGACTGGTCCAATCAGGTCTGCATGAAAAACTGATTGGATCGCCTGTGTGAAACCAGCCTAAAGCACATTTGCTTTAAGTTCAGCTAAATCCACCCATAGAATATAACAGCCCAATTTGTGCAATAAAGCAATTATTTTAAAATGATACATTTTAGCATTTAACTCCTATGACAGTGCCTGGGTGCAATCCACTCTTTTTTTATGAGAATCCTTTGGTTTGCAATAATCATAAACATATCTTACCCACAACTGACTCTGTTCACCGGTTTACAATGATGCTATCATCAAGAGATGGGATCTAGAAACAGTACGCGCTTCACGGTGATAGCCTAATCAATCAAGCGCATTTTCTCCCTAATGCCTGGTACACATGATCAGAAAATCGGGTGAGGAATACTTGTTTCAAAGCGACCGTACAATAACCTGATCATTAATACACAGCTTTCAACAGTCAATCACGGCAGTTCATCCGGAAATTATCTGAAGGAACATACATAAAAAAAATGTTGTATCATACCAGAAGGAACGATTTTCATTTAATCAGGACTGTATTCGTTCAAATAAAAAATAAAAAAAACGGAAGCGCAAGACAACTTTTATGTAACCTAGCAGAACTGTAACGTTCAAAGTGAAATGCCTTTTAATTTAGGAGAGCTTTATTCTCTTTTCAACTCCACATTGCAGCACCCCACAAACTCCAACATCCTCTTGGTAACTCGTTTTGAGGATGATGTCCCATTTTGAGGGGACAATGGCCTTATATCAAATAACAAATGGCCATGGACCTATCATTTAGCAACAACAGCACTTTTGTCACCAAATGACAAATCCCTAGCCAGCTGGGAGACAAGGTGCAATGCAAACTATAGTTCATGAGGAAGGAGGTGCACATTATCTGTCCTCCCTTTACTGACCACCCACATTGCATGCCTTGATACCAGCCTGCTATTAATTTCTTTAATCGTACATCACGGGACACAGAGCCACAGTAATTACTATGTGGGTTATAGTCCACCTTCAGGTGCTGGATACTGGCACACCCTAAACAGGAAGTTGCCTCCCTTTATAACCCCTCCCATACCGGGAACATCTCAGTTTTTTCGCCAATTTCTAAGGTGTCGGTCACGAGTGAAGATGTGCTTTGCTGAGCTCCACTGGAGCAATCCTTGCTGGAGCTATGCACCCGGATCCATTCAAAGTGTCTTTTAGGCCAAATTGAATGGTGCCTGGGCCTCGTATCCGAAAAAATTAGGTTTTGCTTGTAAACGCTTCTTTCTTAGAGAGATGGAGCCCGGGATCCAGTACTTTTGGTATTAAGGCCATAAACTTTTACTGGCGGGGTGCTATTACAGGTCCAAGATTGTGGGTTCCCCAAAGGTTCCCAGTTC